>CM074724.1:229997004-230597004 GCA_037306005.1 Rhinophrynus dorsalis
CCCTCCTCTTCACCACAGTATCCAAGTTGAACATGATCCTTAAGAGGCCAGACCTGGTATTGTGGGAGAGCAGGCTCAGAATTAATACCATCACCACCAGCAGGAGCAGCTGCCTGTGCTTGCTGCTAGTGCTAGTCTGCCTTCTTTTTCAGGTCAAAAGGAAATGGCAAGTGTGACATTAGGGGACCCTCTGTCACATTGCTTATCACCTCCACCAAGCAGCAGTGAGATGTCTGGAATAGAGCAGCAGCAACAACAGCATGTAGGGACTAGTGGTGGTGGTGATGATGACGCTGGAGAAGCTGCAGTGGAAGAGACATTGATGGCCTTTTAATCAGAAACTGAGAAGGAATGGGAGACAGGGATGAGGATGGGCATCACCACCACCACCACTAGCAATGACATTTTGGAATTAGAGGAATTTGCAACTTCTCTAATTCCTTCTGATGCTGAGATGCAAGGGCAGCTGGATGCTGAGGAGCAGGCTAGTATGCCACAGACCACCATGGACACAGTGGAAATGGGGTCAACAAGTGATGCGGGACTAGGACAGGTTCCACTTGCCAGCAGTAGAAATACTCCTGATCCTAGATGCAGTGCTGAATCTGAGGCAGCAGCAGTAACATTATCCGCTGCCACAGACAATAAAGGGCAATGTGATGGACAAGAAGCAAGAGGCCATTCTTCTCCAGCTGTTCCCTTCCCCCTGAAGTCATCATAGGTGTGGGACTATCTTTCTCTTTAAGCAGGCACAGTGCAGTCATCAGCAACGGCAATGTGCACAATTTTGTGACAAGTCAGTGGAAAGAGGAAATGAGGGAACACACCTTAGCACAAGCGCACTGATATCACACATGAAACATAGACACCATGACATTTACTTCAAACATGTTAAAGACAAACACCCACCACAGAAATCAAGCACCGCTTTTGCTATCCCTGACTCTCCAGAAAGGCAACAAGATGCAAGGCAGAGATCAAAGAGGAGGAGGAATAGAACAACCTAGGCAGAGACTGGAAGTTCCATAACGAGTGAAACAACTAGCTCGCCATCACCTTCTAGGGTAAATACATCTTCTGCCAATCCACCTTGTTCATTAGCTCCCCCGACAAAATGTTGATGTTAAGATGTGGCAGTTCGTCTCTACTCATTGCACACTGTGTAGTGGAGGAGAATCGCAATCAGTGCATCAAGCGGCATCTGAGGAGATTCCATCCTGCAGAATATGCTAAAATGATGGCAGAGATGGTTCATCATTACTATTAAACTGTCAGCAAGTTATTATGTGTCCTTAGCGGGTCTGGAAAAGGGGTACAGTGACAGCGGCAATACTTGGTTTCAGGTGCCATGGTGTTTGGATACAGTTGTGCCCCCAGATGTTATTTACCACACACACACACACACACACTGTGCACATTGCAGTTGCTGATGAGACCCGCTGTTACTGCTCTCAAGGGAAAAATATATTCTAACAACACACCCATGATGATTATGGAGGAGGGGCAGGTGGAGAAGATTTAATTTCCAACTTCTTATTTTCTCCACATAAACTGTGAGATACTTATTCTGCTGCTATTGCCTCAGGTGCATCACTGGAGCAAGTTGTGGCAAGTGGAACCTTCATCATCCATCTTCCATGTTAATTCTATTGTTGATTCTATTCCCTTTCAGCTGCCTAGTCATCCTGCTGCTTAAATAACTCAGCAGCTGCAGTACGTACAGCAGTTGCAACTCAGGAGGACATTTGAGAGTGGCCACTGGCCAACATGACCTGCTGGCATTAGGCCAGCAGGGCATTTTCATTTTTTTCTCAGGGCTTGTGTTTTGAAAAAAAAAAAATTAAAAAATAGGAAACAAAAACTAGTCCTACAAAAATAAAAAAACTATTTTGGGGGGATTGTTTCTAACAAGCCTAAGTCCTACAAATCAATGTTTCCATAGGGCTTGTGCCAAACAAGCATAAGTCTTACAAATCAATGTTTCTTCTGGGCTTGGGCCTCTAATGAATCTAAGTCCTACAAAGGCTTCTAACAACAAATCAAACAAATCATCCTCTACAAAATACTCTGTCAAGTCAAATATCAGTCCACCCCAGTGGAAGCTTATGTCAGGAGGTTCCTGTCTCTATCAATTTACATACAAATGTCTTATTTTATTTATTTATTTTTTTATTAACTGTCCCCCCATTAGCAGTCAAGAAACCCCGCAAAACAAATTCCCTGTTCAAATGATTAATTAATTCACCAACACAGGCACCCTCCTCAGACCCCTTTATACCACGTCTTATGGTTTTTATTTTATTTAGGATTTATTTTTTATTAATTGCCCCCCCAATCCCAGTAAACAATCCCCCAAAAATCATTCCATGTTCAACTGATTCTTTCCAAACACAGGCACTATCATGCCCTTTTATACTAGGCTTTTGGGAAATAAAATAATATTTGCTACGTGTTGTGTGTAACTTCTATGTTCTCATTGATTTCAAATAGGCAAAAAAAGCAGAAAAAAGTGGAAAATCTGCACTTTTCGCGGGACATTTTTTGCCAAGCAGAAAGTGCCATTTTTCACCGATTTCACTTTGAGGCAGAAATTTTCACCCATCCCTAGTCATTAGCATGGATGGGTGAAAAGACCTGTTTTGTTCCTGTGGGATCTTGTGTGCAATACACATGGTTTTCTACTTTTCCCATGGAAACTTTTGACCATAGAGAAACCCACAGAAAATCTTGAGTGAATGTTATTCAATGGGACAAAATTTCCCACGTATGAACTAAATAAACTCATAGTTTTCCACACTGTAGTGTGGCGTATTTGTAGGAGAGGGAATGAGGGAGAGAGAGAGAAACATAAATTGAAATTATACATTAAAGAAAAGTGGTTACTTAGCAGTTCATATAGCTGGCTGAAACTAAAACCATCAACACAGTTTAAAAAAAAGTGAGAAGCCGGACGGACACTGAGCTGAGACTAGTGACTCTAATGAGGAGAAGTCAGTCAATAACAGAAGCAGTGGCACCACCGGTGCTAAAGGGACTGGGAGCCCACATTCCCCAGACCCAATGAGGCTGAGTCCTCCAACATTGTCCCTCTCCTGTGATCTGGGGGTGGCAAACTTTCATCTGTCAGCAGCAGGATGGTGATGAGAGGGCTAGTGTGCCTCAGTCTGAGCACCATGGCCACCATTGAGCACATGCATTGGGTACATGCATATCCGTTATGGAGGATTATGTGTGTCATAGGAGGGATTTGTTTATGAATGTTTCCTAGCGTCTTTATATAATGGCCATTACTCCATAACGGATATGCATGTACCCAATTAAACCTGGGAATATACCCTCAAATCAAATGTATCTACAAATTCTATGAGTAATGTCAATATATAAGATCACCAGGAAATATTAATAAACCAATCCCCCATACCACACACATAATCCTCCATATATGCATGTACCCAATTAGACCTGGGAATATACCCTCAAATCATATGTATCTACAAATTCTATGAGTAATGGTCATTATATAAGTTTGCCAGGAATTATTAATAAACAAGTCCCCCCTACCACCCACACATAATCCTCCATAACAGATATGCATGTAGCCAATTAGACCTGGGAATATACCCTCAAATCATATGTATCTACAAATTCTATGAGTAATGGTCATTATATAAGATCGCCAGGAAATATTAATAAACCAATCCCCCTACCACACACATGATCCTCCATATGTGTTACTTAAGCACCCTGGGTGTGAGGACAAAGTCCCAGTGAACTTTTGAATACCCTTGCAAGCTCATGAGTCTAGTTGAGCATCTCTGACTTCTTCTACATCTATGCAAATTGCTCTTGGGGCTAGTCACCCTAAGGGTAATGGGGGAATCCAAACGTGGACCCTTTGCTCACAAGTGCCTAGAGGGATCAGCTGCACCTCACTGATGAGGCCCAAGAACACCGAAATGTACGTCTGGGGTTAGCTGCTTCCCTTGTTCAGAGAAGAATTGTCTGGCATTTCGTGGCTAGACTGTCATTTTGGCAGGACCTGTATGATATGCTTCAGAATATTTCTTCTCTGTGTATGGCATTTGTGAGCTAAAAGAGGTTGCACCCTGGGCGCAAGGACACAGTCCCAGTGAGCTTTTGCATGCAGTGGGACTACTCCTAGGAGCTACACTGTGTTCCTGTGTACCAGTTACCAACCCATACTCTGGGATCAAGTACCATAGAAATGTGCCACCACCAGTGCCAACACCACTACCAAAAAATGCTGGATTTTCCACCCCTGAGACCACTGAATCTTCCTCTGTTCAGAAATATGTTTGGAATGGGATGCGTTGGCTGATGTTGCTACTCCTGCTGCCATTGGTCTAAATCCTTTGCTGCCCTCCTTTTCATTATGCTTTCTAGAAGTTTTATTGGCCATAACTTTTCCCTCTTATCCCCCTAAATGCAACCCTACACTCAATCAATAAGCATATCATTATATTCCTTGACAGAATCAATTTGCTCAGAAAGATGTTGCTGATCATGATGACTCATTGTTGTGACCAACTGATCACACTTTTTCAGACATTCTGTTTTGAAAATAGTGGTCCCTCAAAGTGACAAGCATATATTCCTCATTGCTTTTAATGGACAATATGCAAGGATCTTGCTGAAAGCATGCTAACATATCCTTGACCAATGTGTATGTCTGTGTTATCATTATGTTAAGATTCCTCAGCCAACCAGGCACACTTTGTAGACAGTTCCAATTAAGTATTTCTTTGTAGATCACTGTATTTCGGCTCTGCTTGAGAGCCACCTCAAGACGGTCGACACAGATCTGCTGCTGAAAGATGCATGTTTTAATAAAATTATTAGCATATTTGAATTGTAATTTTCCATTTATGACCTTAGGTGATGTATTTTTGGAATCTGCACAGTAAATTCACGTAACCAGAACATCCTGGTATATCAATTTGCATCCTAGCCTGTGAGAGGTCAGAAAAAGATATATTTATGTGCCAGCCCAGGAAACAACCATTCTAGAATCAGAACGTGAGACAGTAATACAGGACAAAATTTTAAGGTAGGTAATAGACTTAAGTCTTCCGCTACAAGTGAGAGTAAAAAACTCAGACAGACACACAAGCCAAGCAGGTAGAGAAATCATTATGGCAGCAAAGGTGGAGAAGTTGTGAGTTGTGACACAACAAAGCTGATTAGCTCACAGAAGAAAGAGACAAGAAAAAGATCACAGGAGAAAAGGATGAATCAATTCAAACAAAGCAAACATGATATGCAGACAGGAGAGTTGTTTTTATCCTAGAGATCTAAGCTTAATCGGAGCCTTACAGCTACCTGCACATACAGAATAATGATAAAGTACTTTATTTCACATATGATTCTCATGAATTTCTAATGTTTATGAACACAGTAGACTGTTCTAGGCTTGCCACAGTTGGGACCAACAGTGATTGGCCAAGCATGTTCATGACATATGTCAAACTAGAATGCAGAATGCAAATCAATACATACATACATAATCATAGTGTAAAGATATTTCTTTGTGTAACAAATATAGAATAAAAAATAAAGCTATTGTATTTTCAAATACCAAAAAATGGGATGAAGCTTTTTTATGGCTCGTATGAATACCTTATATCACATTTAAAGGGATAGTAATACTTCGTTTTATCTTTATTTTATTTTGTAGGCATTAAAAAAACACGAAGAATGATATAAGTCTAATTTCTCAAACCTTTATGGTTTGAGAGATATTCACAAGCAAAATTCCCCTCCCGCCCCTTTTACCTAGTGTAAGCCATCACTTCTCAGATGTGGAATCTGGCCCATAAACCAGACAGATAACAGCAGGGAACAATCTTCTTCCTATGAGAACAATGAAAGCCCTGCCCCCCTTGACAAGTTTTTCAGGTTTTTCCCTTATCTTAATTGAAGATTGTCCCTCTCTGCAATCTACCTGGGCACCTCCCTTCTGCTCTGGCTGAGCAGTGTTACATCAGTAAAAGGGGTGGGAGGGGATACTTTGTCATTGAATTACTCCTGAACTACAACTCTGACAGAATTGAAATAACACTCTCCAAAGTCCAAATACTATGATGATTAATTAGAGCCACTTTTATTATGAAACATTACTATCCCTTTCAAGAAAAATGATAAAAGCAACTAAAGTCCATATGATGTATACCTGGAGACTGACAATGGCAGATGTTTAATTTATAAATTATACAGATTGTCAACTGCCTATGAGTTGATACAATTACTACTTGGTGGGCTTGCTACTCTGCTTCTGATGATTACTGTAAGGTATCTGGGTCTCCTTATAGTATCACTATGTATTGCTCTGATTGAGCTCAACTTCCTCAGGAGTATAAACAAAAAAATATATCAGGGATGACTCCATGACATTAAAAGGAAACTGTGCGTTGGGAATAAGTCACTTTTATTTTAACACATTGACTTACCTAGGTATGTATTCTTTATTCAGCAGTCAAGCATGTCTATTTATTTTGTTCATTATATCTGCAGTTTTCGGTATATAGCAATCTCTTTTGAAAACCAATCTGTAGGTCAAACTGTTTTACATCAAATAAAGGGCTTGAAAATACTTCATTGTGTTGGATACCTCTCTGTCACTCAGGAGACCCTAGCTCAGGGCTGTCCAAGTTCAGTCCTCAAGGGCCACCAACATGCCATGATGTAAGGATGTAAGGATTTCCCTGACTAAGCACAAGTGAGTTAAACAGTGGCCCTTGAGGACTGAACTTGGACAGCCCTGCCCTAGCTGATTAAAACAGAAAGCAAACGCAAACAAAAAACTACACTGCTGTTTGTCATACACCTAAATAAGAAAGTCCATTTGATAAACAAATGAAGAGGTCTGGTTTCCTTTTAATATGTATAGCTTGGAGAATGGAAGGGAGAGGGGCAATATGATTGCAACCTTCAAAGATATTAACCCATTCAGTGCTAGTGGTCTCCAATTCAATGCATTGAAGACTTCGCTAGCATTCAATGGGTTTAGAGATTGAACCTTTTGAGTACCAAAGATGTATCCAATCCATTGTATTGTCCTGGATACCTCTCTGGCACTCAGATGGTTAATAAAGTCCAGGAGGGAAACCTTTTTTTCACATTAATAGTCGAAGAGTAAGACAAGCTCTAAAATTGGTGGATGGAAAAACAAGAGGGAATGTAAGAAGGATGTTACTTTATGGAAAGGGTTGGACGTACACAAAATAATGTCTCAGCAATAGTGGTAGATGCTAAAAAAGTAAATTATTTTAAGACATTTTGGGATAGCTATGTAGCTATTCTAAGAACCAAGTCAGTACGAGATTTTGAAACAGATAGAGGACTGGGCAGATTAGACAGACCAATTAACTGTTATCTATTGTCAAACTCTATGGACCCTGTTTAAATGGAATAATGGGGAGCAAAACAATTGCATCACATGGGACAAATACAAATTGAAAAATATTCATTGATTGAAATGGGGCTCCAGAATGTATTGGAGGCCTATCTAGAATTCTAGGGTTAAAATTACCTTTGAAATCAATACAGACAGTATTTATTCATCCCCGATGGTGCCATTGGTTTTTTCCCAGAATTGCTCCAGTTTTCTTTTATACACAATGACCTATGTTTCTGTGATAGTTTATTAGATTGTACTTTTTAGGCCTCTAACACATGGGTGACAGATCTGTTGCAGCCTCCTGTTCAGTTGACCATGCTTTTACACTTCTGTATTTCACTGCCTATCCAGATGCAGGAAAGGTATGCCTGACAGCTGGCCCATGTGAATCCAAGACAATATTATTTATGGGACTTAAAGTGATAGTAATGTTTCACAATAAAAGCAGCTGCAATTAATCTTCATAGTATTTCAGCCATGGAGAGTGTTATTTCAATACTGTCAGAGTTGTAGTTCAAGAGTAATTGAATGATAAAGTATCCCCCCTCCCGACTCTTTTAGTGATGTAACACCAGATCAGCAAGACTGTCCGGATGGATCATGGAGAGGGACAATCTTAAGTGAGCATAAGGAAAAACTTGAAAAACCTGTCAAGGGGGGCAGGGCTTTCATTGTTCTCACAGTAAGAAGATTGTCCCTTGCTATGATCTGTGACCTGTGAAGAGAACAGATTCCACATCTGAAGAGACATGTCTTGCACTAGCTAAAAGGGGTGGGAAAGGGAAACTTTATCATTCAATTACTCTTGAACTACACTCTGACAGTATTGAAATAACGCTCTCCATGGCCCAAATACTATGAAGATTAATTGGCACTGCTTTTTTTGTGAAACATTAATATCCCTTTAACAAACAGGATCGATTGACACGTTTTCTTTTGATCAAAGGCACAAGGACAAATGGAATACTAGGACCTTAATAATTTAAACGGGGGTAATTGTTAGGAGGCTTCACTTCTCAATTAAGACAGTAATGCAAGCAATCCCCAAATTCCTCTCGTATAACATTTTAATGAAACCAAAGTAAAGTTAGGCCAATTTCTTATGTGCCGTATTAAGTACATGGCACTAAATGAGATGCAGCGGAACATAATCCCCTAAAACTCCCATACATTCCCTTGATACCCTCCCATTTCTGCAAGCAGCATTAAAGCGGAACTAGCTCTCCAAATAAAGTGCCCCCAAATAATTATTCATATAGCGATAAGCAAAGAAATACTAGTATTGTACTGAATAAGTCTCGCGTTATTAAGAAATCCTACTTGATCCGAGATGAACAGGCAGGCATTAGCACAGACATCATGCCTTAGAGACATCTGTGCACCTGGGCTGTCCATCGCAGTCTTCTCCAGGATTGGTGAGGAGGAGTTGCAATGTACCTAAAGGTACAGGAAGCGGCTAACGACGCAGGTGCGCAGATGCCTCTAAAGCAAGAAACCTGCCTATCAGTCTTGGATCAAGCAGGATTTCTTAATAACGCTGAACTTATTCTGTACAATACTAGTATTTCTATGCTTATCGCTATATGAATAACTAGTGTAAAAGCCTGTGTACATGGGCCAATGTCCTGGTGATGTTAAGCCTTTGAGTGACAGAGGGGTACGCAACAAATTGCTTTGCAATGCGTTGTGTTCCCCTCTGGCACTCAAAGGGTTAAGAGGTCGGTCCTGCTCTGAGTACTGCTGTTACCTCACTGGCGGCGCACGCGATGCAGTCATGCACTGTAGTGACTGCCTGAATGCACAGAATGCTCCCAGCATTCTGTGCGTTTGGGCAGTCTCTGCTGCTCATGACTGCATCGGACAAACATTGTAGTGTTTTATTATATAGGACTAGTTGAAGAGCCCGTTACACGGGCCACAGTGCCATTGCCAGCCGGTCGCAGGGCAGTCATGCGCAGTAGAGACTTCCCGCGCCGCGGCTGATACAGAGCTGGATGCTCCAATGGAGCATCCAGCTCTGTAACAGCTCCGGCGCGGGAAGTCTCTACTGAGCATGACTGCAGCACGTGCAGCAGTCTCTACTGCGCATGACTGCGGCTTTACACACGTTGTAGCTAATTATTATATAGGATTATTTGTGGGGCATTTTATTTGGAGTGATAGTTCCACTTTAAAGGGATAGTAATACTTCGTTTTAACTTTATTTTATTTTGTAGGCATTAAAAAAACATGAAGAATGATATAAGTCTTATTTCTCAAACCTTTATGGTTTAAGAGATATTCACAAGCAAAGTCTCCCCCTCCCGCCCCTTTTACTGATGTAACACTTCTCAGACAGGGCAGAAGGGAGCTGCCCAGGTAGACTGCAGAGAGGGACAATCTTCAATTAAGATAAGGGAAAAACCTGAAAAGCTTGTCAAGGGGGGCAGGGATTTCATTGTTTTCATAGGAATAAGAGTGTCCCCTTCCGTTATCTGTCCAGTCTATGGACTGCATTCCACATCTGAGAAGAGATTGTTTACATTAGGTAAAAGGGGCGGGAGGGGGAAACTTTGCTTGTGAATATCTCATAAACCATAAAGGTTTGAGAGATAAGACTTATATCATTCTTCATGTTCATATCGTTCTTCATGTTTTTTTAATGCCTACAAAATAAAATAAAGATAAAATGAAGTATTACTATCGCATTTAAGAGACCATGGGCCCTATTCCAGATGCTAAAGAGGACCAGTTTTAGGGCAAACCAATAACACCAGAGGGAGCCAATAAAAATTGCTACTAATTTAAATTGGGCTTTTAATCTCTTGAATGTTAGTGAAGCCTCCAGGTTTTTCCCTTATCTTAATTGAAGATTGTCCCTCTCTGCAGTCTACCTTGGCACCTCCTTTCTGATCTGGCTGAGCAGTGTTACATCTGTAAAAGGGGCAGGAGGGGGATACTTTGTCATTGAATTACTCCTAAACTACAACTCTGACAGTACTGAAATAACACTCTCCATGGTCCAAATACTATGGAGATTAATTAGAGCTGCTTTTATTATGAAACATTACTATCACTTTAAACTCTTTTCCCTGCTACAATTGTTACTGTATGAATGACGAAGGCCTGTAATGTGACTGACGTGTCTGCTGTCCTTTACCCACTCACCCCTTTTGCAGACTAAAGAATCAACAATGTTGTAAAATTGTAAGTGATCTGCAAGCTGCACTTTTATTGTAAGAGAGCTTTTTTCATTTTCTTTATGCAAATCATTCCCATAGAAATGACAAGACAGATGGAGGATAAGGAAGGATTTTATTAGAAAAGTTGATTTTGACCTCTACGCAGAGTGAAAGAGCACCTTTTAAGGGATAAACTGCATTTCCCTGATGCACTGTTAGCTACAAAAGAGGGTAGTTTATTCCCATAATAACAATCACTCTGCATGAAGCATTTTCTATCCCCTATACATAACATACAGCCTTAGCTGCACAAGAACGACTATTGTGTGGGTGAGTAGGTGGTAATTTATGTTACACGTTCCTTGGATTTAGTGAGCCATGAAAATCTGCACACAATGCAGTACTCAGCCATGTCCTCCGTTTATGGGGATGATATCTTAGTAAAATATAAAATGAAAAACCTGAATCCCTATTTGGAAAATACATTTAACCTTGTAAAATCAGAGAATCCTGGAGCCCTTTCAATCCAGCACGAAGATAATCACATTTACCACAAAAAATCATGCGTAAAGCATTTTAATATGTAACTCAGTTGTGATTTATTTTTCCTTTAATGTAATTTCATTTCTCTTGGATAAACCCTTGACTATTTCTGAGTTCCAAAACATCTTAATTCACTTCAATATAATAGCAGCTTGCAAAGCATTGCTCTGCGATACTGAAGGTCAATTGCTTAGAGCTAAGAAACATTCTCCAAAGGAACACTAATACTAAAATTCAACATCTCCATACAAAATAATATGAGTAACATTGTCAGGTATTTATGTAATTTGTCAGTATATTGATAGAACTTTGGAGATATTCAATTTCCTTTCCTGCTGTACAGCAGGCTTGATGAAGCAATTTATGTTTTAAGAGATTTGTTCCACTTTAGAGTGCTGATGTAGGACCTTGTTTTATCATATACTTGGGATGGGCAAATCATTTTGCCTTGGGAAGAAATAGTCATAGGACAACAGGAGTTCTCACTGGAAGACTTTTTCCACAGAAGTTAGTGAGTGAATGTGTGCTCATGCTCATTCTCAAATTAGTGTATAGAAAGAAGGGGAAAAAAATATGGTGGGGGTGCATGTGGTCCTGGTGCAATAACATAAAAAAAAAAAATTACCATACCACCACCAATGGAGCTTTATCATTGATAAATCAAATAATCAAAAAAGAATCAATATGTACTCAAGTAAGGCAGTAGCTGAGAGACTGGTTTATGCCTTCTCTCAACAAAGAGAGCTGTGGGAGATCACAAAGCCATTGGGCAACTTAGTGTTGGTAATCAAACACTGTTCTCCCGAAAGGTTTAGATAACATTCATTTATTGAATTAAAGTAACCAAATAACACTATGCATTTCATGGCTAGTAGGTCGCTTTACCAAGTATGGTACAGAATAAAAACAATGTGTAGCAAAGGCATACATCAGCCTCTCAACTACTAGTTAACATGAGTGAATATTGATACTTACTTTTTGATTATTTTATTATTTGATCAACTATAAAGCTCATGTTCTTAATATATTAAGTTAGTATATGTTTTTGTGTGCTTGAGTGATAAGATGGGCATGTTAATGTGTATTCCAGAAATGTACTCCCATTAAAATCAAAGGTCTTAACAGCATAGAAACAGGTGGATTTTTACCAGCATTTTGCTTCCACTGAGAAACATCTCAGAAAGGAGAAACATTTTTCTTATTCATCAAAAATTTTTATGGGTAGGAAATTAAGATTTTCATACATCTCTATTTTACCTTATTAATGTGCATATATTCTGTAATATCTAAGCTCTGCTCTAACGTGGTCATGGACTATGGTATGTACTGGCAGTTCCTTAAGAAGCTGATGAACGCAGAAGATTCAGAGCTAGAAGAGTCTCCAGTGCACTGGATTGTAATGAATTGGAGACCTCCATATTATTCAGTGCATTAAAAGTTCTCTTAAAGTCAATAATGATTTATGGAATTTGTATTTGTCCCCTGTGGTGCAGATGCTTTACCCAAGAATTGTTCCAGTTCTTCTTAGTACAGCATCCTCAATGTGTTAACACAGAAACGTCAAACCTTATTTAGTCCTTGGTCTTGTCTTATGTCCAGAATAGCCTTATGCCTTTATATACATGTTTAAATTCCCTCATTGCATTAACCTCTACCACTTCTTCTTCTAGCCTGTTCTGCTTATTTGCTGCCCTCTCAGTTAAGTAAAACTTTCTCATGTTACAGTTAAGACTCTCACCCTCTAGTTTTAGACTATGACCTCTTATCCTAACATTTCTTCTTCTTTGAAATGTACTTTCCTCTTGTACTTTGTTGAATCATTTCATGTATTTTAATGTTTCTATCATAATCCCTTTCTCTTTGAAGCTATACAAGTTCAGATTCTTTAGTCTATCCTTTTTAACGTTTATCCTGTAAACCATTCACCAATTTAGTAGCCCTTCTCTGAACTTTCTCTCTCTTGCTACTACTAATGCCTCTATCTATACAAACCAACACCCTTTTGCTGTATTGTCTGCCTACTTTTAAGTCACCAGAAAGAATTATCCCCAAGTCCCCTTCCTCTGTTGTCACTTAAAGCATGGTGCCCTTAATACTATATTCTGCATTTGGATGTTTTCCATCTCAGTGCATTATTTTAGTAAGAGACCTGTTAGATTTTTCTCTGACATTTCTACAACATCTACTTGAGCAAGTCCAACCTATGTCCTACCCATGTAAGCATAATGGAACATGAAATAGTTCCTAGGTTCCTGTTGCCTTTCTTGTGAAACTGTTGCTTTGAATAAGTTGTCTGTGGGATTTTAAAAACAGGAATGTTCTACAACTTGCTTCAATAATAATGAATGCTGAGAAAATTGGGATTTTGACTGAGAGGAATAAAATCATTATCACACACTATGGGGATCTTCTTGTGATACACTGCCTTTAGAGAAGGGATAATACGTCAGCCAGTTTCCAACAAAAGCCTCTGAATTCACTCAATTAACCCAGCAGTGCTAGATGCAGTGAGATCAGCAGCTCTGTTAGTAACCTGCCAGGACCACAGAGGTATACATATTCAAAAAGGGAGAGGAGGTCAGAGCTGGAGCCTCTATTACACTAATGATCAACTGCATTCATAAAACAGGCTATTACAGGAAAAATACTGTCCTCTTGCAGCTAAAACCTTTATGGGAACAGGGGGTGAGAAAGCACACAGGGGCAACCCTCTAAGTGTACTATTAAAAACCAAATTTATTATACTATAAAAAATAACAAGGGAAATATGGAGGTAAATAAGAGCAACCATAAGAGAAAGTACCAGGAAACTAAAGATACTCAAGAAGTGCTTAAGTTACCTAAAACTGGTGAAATAAATATGTGAATGACAAACATATATCAAATGGCAAAATTAAAATAAGAGATATGGGATAAAAAGTATTAAGAAAGTCCCAGGGGAAAAAAGATCATCTCATAGAATTCAGGACATTAATGAGCTGTCTGGCACAATAGTATGGGTGACCAACAATGGTAGTTTACACCTAGATTATACCTAGTCATAGTAACATAGTAACATAGTAAATTAGGTTGAAAAAAGACACAAGTCCATCAAGTTCAACCTTCGCCTCATACCTCAGTAACTGAGAATTTTATAGCTTTCCTGCTACCAATTAAATTAGTCTTTATCAGACCTTTCTGATCAGCCTACTGATAAACAGTATAACCCTGTATGTTCCCTTTTGAAAGAAATGTATCTAATCTTCTCTTAAATGTATCCATTGTATCTGCCGTAACTACCTCCCTGGGCAATGAATTCCACAATTTGACAGACCTTACCGTAATACCTAATAACATAGAAAATTGTAAAAATGACCAGTATAAACAGAATAAACAGAATGAACCTAAATAATAGTGCCTAGAGACATGCAGGAGCCATAAAACTGGTGTAGGGTGTAAATTCTTACTAGACAACTAAAACCTTTACCCACACCTCATCAGAATGCACTAGGTCTAAATAATCTGTCACACACCAGTTCACACATCTCATATCTCCTGTCATGATAGCCGCCTCTTCAAAAAGACATAGAAGAGCCTCAACATGCATATTCACTTATAACAACACTGGAAGAACAAAGGCATATCTGCTTTTCTATCAACTTCGTGTATCTACCTTGCTGTTTCATTTGATTTTGCTGTTTACTGATATATTACACAATCCATCACTGTGGTATGTTGAAGTGGCTAACACTCAAATCTAGATGTACCCTTCACCTTTCATGCCTAGTTTATAACAATTTCTCTAGAAAGCTTCCAGACTGCCTGAGCGGTATGCTTACTCCAGCTTTCCATACTAACTATATCCTCCACTCCACTGTTAACAACTCGCTGAGTATGAGCTCAGAAAGCCTGGAATAACCTACCTGAAAATATTAGATCTTCTCCCAAAAATCCATCATATATATAGTGTGTGTGTGTGTTTATATTATTATTGTAACAAACAAAAAGGAGAGCTCTCCTGTCTCTTTAAAACAGTATATGGATCAAATGTAAGCTGAAATCAATACTCACAGGTGATGATTGACAGGCTGCAGTACCACACAACCAGTTAAAGGCCAGTAGGGATCTTAGATGCTAGTTCTCCCTGCAACTGAATTGTGCAAGCTCGCATCAATATATCCAGATCGATCAAAATATATTGTCTCAGCTTATGAATCTCCAAAGGAACAGCAGAACAGATGAATGAAGTATAACATTTATTTAAAAGATACTAAAAATCCTCAACATGTTTTGTGGCAAACCTGCCACTTCTTCAGGAGGAATATGCTATTATAACTGACATTTTAAAATGAGAGAAAGCTCAATGTATTCTTCCTGTTCAAACAATGTCTAAATACATAAATAAATAAACATGGTGCTTAGCTCATTGTTACCTTTACTACCATAATGTGCTATAGTCTGTATACGATTTTGTGCTTAACAAACAGTGATGTACCATAGAAACGAAACATTTTTCCATCCTGTTCTCAAATGTTTAATGTTCACTAATGCATCTCCTAATAATAACCCTCCATTCTTATCTTAATGTGGCCAGAGATTCCTAATGGCCACTAAGAATCAGTTCTGTGTATCTGATTCTCCAAAATGTATCTTTAATTGAAAATAAATATCATGTCTGTGGAGGAAGCCATGATTCACTTTTGCAGGACTCCAGGACCTAGATGCACTAAAGGGCGAAGAGGGCTACGAATGTCGATGTTCTGTCGGAGCATTGTCATAGGCACATCCTCAGTATTCACAAAGTGTCTACGAAATCACTTCACCAGAACTAAAAAAAAAAGACCTACATCAACATCAATCAGACATGCCTTCACCATATCTACGAATTTGTATCCTTAGAATAAACAATTGATCATTTCCGTATGTAAATGAAGCATAATCAGATACATTCGTATGCAAGGGGGTCTGTTGATATTATAATGTGAAACTTCGACTCATTCAGGAAACTCCGAGAGCTGCCTCTGCTGTCAAAGTTCACTGTCTCCACTTCAGCTACTCAGGCTGTCATAGCTGGGATGTCCCCTGTACTCTCCTATGGAGTAACAGCAGGGAGAGCTACCACAGTCTGAACAGCATTCTCTGTGCTTCCCTACCTAGCCAGTAGGGGAATACAGAGAAGGCTTTCAGCACCATGGACAGCATTGAATGCCATAGGGATGTGCATTGCTCATCCATGTGGCATTCAAAGAGTTACAATAAACAGAAACTGTACACCAAGCACTACACAATGCCCCCCCCTTCGACATCACCCCCCCTTTAGTATGTCGACATATATTCGACATACTAACTCCATCCGACATTCACCTTATTGACTCACATATAGTAGTCGAACCTGTCTTTTATTCAACAATTAACCCTTTGAGTACCAGAGAGGTAGGAAAGCATTGCTTAGTATGTGTTTCCTACCCCTCTGGTACCCAAAGGGTTAACAGGCAAGGTATGGACTGCATACTTTGCCTGTATATGTGTGTGTTTTTAAGATTCATTTTTTATTAAAAAACTGTTTTCACATTATTAATATATACAGTAAACCTCAAGGGGGGGTGTCATGACCCCTCATGACATCCCCTTTACATGAGGCCGACATTTGAACTGTAAGAACATGAAGAGCATATAGGCTATGTTCCACATAGCCTATATGCGCTTCGAACCTGATATTTTACAATCAGACTTTAATGGGGGCACCAGGACTGCTCCTGATAGCCCCCCTACCAAGTATCAGCTATCCAATAAGATAGCTAATACATGGGGTGACCCCCAAAGGCATTTACAGCATTCTTGTTGCTGTCGGCTTTACAGCCGCCGGCAGCAACAAGAATGAATGAATGAATAAAAAGCGATGCAGTCCCATCATTTAATCAGTCACCCGGATCAAACCGGGTGACTGATTAAGTGATCAGAGTGCAGAGCTGCTTCAGGAATGGAATTGTAAGTAAGATCTAATTAATTTCTACTTACCTAGCTCCTTTGTCTATTTGTGATTGCTACTTTTGCTCCACTCTCATGGAGTGAATATGTTGATGTGTGTGCAGATCGAAATGTCGGAGTAATTCAAACACACTGACAATATCATACCGACATCACATCGACCATTAATGCATCTAGGCCCAGGGCTACAAACTCTTCCCACTGAAGTCTTCATAAAAAGATGTTCATGGGCACTATATCCAGTACTAATCAAAGATTAATTATGGCAAACCAATTCATGCAGACTGTATTTATAGTGATCACAGGTATTCATGCAGACACGGATTCATTGGGGGTTTATTATTAGGGTGTGTTGCATTCATTTAATATTCTAATATTTTTCCAGGTTTAACCCTTTATTTGTCACTGGTCTCAACATTACAAAACAGCGCATTGGCTCTGATAATAGAATTAGTTAATTTCCATTGTTAAACTTGAGCATGTGGAAATACACAACATTCATGGATTTGCCTCTATGATTAGACACAGTACATAATTATTGTAACTCATGTTTTTAGATTGTTTTGAAAAAATAGTTTTAATATTTACTGTAAATACTGTTCTGCAAATTGAGAAATTATAATTAGAAATGTGTAAGCTCAATATGTGATAATTATATGCCGCTTAATCACTTAAAGACTAGAGCAGTGTGCAAATCATCTATAAGCAATTTGTTGCACCACTCTGATCCTTAAAGAGTTAAATATTAGGGATGAGCGAGCACCCCGATGCTCGGGTGCTCGGGTGCTCTGACCGAGCACCCCCTGATGCTCGAGTGCTCGGCCGAGCACCCGAGCCCCATTCAAATGAATGGGAGCACTCGAGCATTAAACCAGGCACCCCCTGCTCTGATGAGCGGAGGGTGCCTGGTCAATGTCCCCCTTCATCTCCGCTATGCCCCTCTTCCACAATGTCCCCCTTCATCTCCTATGCCATAGCGGAGATGAAGGGGGACATTGTGGAAGAGGGGCATAGCGGAGATGAAGGGGGACATTGTGGAAGAGGGGCATAGAGTCTATGCCCCTCTTCCACAATGTCCCCCTTCATCTCCGCTATGCCCCTCTTCCACAATGTCCCCCTTCATCTCCTCTATGGCATAGGAGATGAAGGGGGACATTGTGGAAGAGGGGCATAGCGGAGATGAAGGGGCACATTGTGGAAGACGGGCATAGCGGAGATGAAGGGGGACATTGTGGAAGAGGGGCATAGAGTCTATGCCCCTCTTCCACAATGTCCCCCTTCATCTCCGCAATGCCCCCTTCATCTCCGCAATGCCCCCGTACCTCCATTCCCTGGTGGTCCAGCGGAGCGTCTTCGGATCTGTGCCTCTTCCGGCACAGATCCTCTTCACCCGAACATGTCGGGCGAGCACATGGCGGTACTCGTACGAGTACCGCCATGTGCCGAGCAGAGCGATGCTCGAGCCGATCCGAGCATCGGCCGAGCACGCTCGCTCAACACTATTAAATATAAACTCAAGTATAATGTTCATGACAATGCTAATTCACAAAAGTGTTGTGTGCTAATGTATAGCAAATAGCATCTGACTTGATTCAACTACTAATTCTGATAATTGCTGTGCTTTTATGGTGGTTCGTTGTGGAGATTTCATTTAAAATAAAATTAAATATCCATTTAACTCCAAAGATGTGCCCAATGTATTGTTTTTCAATGTGCTGGACACCCAAATAACACTATAAAGGTTTACATAGATATCAAAATCTCTGGACGTTATGTACCAGTGTGTTACAACAGTATGGGATGGGATATGAGCTGGGTATGGCATGTTTACATCCTAGCAGTCATATCATAGGATGAGAGAGGTACGTCTAGCTTGCTGTTAGGTTGCCTTTTTCTCATGTTGTTAACAACTACATCTCCTATCATCCCCCCAAATACACTCCCTCTCGCCATCTTCGCTCTGCACACGACCTTCTGCTTTCTACAGCTCTTATCACATCCTCCCACTCCCGTCTACAGGACTTCTTCCTACATCTCCTATCATCCCCCCAAATACACTCCCTCTCGCCATCTTCGCTCTGCACACGACCTTCTGCTTTCTACAGCTCTTATCACATCCTCCCACTCCCGTCTACAGGACTTCTTCCGTGCTGCACCTCAGCACTGGAATTCCCTCCCCCGCCCAATCAGACTCTCCCCCCCAGCCTTCAGATCTTCAGACACTCCCTGAAAACTCACCTCTTCAGGGAAGCCTATCAACTGCCTCCATAAACATTATCACTAAGAATCACCCCTTGCCTGGACCACTGCACTTAACAGCACTTCTCACTCCCACCCACTGACTGGCAGTTCATGTGGCAGGAGTCACTTACACCCAACAGAACTTACTCCTTCTGTGTCAAACCTACCTTCCTCTAGACTGTAAGCTCTCATGAGCAAGGTCCTCTGATCCTTCTGTTCTCCACATTTTATTGTACTATTTAATACCTCTGTATGTCTATTCCCTACTGTCTATTCCCTACTGCTGCGGAATTTGTTGGCGCTATATAAATAAAGATTAATTAATTAATTATGGAGGTTATGCGCTAAAGCGTGATAAAGAGTTATTCTAAACAGCATATTTATTAAGGTCTCCAAAGTTAGTGAAATCTTAGTGCATTGGCTGCATAGAATAACATAGGAATTGGAGAAGTGATATCACTGGAGAAGTCATCTCCACTGTGTCACCTCTTTATCACACCTTAATGCATCTCCCCCTATGAATCTTTCAGAGCAGTTCTTCTTCTGTACCAATATACAAGCCACTAATATACAAGCTTGCAAGTGTAATGACTTCACTGAGAGGGTAGTAGATAAGTGGAATAGCCTACCAGCAGAAGTGGTAGAAGTTAATACACTGATAGAATTTAAGCATGCATGGGATAAGCATAAGTCTGTCCTTAACTTAAAGGGGAACTACCACCCCAACATGATTACGTCTGTAGAGATGTGTCTTTCATTTGTTATAAGCGCTGTGTAATTTATTTTTTTTTTAACCGTTTTTAAAATGAATAAAGTTGAAAAGACTATTGTACCTGGTGGTGTCTGTTCGAGTGAAGCATGGAGCCAAATGGCTCCGTTGTTCCTCCCACTTTCTAAATGATCCATCCTACGTGCATGGATGGTAAGGATGTCACTGCTTCATTTGCATGCGCGCTGCGCTACCGTGCATGTAAAAAAAAAAAAAAAAAAAAAAAAAGGCTGTGGGCAGGCACATCGCCGTTGACAGACAGGTCTATGGAGAACGCGTACATGCGCAGTTGAAGGAGACAGCAAAGATGGCCGCGGCGTTAACGGTCTATGTGCACGGTAAACTTTAAAGATTCCAAAATATAGAAAGCGCATTGGGAAGTTTAACAAACATATTTGGGGTGACTGTAGGGGTATCTAGCTTCACACCATAGATTAGTTAGTGATGGTAGTTCCGCTTTAAGAAAAGACCAAGGACCAAAAAAGGTTTGAGGTTTTTACTGTAGGAAAATGGGCAGACTAGATGGGCCAAAATGGTTCTTATCTGCCATCAAATTGTATGTATGTATGTATGTATGTATGTATGCCTGTATCTGTACTTATGAACAGATTCATTTTTATGTTCCAGAGCTTACAACTCTGCCAGAGAACAACTTAAAAGTGAGCAAGCTTCTATAGTAATCATATGAAAAAAAATAGTACAAAATGTTATTATCTTTGCATAAAAAGCTTAGTGCATAGACATTAGCCATGCCCAGTGCACAAAAGCAATCCATTGCTGTGATTTAAGCAACAATATCTATTCATATTTACTTTCATGGAAACAGTTGAAAAATGCTGTAATCTAGGTAAAGCAAATTATGACTATTTCATTTGAAAATTGTTATAAACATTTTACTAAGATAGTGAAGCGAAACTTGTGCTTATGCATCTTATTTTTTTGTCAAAAGAGGTAATTAAAGACAATGCAAAAGCTTTTGTGTCCTCATTCTTCCACATTTTTCATATACTATTGCCTCACATATACTGAGGCTCTTATCAAGTGTTATGTGACTCAGAAATCTGACCTTGGTGGCTAGCAGAAAGTATGAGGTTCAGCCACGGGCTTCACTTGCTGCATAACCATCCCCATAAGCAGCAGTCGTCTGTTTTATAAGCTAGTTATGTTATCAGCTAACAAGATATACACTACAGTATTTATACAGCCAAAGTCAGTCTTTTTAACGTCTTTCACATGACACTATAAACAGTAACATTTTGTTTAAAAAAATCAGAGATTTTGGGTTCAATTTAATTTGGGTTAGATGGAAAAAAAAAACAGCCAACGGCATCTTTTCAAGCACGGCAAGCAAATCAGTTACCTGTGCTATGAAGAAATACCAGCTAAAACCACCAACCTCAGATGATAATGTTGCATGCGTTTTTGGCCATTGTCACACAACAAAATGCCGAAATATGCTGAAATACGCTATTCATTTCCATGTGTTAGCCTTAAGGTATGTTAAGCGACTTCCTTTAAAGCAGGACTACCATCTCTTAAACAATTTAACTTCAATAACTCCCCATCTAGCGACTAACAGCTTAGTAGCGCTAGTCACCAGAATTATTACCTTATTCAAAGCAGCTTATTAGCACTGGTCGCCAGAATTATTACCTTATTCAAAAGAAATATGCACTCTTACCGGGCTGACAGCAGCACGGAGCACGGACATCTTGCCATAATGACGTCCACGCACCTGCGCTGTCAGTCCCTTTCAGACCTGAATGGCTTCTAGCAATGCCTCCTAGACCCGGGTGGGACTGACAGCGCAGGTGTGCGGACGTCACTATGGCAAGATGTCCGTGCTCCATGCTGCTGTCAGCCTGGTATGAATGCATATTCCTTTTGAATAAGGTAATAATTCTGGTGACTAGTGCTACTAAGCTTCTAGTCACCAGATGGGGAGTTATTGAAGTTAAACTGTTTAAGAGGTGGTAGTTCCACTTTAACATGTGAAAATCTGCACCCAGTTTTTCTGGGTGCAGAGTCCCTTAACACATCTCAAAAGTGCAGATGTAGGAACTGAACATGAAAAAAAGCATTAAAAAAACAGTGGATGTATTTATATTGGGCCCTAAGCTCCATATCAAAACATCCAAAGCAATTCCCAAAAATGTTATTAGAATTAACCCTATGAGTACCAGTGGGGTATGCACTCACAGGGTTAATCCGAGTAAGTTACAAAACAGCCCCCGACAAAAAACTCTTATCAGTAATTCTGATGTCCAGTGGAGTCTTCAGCACCTGTCAGCTACTGTCCATCTTCTTCTTCTTCTTCAATATTCCTTCTTCTTTTCTCTGTAATCTTCCGTCGTCTTTCTTCTTATCTTCTTTCAAATCTGTCCTTTATAATAAAAACAAAAGTCAGTGAAAGATGTGTTTGTAAAACAATGCCCTAAGATATGCCTGAGCTAACCCTTTGAGTGTTGGAGTACCTCTCTGGTGCGCAAAGGGTTAAATGCATTATGGCGTATCTCTTAAAACTAATATTCTGGCATTCAGTTTTAAAAAAAAGAAGTAATTCCTTTGTTGAAGAAAGAAACGGCCCTCCAATGGTTATATATCTCAGTTGCTGCCTCCTCCACTGGCTCAGCTGGCAGTGTCAGGAATGCATAGTGCCACAGAGCCCCCCCCCTCCATACCTACTGGGCAGTTGCCTGAGTCCGAATGAGGGAATTTTAAACAGCCATTGGATTTTTATATGGCCAATCTCTCTTCAAAATGGATTCCAGCCTACAACTGGCTGGGATGTGTGCTTACACACCTCCCATCCAGTCAGCTTCTAGTGGGTTTTGTCACCCCATTCCTAGAATCTGATTGGCTAGGAAGTGTGTAAGCACACATCCCAGCCAATTGTAGGCTGGAATCCATTTTGAAGAGAGATTCGCCATATAAAAATCCAATGGCTGTTTAAAATTCCCTCATTCTGACTTTGGCACTGGCCCATAAGCTATGAAGGGGGGTCTATGGAACTATGCATTCCTGCCGCTGCCAACAGAGCTAGCGGAGGCAGCAGCAGTGGAGATATATTTAACCATTGGAGGGCCTTTTCTTTCTTCAGCAAAGGAATTATTTCTTCTTTTTTTAAAAACGGAATGACAGCATATTGGTTTTAAGAGATATGCCAGACTGCATTTAACTCTTTGAGTCCTGGAGTGCTATCCCTCCGACACTCAAAGGACTAACGCAGGCATTTCTTGGGGGCATTTTTTTTTACAAACATATCTTTTATTGATTTTTTTTATTTTTATTTTATAGGACAGATTTGAAAGAAGAAAAGAAGATGGAAGATTACAGATAAAAGAAGGAAGACTGAAGAAAAGATGGACACAGATCTGGGTGTTAGGGTAGTCTTAGGGGATGTATTGTTGGGTTAGTGTGACTGTATGTTTGAGCTAACGGTCAGTGCTTGACATTGTGTCAGGCACGACCATTTTTTTCCTTTTATGTTCCCATTATTCACTTTATTTAGAGTGCATTTTGGGAACTTAACACACAAAACGGACATTTGGCCACAAGTCCATTTCTGTTGCCTAATGTCTGTTGTGGTTTCAGCTGGTACAGCAATTGAATTGCTCCTCTAACAATTTTTGTTAATGGGCCAATATTGCCATACTACTTGTTGTCCTACCTGTAATTGAATCAAGGCTTTTGCTATTAGAACTTTTAACATCCACTTACAGAGATGAATACTTGTTTGTCTTCTTCTTCTTCCGCAGATCCATCAAATTATCTTGGTACTCCTTTATAAATTGAGTATAGGGAATGTACATGTAAACCTTGAATCCTGAACCCCTGAATCGACTTACAGGTTGGTCAGTGTGGTTGGTCAGTGTGGTCATACAATGCTGCTAACACCTGTACTCTATACAATATGAGCAGACCTGCTGAGGCAGAGCTCTCTGATAATAGCTCCTTTCAAGTTTCAACATTTTCCAGAATTTTCTGGCTCTGTTTTCTCTTCCCTTAAATAACAGATGTGCTTTTACTGCTTTTCAGATGATTCTTAAAAAAAAAAAAGTTAATTGCTCCTCCAATATGAATTGCTGCAGTTTTCTTTAGGAAATGTAGATGGAGGAAATGTAAGTGTTTTTTTCTATGTTTAAAGTAGTATATATATATATATATATATATATATATATATATGTGTATATATATATATTTAGATAGATAGATAGATAGATAGATAGATAGATAGATAGATAGATAGATAGATATATAGCTATATATATATATATATATATATATGATTTGTCAGGTCAAAATGGCCGATATGGTCCTTTTTCTATCATGCCTTTGCCAAATATCTTGATTTTTCTTTCTTTATACTCTGGATCTATTATTGACAGTGATTGCTTTCATTTCCTTTTTTGATAATGAACAATTTAGAGAAATGAAACACACTGTGTCATTGTATCTCTATAGCAGTCTCCATGGTATTGTGATATGTTATTTCTTCTAAACATCACTTCACTTGTGACGTCACGTTGTGCATTAGGACACCAACTTTGGCTCTTAGTTTGCTTCTTTGAACTTTTCTAAATTAGCCTTGGAGTATGGCACCCGGGCCATGGACACTTTTAAACATGAGTGCTTCCTTCTCTACATTATATTATAATGTATATATATATATATATATATATATATATATATATATATATATATATCAAAACAGTGAATGAACAGGCACTCTCAGGACTTGCAAATTGAGTCAATATGATATTTTATTAATTAATAAAATATCATATTGACTTTATTCACAAGTCCTGAGAGTGCCTGTTCATTCACCGTTTTGCTATCCATCAGCCCTGAACGTGGCACCCAGGCACTAGACTCCATAAACATGAGTGCTTCCTCTCTGGTACACACACACACATATATATATATATATATATATATATTTACACATACATACATATATATATATATATAGATAAACAGTGAGAGACAGATTGACAGATTAATCAATAGATAGATAGATAGATAGATAGATAGATAGATAGATATTGTTCTGACATTTTCTTTCTCCAGGAAAGATCAATTTTTAAATATATTGCACCCAGACACTAGACTCCATAAGCGTGAGTACTTCCTCTCTGGTACACACACACACACACACACACACACACACACACACACACACACACACACACATATATATATATATATATATATATATAGACATACATACATATATATATAGAGATAAATAGTGAGAGACAGACTGACAGATTAATCAGTAGATAGATAGATAGATAGATAGATAGATAGATAGATAGATAGATAGATATTGTTCTGACATTTTCTTTCTCCAGGAAAGAGCACTTTTTAAATATATTGCAGAGGTGATGCCATCTGTGTTCCAATTATGCTAAGCTTTATTAGGCATAGTGTTATCTGTATTCTACCATATAATGAACAATATTTGCCACAAAACTTTCCCTTGACCTAGGAGCAGATCAATTACAGATGAAGATATCTGCCTCATTCTCTTCCCAAATTCATTGATTAGATTTTTCACTTGTTGACCACTGCTCTTTGTGCCTGCCTTAAGCCATCTTAAATTACAAAACATACATTAACAGTGGCATGCAGCATGCTGTTTGGTTCATTGCTCTCTCTTTATTACTCCTTTGATATATCTGTTTAAAGGGTTGTGCTACTCTAGAGAATCTGTTTATGTTCACGTTCCATGTAATTAAAACGTCAGAGCCTCTTGTACTGAAAACCACAATGCATTGCCAATGGGCCACATTAATGTCATTGCTGTCATGATGATGTCTTTAAAATATTACATTTCTTGCCTCTAAGTGGAACTCTTATTTGTAATGAATAGGTTTCAGAGGGATGTATTTTGGGTTATGCATCTCACTAAGACAAATGTACTAATGAATCCTGGAGCAATTCCGTGTGCAAATGAATATAATATTCTTCATATGTGCTGTTGCTACTTTCTATAGGTTGCTTAGTAGCTATTTGTAGATAAGCCCATTTAAGCCACTGATGGGCCTTGGGCAAAGTATAATGTAGCAGGGCCCTTAACCCTTTGATGCAGGAGAGGTCTCCAATGCATTGCTTTGAAATGAGATGAAGAAAAGACCTGTCTTGGAAGGAATTATGTAACCACAACTGTTTTCCCATTTTGCTAAATGATTTTACTTAGACATATAATAACACAATTTTGAACTTACAATAAATCAGCTTCATAAAATGTTGAGAGCAGACCTATTCTTAGAGATTAGATTACACCTTTTGCAGCTTGATAAATAATACATTTTATATGCTGAGGTTAAACTCACTGGGCAGACTATATTGGTGCTCTAGATCACAAGGTAGAGGGAGATCCAGAGAGCTCTAAGTTGGGATGTATGAGAATCATATTGTGAGAGGGTCTCCCAAATTCAGTGGGCCACAGCAGCTGCTCACTTTGCAGGATTGTTAAGACAGCCATGCTACCCTATGAGGAGCACTCTTTTTGTGTTTATGTCATTCAGTTGAATAGAGATTTTAAACCCTTGAATGCTAGAGAATTCTTGGACACATTAGAATGTTTTGTTTATTACCAACAGTGCATTTAGTTTTTCCCAGAGTTGCTCTATTTTTGGACTATACATCAACCTTGCTGTGTTTCCTGTACTTTCTTTGAAAGGGAACTATTCCAATAGGAGAAAGTGGATTTTGATATATATATTAGAAAAAGAAGGCGCAGCACATCTGGGACTTGAAGTAGGCAACAAATTGATTTTATTAGGTCGACATTTCGGTCCTACAGGGACCTTTCTGTGAGGACAGAAACGTTGACCTAATAAAATTTGTTTGCCTACTTCAGGTCCCATGGGTGCTGCCCCTTCTTTTTCTACTGTGATATCCTAGTATGGGACTGTGTACCTGGGCATTTAACTTTCGTTGGAGGGAGTGCTTCCACCCACCACAACTATATATATATATATATATATATATATATATATATATATATATATATATATATATCCCAAGTATAGATGCCTTATCATGGCAGGAGTATCACCTTGTGTTAATGAAGCTGAGAACTTTGCCATCAGGAACAGGGCGGACAGATCAAAGCTGAGACAGACTAAATTGATCCAGAATCTGCCAACCTGCACTGGACCACCATGGCAGATTATGGTCCATTCCCTCAACATGGCTTCACAACAAAATAAATGGCCCTCATTCATGAAGGCTTGCAAGATAATGCCTACCGCAGTGGGAACACCAGCACAATTGAAGAGGGTGCCAAGAATCACCAGGTTCTATCATGCTGCCTTTGGACTTTTTGCACCCAGAGGAATTAAAAAGAACTGATTAACCTTAACTGGGACATTATTGGCTTAATTGAGACTCATAAAAATATGAAGATTTGGTCAAATTAGAAGATAAATACTAGCTATACCATAAAGGAACCAATGATAGACAATGTGGAGGAATTAGATTTTTGATTAACAAAAAACTGACAGATTCAGTTATAAAAGTAGAAAATGTTCTTCAAATCATTCAAAATTATGCTTCTACAAGTAGCCACAGTGATGCCAAAGTTGAGTAATTTAATGATGATTTATTATGCCTCTAAAACCAGGATAATTACCACTACAAATGTATTATTGGATATTTCAGTGCGAGAATTGGTTAGATCCAAAATGGTGAAAAATCGATCAGACCATATGGATCTGGAAAAAAAAAGACGACAAACTGAATTTGCAGAAGATCAAAATTTGTGCATCATGAATTTATACTACAGGAAAAAGGCACAGAGAAAATGGAAATGGAAAAGCTCTAATGGTAATACAAGTGAAATTGACATACATGCAAATAATAAAATTATATTGACTGACTACTTAGCCTTACACAGGTTTAACATTGGAGGTGACCATCTTGTAGTGAGAGCAAATATCAAAACAGACTGCAAGAAAGAAAGAAAGAAAGTTATCAAGTCAAAAAACCTCAAACTCAACACTAGCCAGCTATTGGAAAATCAAATGAATTTTTAATTAGCACTGTCCAATCGCTTCAGTGTCCTTCCAGACACAGACATTTCAAACAACTTTGAAAAAGTTATTAAGACTATCGTAGACATTGACCATGCCCTTGCTCCTACTAAGAAACAAGAAAAAACAACCAGAATATCAAAATAAATAGTTGCCATGATGAAAAAACTAATAGAAATAAAGCAAAACTGCAATTTTAGAAACAGAGTAGAATATGTAGAAATGTGCAAGACCATATGGAAGCACATAAAAGAAAAAATTTGCAAGTTCAATGTTGAGCTCTTCAAAAGGACATTGGAAGAAAATCTGGGGCTAAAAAAAGCAAAACAAAAGTTGGTCAAGTACTTGCATTAAAGCTTAAAGATGATACAACATTAGTGTTGAGCGAGCATGCTCGGCCGATGCTCGGATCGGCTCGAGCATCGCTCTGCTCGGCACATGGAGGTACTCGTACGAGTACCGCATGTGCTCGCCCGCCATGTTCGGGTCTCCTCCCCGCACGTTTTGCGGCTGCTGCGCAGCCAATAAACGTGCAGGGAGGCTCTGACATCGGTGTAATGCCAGCAGCCATGTTGGCTGCTGGCATTACACTGATTGGCTGGCCAGAACCCGTGGTCGGGTGCTGTATAGCACCTGACCATCGAGTTCGGCTCAGTCTTAGCCAGGGAGAGCTGAGGATAGGAAGGGAAAGGCAGTGTAGGGAGGAAAACAAGCAAAATTGTTAAAAAAAAGAACCAAAAGTCCTTTTTAGGACTACTGTGTGTGGGGGCAGCAGGTTATTTTGTGTGGGGGGAAAAAAAAAAAAAAAAAAAATATATATTCTGTTTAGTGTGCAAAGTTGCAGATTAGAGCACATTCTGTTTAGTGTGCACAGTTGCAGATTAGAGCACATTCTGTTTAGTGTGCAAAGTTGCAGATTAGAGCACATTCTGTTTAGTGTGCAAAGTTGCAGATTAGAGCACATTCTGTTAAGTCTTCAAACTAAAATATCAAAGTCACATATTCCATTCAGTGTGCGTCGCGGCAGTTTAGCAGCACATTCTGTGTACTGTGCAGAGTTGCAGAATAGGAAGAAATACTGTTAAGTCTTCAAACTAAAATATCAAAGTCACATATTCCATTCAGTGTGCTTCGCCGCAGTTTAGCAGCACATTCTGTGTACTGTGCAGAGTTGCAGAATAGGAAGAAATACTGTTAAGTCTTCAAACTAAAATATCAAAGTCACATATTCCATTCAGTGTGCTTCGCCGCAGTGTAGCAGCACATTCTGTGTACTGTGCACAGTTGCAGAATAGGAAGAAATACTGTTAAGTCTTCAAACTAAAATATCAAAGTCACATATTCCATTCAGTGTGCTTCGCCGCAGTTTAGCAGCACATTCTGTGTACTGTGCAGAGTTGCAGAATAGGAAGAAATACTGTTAAGTCTTCAAACTAAAATATCAAAGTCACATATTCCATTCAGTGTGCTTCGCCGCAGTGTAGCAGCACATTCTGTGTACTGTGCAGAGTTGCAGAATAGGAAGAAATACTGTTAAGTCTTCAAACTAAAATATCAAAGTCACATATTCCATTCAGTGTGCTTCGCCGCAGTGTAGCAGCACATTCTGTGTACTGTGCAGAGTTGCAGAATAGGAAGAAATACTGTTAAGTCTTCAAACTAAAATATTAAAGTCACATATTCCATTCAGTGTGTGTCACCGCCGTTTAGCAGCCTATTCTGTGTACTCTGCACAGTTGCAGAATAGGAAGAAATACTGTTAAGTTTTCAAACTCAAATATTAAAGTCACATATTCCATTTAGTGTGTGTCACCGCCGTTTAGCAGCCTATTCTGTGTACTCTGCACAGTTGCAGAATAGGAAGAAATACTGTTAAGTTTTCAAACTCAAATATTAAAGTCACATATTCCATTCAGTGTGTGTCACCGCCGTTTAGCAGCCTATTCTGTGTACTCTGCACAGTTGCAGAATAGGAAGAAATACTGTTAAGTCTTCAAACTAAAATATTAAAGTCACATATTCCATTCAGTGTGTGTGTCACCGCCGTTTAGCAGCCTATTCTGTGTACTCTGCACAGTTGCAGAATAGGAAGAAATACTGTTAAGTCTTCAAACTCAAATATTAAAGTCACATATTCCATTCAGTGTGTGTCACCGCCGTTTAGCAGCCTATTCTGTGTACTCTGCACAGTTGCAGAATAGGAAGAAATACTGTTAAGTCTTCAAACTCAAATATTAAAGTCACATATTCCATTCAGTGTGTGTCACCGCCGTTTAGCAGCCTATTCTGTGTACTCTGCACAGTTGCAGACTAGGAAGAAATACTGTTAAGTTTTCAAACTCAACTATTAAAGTCACATATTCCATTTAGTGTGTGTCACCGCCGTTTAGCAGCCTATTCTGTGTACTCTGCACAGTTGCAGAATAGGAAGAAATACTGTTAAGTTTTCAAACTCAAATATTAAAGTCACATATTCCATTTAGTGTCTGTCACCGCCGTTTAGCAGCCTATTCTGTGTACTCTGCACAGTTGCAGAATAGGAAGAAATACTGTTAAGTCTTCAAACTAAAATATTAAAGTCACATATTCCATTCAGTGTGTGTCACCGCCGTATAGCAGCCTATTCTGTGTACTCTGCACAGTTGCAGAATAGGAAGAAATACTGTTAAGTCTTCAAACTCAAATATTAAAGTCACATATTCCATTCAGTGTGTGTCACCGCCGTTTAGCAGCCTATTCTGTGTACTCTGCACAGTTGCAGAATAGGAAGAAATACTGTTAAGTTTTCAAACTCAAATATTAAAGTCACATATTCCGTGTAAGATGAAGAAGGCGGGTAAAAAGGGACGGGGAAGTGGACGTGATCCTGATAGTTCAGGGCGCGGGTCAGGACGCGGAGAAACTGTGCCTGGTGCCAGAGCACAAGAAAGAAAGACATCCACCATACCTAGCTTCATGTCTAATTTTACAGGGCGTCGCAGGACATCACTCTCGAGGTCCGACCACTGCAAACAGGTGGTCGGTTGGATGACAGCTGATACTGCTTCCAGTCGGTTAAGCACCACCCTGTCTTCCACCAAGTCCACTCTCAGTAGCCAAGAGTCTGGTCAACATAATCCTCACTCTGATCATCCTTCCTCCCACCATACACGGTCTGGTCAAAGAAGTGATCCCACACTGGGATATAGTGAGGAGCTCGTCTCATCACCAATCCTTCATTTGACCCTCTCTCCAAGCACGCTTGCAGAGGAACATGACATCTTGTGCCCTGATTCACAACCTCTAGAGGCTACCCAATCACAAGAAGATGACAGATGTGAACGGCATTTAAGGTCAAAGGAAGTAGTGGATGATGATGATGATGATGAGACACAGTTGCCATTAAATCAACCACTATTTCCGTGTCAAGACCTTGTTGAGGAGAATGTTATACAGTTGTCAATGACTGAGTATGTGGTGGGATCAAGACTTGAGGAGGATGATCAGAGTGAGGAAGTGGAGGAGGACTTGGTGGACGATGAGGTGACTGACCCCACCTGGGAAGGTGTAGAGCCGAGCGATGACAGCAGTCCTGAGGGTGAGCCATCTGCAGCACCGCAACAGGCTGGAAGAGGCAGTGGTGTGGCTACAGAAAGAAGGCGGACCGCACCAAACCGGCCCGCAAATGTTCCACGGAGCACCCCCTTGCGTAAATCTACCTTGCCAAAGGGTAGGTGTTCCGCGGTATGGCGTTTTTTTAAGGAAAGTGCGGACGACAAAAGAATTGTAGTTTGCAACCTGTGCCACACCAGAATGAGCCGAGGCATGAACACTAGAAACCTCACCACCACCAGCATGATCCGACACATGGCATCCAAGCACCGTAGTAAGTGGGAGGAACGCCTGGATCGCCCATCTGTGTCTGCAGGCCACACCACTGCCTCCTCTTCCCCTGTTTTCGGTGCCGGCCAATCGCCTGTCGAAGGCGCAGGCCCGCATACCTCCCGCCCTGCACCTGTACCATCTGAAGCACCATCAGCGACCACATCCACTTCCCTGTCCCAGCGCAGCGTCCAAATGTCGTTACCCCAGGCATTTGAGCGCAAGAGAAAGTACCCAGCCACCCACCCACAGGCCATAGCACTAACCTCACACCTTTCCAAATTACTGGCCATCGAAATGCTGCCATTTAGGCTTGTGGACACTGAGTCCTTCCGCAGCCTGATGGCAGCAGCTGTCCCTCGGTACGCGGTCCCCAGCCGCCACTACTTTTCCCGGTGTGCCATCCCCGCATTACACCACCATGTGTCCCGTAACATCACCCGTGCCCTGACCAACGCAGTTACTGGGAAGGTCCACTTAACGACTGACACATGGACAAGTGCTTGTGGCCAGGGACGCTACATTTCCCTGACGGCACACTGGGTGAATGTCGTGGAGGCTGGGAGCGACTCGGACCCTGGGATGGCACGGGTGCTACCCACGCCGAGGATTGCGGGCCCTACCTCCATCAGGGTTTCCGCCAGCACCTACGTTATTGGCTCCTCCTCCTCCGTTTCCACCTCCGAATTCTCTACACGCAGCGCCACTCCCCCATCAGCCAGTAGCTGGAAGCAGTGTAGCACTGCAGTGGGGAAGCGTCAACAGGCCGTGCTGAAGCTGATCTGCCTTGGGGACAAACAGCACACGGCCTCAGAGCTGTTGCAGGGGATTAGTCACCAGACCGAGCAGTGGCTCTCGCCACTCAACCTGCAACCAGGCATGGTTGTGTGTGATAATGGGCGTAACTTGGTGGCGGCTTTGGAGCTCGGCAAGCTCACACACGTACCATGCCTAGCGCATGTATTTAATTTAGTGGTGCAGCGATTTCTAAAAACCTACCCCAATGTGCATGATCTCTTGACCAAGGTGCGCCGCGTGTGTGCACATTTCCGTAAGTCATCTACAGCTTCGGCCGGCCTGTTGAAGCTGCAGCAGCGCTTACAATTGCCAGCTCACCGGCTGCTGTGTGACGTGAGCATGCGCTGGAACTCCACCTTCCACATGTTGGCCCGGCTTTGTGAGCAGCAGAGGGCAGTAGTGGAGTACCAGCTGTTACACGGTCGTCGCCTCTCCGTTCAACTTCCTGTAATCAGAAGTGAGGAGTGGGAATGGATGTCAGACCTCTGTGAGGTTTTACGCAATTTTGAGGAATCGACACAGATGGTGAGCGGCGATAACGCTATTATCAGTGTAACCATCCCACTTCTGTGTCTACTGAAACGCTCGCTGCTCACAATTAAAACCGACGCTTTGCATGTGGAAGAGGTGGAAATGGGGGAGGAAGAGCTTACACAAGGTGATAGCCAGAGCACCCTCACTTCGTCTTCTCAGCGACAATTGGAGGAGGCGGAGGAGGAGGAGGAGGAGGAAGACACGGTTGCCTCCGCTACAGAGGGTAGCCATGGAACTTTAGTTCCATCTCTTCAGCGTGGGTGGGCAGAAGAGGAGGAAGAGGATGAGGATATTGAGAGTCATCCTCCTGGTGAGGACAGCGAAATCTTGACTGTTGGTACTCTGGCACACATGGCTGACTTTATGTTAGGCTGCCTTTCCCGTGACCCACGCGTTATACGCATTTTAAACAACACGGATTACTGGGTGTTCACCCTTCTGGACCCCCGCTACAAAGAGAATTTCTCATCTCTCATTCCTCCGGTGGAGAGGACAAGCAAAATGGTGCAATACCAGAAGGTTCTTGTTGAAAAATTGCTCCAAAATTTTCCATCTGACAACGCTGGCGGCAGAGTACGTGCTACCTTGGCCAACAGAGAAGGGGAGAAAAGGGGAGCACACAGCAGTTCCGACAAAGGCAGGGCAACACTCTCCAAGGCGTGGGACACCTTCATGACACCCCGCCAGCACCCTCACCCTGATGCGCAGCCTAGTGTCACAAGGAGGGAAAAGTTTTGGAAGATGGTGAAGGAGTACGTAGCAGACCGTGTCAGCGTCCTCAATGATCCCTCTGTGCCTTACAACTACTGGGTGTCCAAGCTGGACACGTGGTATGAACTGGCACTCTACGCCTTGGAGGTGCTGGCCTGCCCTGCCGCCAGCGTTCTGTCTGAGCGGGTATTTAGTGCTGCTGGTGGCATCATAACAGATAAGCGTATCCGCCTTTCCACCGACAATGCTGATAGGTTGACACTTATAAAAATGAACAAGGCCTGGATTTCCCCTGACTTCTCCACTCCACTGGAGGAAAGCCCCGGGGGAACATAAACTCACTTTATATATGTTATTTACAATGATGGGAATACTCTGTATTCCCATTCACCCCTTCCACCCAAAAAACGGGTATATGGTTGACTCTTAATCTTCTCATCCTCCTCCTCCTCTTCCATATGCCCTGGGATATAATTTTTATATAGGGCCAGCTCACCAGCGGGCCCTGTGATATAATTTTTATATAGGGCCAGCTCACCAGCGGGCCCTGTTTGACAATTTTTATATAGGTCAGCTCACCAGCGGGCCTTCTCATATAATGTTTTATTGGGTCAGCTCTCTAGCGGGCCCTCTCATATAATGTTTTATTGGGTCAGCTCTCTAGCGGGCCCTCTCATATAATGTTTTATAGCGTCAGCTCACTAGCGGGCCTTCGCATATAATGTTTAGGATGGTCAGCTCTGCAGCAGACCCTCACCCATAATGTTTTAGATGGTCAGCTCAGCGCACGTTTCCCTCTTAATCATGGCCTCAGTTCAATAAAATCAAGGAAATTTTTGGGAGAATTTGCCTCTGCGCACGTTTCCCTCTTAATCATGGCCTCAGTTCTGAAAATCAAGGAAATTTTTGGGAGAATTTGCCTCTGCGCACGTTTCCCTCTTAATCATGGCCTCAATTCTGAAAATCAAGGAAATTTTTGGGAGAATTTGCCTCTGCGCACGTTTCCCTCTTAATCATGGCCTCAGTTCTGAAAATCAAGGAAATTTTTGGGAGAATTTGCCTCTGCGCACGTTTCCCTCTTAATCATGGCCTCAGTTCTGAAAATCAAGGAAATTTTTGGGAGAATTTGCCTCTGCGCACGTTTCCCTCTTAATAATGGCCTCAGTTCAGAAAATCAAGGACATTTTTGGGAGAATTTGCAGATGATATACAAGTAAATATACAGCAAATATTGTTTGGTAACAATTTTTCGCCTAAAGTCGTTTTTATTTTCCTTTTTGTGTGTTTTATGGTCAGTCTGTAAAAATGGCGTACTACGGGCGAAAGATCGTTCCCAGCAGCGATGTTGGAGTCCAAGATGCATCCAGACATCCTCCCTATGCTGTCCCTGAACCATTTCTGTGGTGTTTCCATCATTTTCTGCCCTTTTCCTATGGACCAGGCACCCTCCCCTCATCAGAGCAGGGGGTGCCTGGTGTAGTGCTCGAGTCCTCCCATTGACTTCAATGGGGCTCGGGTGCTCGGCCGAGCACTCGAGCCTCAGGGGGTGCTCGGTCAGAGCACCCGAACACCCGAGCATTGGGGTGCTCGCTCATCACTATACAACATCAAAAACTCAATAACAAATAATAAAACGAGTGGAGGGATTTTATTCAAATCTTTATAAGGAGGAAGGGCAACAACTGAATACATTGCTTCAGCCTATAGCAGTGTATTCAGCCTCTAGCACTGTGTTCAGTGCTAGAGGCTGCAGCTGTGCCTGAAGTTTGGTAGAAGAAGTAGAAGCTGCAATAAAATCAATTAAAATTGACAAAGCAGTTGAACCTGATAAAGTCACTATTGAAATGTTGAAAGCTGGAGGTAAACCCTTGTTCAGAGCCCTAGCTAAACTGTTTTAAAAAACCATGCTACTCAACAGGTGCCTGCAACATGGAAACATACAGAAGTCACCCTTCTACACAAAAAATGTAATAAGGTGGATCTAAAAAACTACTGACAAATAAGCCTGTTGCCAGTCGTAAGCAAGGTTTTCACAAAGGTTCTATCAAGAACCATGGACACAATACTTGATGTCGCACAACATAAATAACAAGCAGGATTCCACAGTGGTTTCATTCCAACAGACCATATCCAAACAGTTATAGAGCTGCATAATGATTACAAGCTTCCATTATGCATACTCTTCATTGACTACAAAAATACAGTAAAAATAACAGTAAATCGACAAGATGGACAAGAACTAGAACTGGACAAGTACGGCGACCTTGGACAGGAAATATCAACAGATGGAAACACCTGGATGGAAATTAATCATGGAATAAATCTGGGATATCAAGCATTTGGAAAACTTAGTAGTATTGTCTTCAAGACAAATTTGCCATTCTGCCTCAAGCGAAAAGTTTTTGACCAATGTATCCTCCCAGTTGTTACGTAAGGCAGTAAAACATGGATACTAAATGACAAAGTCACACAAAAATGTAAAGTTACACAGATAAGTGAAATTTTGACTATAACAAAAAAAAGACAGAAAAAATTTGCTTTTGTTCAACAGCAAACAAAATTTTATGACATAGGTCACATAGATGAGGTTGATGGACCAAACACATTTTGAAATGGATTCCACTTGATACTACATGCTTAAGAAGAAGACAATATATGAGATGGGTTGATGAAATTATCAAGTTTGTTGGTGCACAGTAGCAGCAGAAAGCACAATACCAAAGTTGTTGTTGCTGAGAAGGCCTTCATTCTGCAGTGCATCAACAATATTTGTCTGTCACATATCAAGGAGAACTGATGGTAAAATGACCAACCAAATTTTGGAATGGATTGATATTAGGTGCCAAAGAAGATAAAAGACAAAATGGGTTGATGAAAGTATCAAATTTGTTGGTACATAGTAGCATCAGAAAGATTTAGGCAATGGAAACTTTCAGTGTAGGCCTTGATCGTGCAGTGGATTAACAATGGCTGGAGATGATGATTATGATTCCATTTCATAATTTAATGCTAATATTACATTGTTCTTCAAAGCATATGGTTAGCTGAGAATGTATTACTTTATATGGGCTTTTAATATTCAAACTATTAATATCTATTCCTGTGGAGAAACAGGAGATCAACCTCTCATGTCCCTGTGATGTGTGAGGACTGTGGGGTGGGTTACATGGACATTATAGGCAATACATATTCCATGGACATTTTCCAGTGAAGGTCCTTTGAACTCACTGTTGCCATCTATTGGTTGAGACTTGTTTGGGAAATGCAAGTATTATCCTCAGTCCTGTGAACTCACTGATGCCATCTAATGGTTGAGTACTGTTATGGAAGCAAAGGCATTATACTGTCCTGTGAACTGTCATCTATTAGTTGATGCCACACATAGCTGTATTGCCTATGAGTCCAATGCTAGTGTCCAATAGCCAGGCAATATGCAAGTCCATTACTGTTGCCAGTTCTGTACCTTCAGTCTGTGCTGCCTTAATTCTATCCCCAATCATACACCCCAACTAATATGATATTCTGTTATGTTTGTTATAGGTGTTGTATTATATGTGTTATAGTCTTTTGTTTATATGCATGTAGTGTCACCCTAAGTAAACTGTAGCCTGTGAAAGGCTAGGCATTGTATTTAAACAAAGTTAGAGGCATTTTTTTTATTTTTTTTTTTAAATCCCTGCAGCAGATGTCTAGGCTCTTGTATTGTGAAGGAGATTACAAACACTAGACTTATGTAGCCAAAAGCACCTTGTTAAAGGTGGTGCTGTGTTATCAGGGATGAGGAGTTAGTACCTGCCTGGTGGAGACATATGAGCAGACGGGGAGATATCTGCTCCATAGCAACAGAGCAGAGGGGATAATGCCTGCCTGGTGGAGACATCAGAGCAGAGGGGACAATACCTGCTCTGCAGTAACTGCAGTGATCTATTCCAATGGGTAGAAGAGCAAGTCCCTACCCAGGTCACTGCCCTAAGCCAGATGATATGGGCTGGCTGCAACTGAAAGTCTTCCAATTCAGTTGACCGCCTCTCCTCTGAGTAGTGCAACAAGATCCAGTGGCAAATGGCCCATGCCTGTCTGGGGGTCCCTTGAGGCCATTCCAGTATAAATGACCAGTAGGTATTCCCTAGTGGACAAGGGTGGGTACTGAGCCATCACAATGTATATTTTAAGGAAACGTGATCTAAATGCAGATAGAAATGTGGCATAAAACTGGTGCAGGACATTGAGATTGCTCTGCTGACAACACCAACATCCTGAACTGTGGGTGTAGGCAGAAAAGCGGAGACACCTCTCAAAATTTGGCATTTGTCTACTCCCTATATTGGGAAATCCGGCCATGCCTTAGTCATTTTCATTGAGCTGCCGGTATTTAATGAATATTTTGAAAATCTGACCTGTTGGTGTGCCTGGAGGACTGTAGCTGGGATTCATTGGTTTATGTAATTAACTATCAGCTCCTTACTAAGGGCTAAAAAGATGCTGTCTTAACAGAAGCCCCATAGAAGTCCCATGTCAGTGAATCCATCATCATTTGGCTTCTATAAAGAGAGGAAGAAGTTGCCATGAGAGAAGAGTAAGGTGTGCAGATATCATTGATCTTTACAGCAAACCAGCAGGGAAAGGGAGAAAGCTATAATAATTCCCATAGCGTTGATGGCACTGGCAGTGGATTGAAAGGGTTTTGTATTGATCCCATATTGCCACTTTAACAGGTTAAATAAAATCATTGACTTTAATTACACAACAGAATGTCTCCAAAACTCTGTATACTTTCATTGATTCCTGAAGATATTAACAGGGTAGATGATAAAACATTACTTAGAGAGCTCTTGGTTATGCCTCGGAAGGTGGTGGCTATGTGCTGGATGTCTACACGTACTCCTGAGAAGCACACTTGGCTTAATTTAATTACTTCCAATATCCCCCATTACAAACTAGTTCATATCCATAGGGGCTAGGAACCTAAGTTTCTGCGAATCTGGAGAAAGTGGATGTCGAGGAGAGGACAATAAGATAGTTGTATTTGGAGATGAGGGGCTGTGGTTCCATGTGTTATTGCTGTTTTGATTTTCTTTTTTCTTGCTGATTATGTCCACAAACTTTTTCAATGCGGTGGGTGTTGGGCTGCCTGGGGGGGGAGTGCCTCGTAACGGGGGGAAGGGGGGGTTCTGTGTTGGGAGTGTTAGGTTGCAAAAAAAGAAAAAAAATGCAAATGGGCTGTGTTAAGCTGATGTGATTTCTATGCTTTTCTATTATCCTCTTCTGTACCATCCTTTTTGCATACATGCTAATACTGTGAATGTACCCGTGTTCTATTTTGCAGCCTGTTAATAAATAAATTTTCAAAAAAAAAAAAAAAAAAAAATACACAACAGAAAGTGGGAATTGCAAGTGTGGTGTGAAATATTCACAACACTCCTAAACAGCCTGATTTGCTGCAAAGCAGACATCTCTCGTTGTGCTCCATATGTCATTATTGATTTCCAATCATACTCTAGCATTGCACCATTAAATATATTGGACAAATGTATAATAAGGATAGTGTTGGTAGTTGGATAAAGATTTATTCTGCTCTTAAATCATGTGTAACGTAAGATCATTTGTTAAATATTTCTAGATGGTTCATATCATTTGATCAACTGCACTGTGCAATTCTTTGATCAAACACCAGAGGGCTGTGTGCTAAGATGTGATAAAGGAGAGAGAACTTCTCCAGTGAGAAGCTCTCTAATATCTATGTTATGCTATGAATCCTATTCAAAAAGATCTTTGCAAGGTAAGAAATCATAATACACAGTCTACATATAATTACATAAATTGGAAGATGTTTCTTACCTCAGTGCATCTCACCCTATGAGTCTCATATAACAAAATGTCAACATTCTTGTGAAGAATAAAATAATAAAAAAGACAAAAAAATTATATATATATATATATATATATATATATATATATATATATATATATATATATATTAGTTACAAAGCCCGTATACACAGGTTGATCCAGAGTGGGGAGCTCCAGATGTCACCCAGCCGTCTCCGCTGCTGCCCCGGGGCCGGGAGCACAGACAGGCTGTCAGCCTTCCGGAGCTCTCCACTCTGGATCAGCCCGTTCTGCGAGTGCCCACTGCACATGTGCAGTTACACACACAGTGAGCAACGCATTCTAGGACTTTATGTAATAGTATATATATATATATATATATATATATATATATATATATATATATATATATATATGTACATACACACACACATACATTGTGGTTATCACATAGAAGGGTAGTGATTCCATATATGGGGGGCTATCCCACTTCAGTGTCAGCCATATATGATTCATGTGCGTTGTCTAGTTTTTGGAGGACTGATATGCATTGCAGTATCCAATACTACCTGTGTGATTGATCTGCTATAACCTGACTGCACACTCCTTGAACACAGGCAGGTTGCATCATGCTGTATTGTGTTGCATTTGCAAGAGGAAGAAGTTGCCAGTGTGAATGCCCAAGGGGCCACTCATCTTATGTTATATACATTCTAAATCATGCAGACATCACCCCTACACTGATGTATACTTTGTGAAGACATTCTAACAAGAGAACTACTGCACATGCGCAATGTACTTTTTAACTCAAGATTAAATATTACCATATTACCATGGTCAGTTCATTTTAATTAGAAACATCACCAGCTTTCAAAGGGTTAAAGAAGTAGTAATGAGATGCACAAGCCCTTTTAACTCCTTCAGTGCCAGAGGGGTATGCAACGCATTGCAGAGCAAATGATATAATGATATAATGGAGAGGAGTTATATATCACAGCTTCTCCATCCTTCTGTAATGACTGAACCAGTTGAGAAATGTATCCACTGATAAGTTGATTCAGATAAACACAGGACTCGTAAGGTAAGCTGCAAATGAGTGCATTGTGAGTCCTTTGTTTACCAGAATCAACAGATTGGATCAGATAGCCTGATCAGTTGGGTCTGTCAGTATAGAAAGGCAGAGATACTATGGTATATATAGACCTTCTCTGCCATTCTCTCACTTTTGAACCCTTTCAGTGACACAGGGGTGTGCAATCCACATCCTTATGGCACTGAAAGGGTTAAGGCAGTGATGCTGTTTGTGGTGCCTAAGCCTCAGCAGTTCTTTTCCACTTCTCCACTGGGCATGTGGCGAAACAGAGAGTATGCACTTAGACTTCAGGGGTGTTGAACTTCTGGTGATGTATAAGGGAAGGCAACTCTTATACATCACCAGGATTTTGGCAACTGCATGCTAAATTGTGTATCCCTCCCCCACCCCTTGCATCCCTAATATGTAGTGCATATGGCGATGGATGTCTCCATCCCCAAGGCGATGTGCTTGTCGAATATATAGTACACGTACATATACTCTCATGTTCATACACATGCCCGCATGTAGACACATACAAGCAATTAAACATACAGTCACATGTACATACACACGCGCACACACACACACACATACAAGCTGACACATGCACTCACATGCACACACTTTTTAAATTTGATGTATTTTTCTAGATTACAGAATGAAGAAGGTAGTCGTATGTATTAAATCATATTGATTAAATTGCACTGGATGTCATTAGATTAGTACTGATTGCATCATTATTATCAGCTCTTGTTATTGAAACCAGACAATTTTGGTAATGGCCAGCTCATTTTAATAATGAATGCATTTGTAGTTTTTGCCATGACATACTCATGAGTCAAATAAAATAGAAAGAAGAAAAAATAACAACCCGTTTTTCTAAATGAGGAACATTTACTGACAATTCTAATTTTTATTCATTCCGTTACTGATACAATGTAATTGGCTACAGCTTCAGTATCCATTGTTATATGTGTGGATAATCATTTTAGAGCAATGGTTTTAGCAATTGTTTAGGGATACAAAAGAGGCAAGCTTCAGATAATCCATAATGAATATTTATGAGAGCTATTCATTCAGGTTAAATGTGTACATTTTGGCAGTTACAAAAAGGTGACTTTTCTGTGACTTTGCAGTTCTTAAATATACATTTCTGCAGTGCTGCAAGTAATTGCCAAATAGTGTCAAATGAGCATGACCCATTTTTAACCCTTTCAGTGTCAGAGGGGTATCCAACCCATTGCTCCACAATGCATGAACAGCATTATTGCACTCAAAGGGCTACAAATGTTTGTGTAAATTGTGTTCTGAGTACTAAAATTTTAAAAGATTAATGCCAGATTTCATGATTCTGTGAGACAAACGATAACTTAATAAGAGTATATCCAAAACTTGCTGGTCAGTATATGCTGGTGCAGACTTAAAGCGGAACTACCACCCCTTGTAAACTTGCCCCCAAATAATTTCCCATCTGGCAACTAGCTGCTCAATAGTCCTAGTTGCCAGAATTATTACCGCGTTAATTAGCATTTCTACTGCTCCCAGGACTGGCAGCCAGGAAACAGCGCAGACATCTTTGTATAGTGACGTCTGCGCGTCCCAGTCTGCTCTAGAAGGCGTTACTAGGAGCCGAGCGGCACCAGAAGGGACTGACAGCGCAGGTATGCAGACGTCAGTCCCGGTAGCAGTAGGAATTCTCTATAATGAGGTAATAATTCTGGCGACTAGCACTATTGAGCAGCTAGTCGCTAGATGGGTAATTATTTGGGGGCAAGATTAGAAGGGGTGGTAGTTCCGCTTTAACCTTTTTTGGTAGCAACTTAAAATCATATAGACACTGTAGAATAGAAAGTCACACACAGACTCAGATGAAGGGTAACAGCCCATTTATTTTGGCATTGTTAAGGCATAGTGTTTTGGGGAGCTATAAATCTCCTTTCATGAAGGAAGGTTGATGGCCTCAAAAACATTGGCCGAAATGTATAAAGTTTGATGAGGGCTCAAGATGGTGATGTTGTGTTGGATCTGTGTTGAAGGCATATCACCAGTATGCACTAACATGTATTTGCCATCATATGCCCTTCAATCCACCACCAATCCCCTGATATCGTCATCAGTCCACCATGCCTTTGACAGGTTTACTATTTTGGGCTGAACACACAGAGAATGTCACATATCCAAATGGAAATGCAGGTTAATTAGCCATTGTCATATTCATGTTGGTCTGTGTATATGTTAATATGGCTGTATGACGCATGCACTAAACTCTGAGAGCAGCCTCTGGTGTTGGAGTTCACAGTCCTAGAAACACTTTCCTGAGCTTGACGATGTTGTGATGTCTTTGTAGTTTCCTATGCAGTAACAGCCCTCAATCAATCATAAGCATGTAGGGTTGTCATACTGCTAGCGATGTGCAAGGTATGCCCTACTTTACACATCACCAGCATTAGACAATCGTAAAGTCTGAGAATATCCTCTCTGCTTCCCCACTAGCTCAGTGGGAGAAACAAAGAGAATCCTCTCAGGCTTCAGCACCACAAATACCATTACTCAGTTAACCCTTTGACTGCCATAGGAATCAACACTGTACACCTCAATAGCACTCAAAAAGTTAGAAGAGTACAGTATACCAATACAAACGTATCCTATATATATTTATTAAAATGTACTTTCCTCCTGAGTGAAATGTGTCAATCCTATAGCTGGGAGATGCTTCACTCAGACATCATAAGAGTACAAAATTATTTAATCATCAAATATTTACCAACAGCACCAGCTAGTGTCCAGAAGGTGACTTATTTTTATTTAATGTACTCTATGAAAGAGTATCTCCATAATAAATGACAGCAACAATACCACCTTGTGAACACAATAAAAATTACAGGATATTTAAAAGAAAAACACTGTTTATGCTGTAATAACTTTGTAATAAATCATCCCCCAGTAGTGATAGTACCCTTCTTAAGCTCAGCAAGGAATTGTACTGTTCTTTTAACACCTTAGAGACGTATGACGTGCCAGGACCATCAGGCTGGTCTGGACGTTAAGGACTGGTGACAGGACTGGCAGTTCATGGAATTCTGGGATCACAGCATGGCTGCACAGTGCTTTGCAAACCCTGAATGGATTTCTGTAAAGCAAAAAGAGCTTTGATCCTCTAGTGCTGCCCACCCCTAGATTGCGCCATTGTTAAGGTGTTTATCAGCTTCCAAATAAACTTTGCATGTTGGGATGCAGTTATAAAGGAAAACACATTGCTGAGGTATCTCACCCACACAGGCAATGGGAGACATGAGGGTAGATGAAGAGGTATTTTATTGAAGTGGAATTGATGGGAGTATCTTATAGTCATATGGGGTGAGCGTGACTGTGATTGCAATGGTTACCTGACAAAAATAGTTACATCTGTAGTAATCAAAGAATGTACACAGTTGTTTTAGAGGAATGGATCAGTCATTTTACCGCTAAAGAAAAATTGTGGGAACTGCTGGATTTTCCCAGTGACATGATCCCACCTCACGTGCATGAGTGTGCTAAGTTACAAAACTGTAGTACTATTTTATTACGGAATTTGTAGTGTAATTAGGAGCCAAAAAGCTCTGGAGAAGTAGAACTTTCTGTATCAATGGAATAATTTAAGAGACAGGCCAATAGCCCTGAATATATGCTCATAGCAAAAACGTTTTTGTTTTTTTTTCCAGTTACAGTTTTACAGATATAGCAATTTCATCTTGGTGCTCATGTACCTGCTAACTGAGCGAAACCAAAGAAATAATTCTTGATACCAAATTAAGTTCCTTTGCTATGAGATAGAGGAATCACTAAATTACTATTCTCATCACATACTAACATAATTACTTATTTTGTGATCCAAACTACATCCAATTACATGGTCATACTCAGAGCTTATTTTTTTATATACTTCTAATTATGTAAAATTTTTCTTGTATTATACCATTCTCATTTAACTATTTGGATGCTAGAAACATCTACAACAGATTGAAACATTAATTAGACTGATATAGTAAGAAAATGGTGCAGTTCTGGAGCATACCAACTATACCATACAGGGAGTCAACAGCAAGGCATAGTAATGTTTCAAAATAAAAGCAGCTCCAATTAATCTTCATAGCATTTGGTTAATAGAGAGTGTTATTTCAATACTGTCAGAGTTGTAGTTCAAGATTAACTGAATGATAAAGTATCCCCCTCCCGCCCATTTTACCTAGTGTAAGCCCCCTCCCCTTAGATGTGGAATCTGGTCTTTAGACCAGACAGCTCACAGTATGGGGCAATCTTCTTACTATGAGAATAATGAAAACCCTGCCCCCATTGACAGGTTTTTCAGGTTTTTCCCTTATGCTAATTGAAGATTGTCCCTCTCTGCAAGCCATCTGGACACCACCTTTCTGTTCTGAGGTGAGCAGTGTTACATCAGTAAAAGGGGTGGGAGGGGAATACTTTATCATTCAATTACTCTTGAACTACAACTAGGACAGTATTGAAATAACACTCTCCATGGCCCAGAAAATATGAAGATTCATTGGAGCTGCTTTTATTTTGAAACATTACTATGCATTTAAGCTGTTGACTCCCTGTATGGTATAGTTGGTATGCTCCAGAACTACACCAGCAATCCTGAACTGGATGTCATGTTCATGGTGGCGGATATGACAGTTGCTAGAACAACAACAGTACACTAACTCCACCCACTGATCATGTAACCTTAACCCTTTAACCCCTTAAGGACCAGTGGTCCCGGGCTGTTTGATGGGGAGTTCGACGTGCCATCCCACGTGACTGATCACGTGTTCCAGCATGTCAAACGAGGGACTGAAAGAGATCGCTCCGGTCTTGGAGCGATCAACTTCAGTCCCCGGTATTACTCACCACACTCCTGCAGGAGTGTGGTGAGTAAAAGTACATGACGTACCAGGACCGTCACTGGTCCTTAAGTGCCGGACCAGCGTGACGGTCTGGGTACGTCACCGGACGCGAAGGGGTTAAATGCTATTGAAGTATGCAACGCACTACTTGTCAATGCGTTGCACACCCCTCCAGTCCTTACAGAGTAAGTACGCTTATGTACTCTGCTTCAGTTTAACAAAAATGCCAGCAACTGACATCTCTGCCTCTGTGGACATGACATCCAGGATTGACTGATTATCTTGTGTCTAGAACCAAGACAGAATGACAGAATTGTAAGGGCCATTAAGAGTTTATGGCCATGATAAGGTGTGGGGGTTATAATTACTGTAGGTGTTATTCCTTCTTTAAAAGCCCAATATAAGTTAATTGGAATATTTGTTTGCTTCTTATCTTAAGATGCAGTTGGCTTGCCTGAAACTTCACTTTAACTAAGTACATCAAGAGACTGATAACTGATTGTTATAGTGATCTTCAATGCATTAAGACACAATGGGTTGAATATCAGTAATCGATTTTGAGTCCTTAAGTCTGCTTAACTTTAATATATTAAACTATATGCACAAAATCCTTCCCTTAGCCTTACTTTGGCCAAGGTGAGGAAAAGGGGGCAGATGACTCTTTACTCTATATCTTGCATTGCCCAATGTATTAAGCAAGTCATATTGGATATGTCGATACTGTACACCATTTCTCTGCACATGCTAAGGGGCTGAAGATATAGGGTTTGCTGGCATTAAAGATGGTAGCATTCACAGGTATGCAGTACAGAGATCAGGCACTGTAGGTGCATACCCTTGAATACATTCACCAGTGTTGGACACTAACAGTGGTAAATGATTCATTCACCCCAAACTGCTGTAGACCTCTCTAGCTTCCAATGGCTATAGAAGATAACTAAGGGGAAAAAAAGTCATACAATCCCATTGATTTAAATTGGTCTTTTAATTTTTTGAATATTAGAAAGTCTCCAACAAATTGATAAGCTATGCAGTGAAGATCACTCAAGGCATTAAATGACTCATTAAATCAATGGATATTTTTATTTGTCCACTAGAGTGCAATTGCTAGTCCCTACATTTCTTCAATTCATCTTAGTACATCAGCCCTTCTACGTCAGAAGCAAAAACTTGCAAAAACGTATAGCATTCTAACAGAACAAAGACAGTTAATCAAATGCAAGAATATATCTTTTTGACATATTATTCTACAATATACTGTTAGCCCCTTTTGAAGTTAGATGTATAATGACATATAATGATTCACACCGTATTCAGAACAAGCTCCATATTATTTTAATTGTGGCTGTTGATGGCTCTTTATTCTATACTCAGAGACAGTGCAAAGGTTAACATCTTTGAAACAGAAGCGTTGAAACCCTACAGAATACATTATTATCTCAGATATATTTAAAATGTGGCAAAACAAAATGTGAAAAAATATTGTACTGATCCAGATGTACTGAGGGGTAATCCTGGAGCAAACTAACTACACTATAGTGTATGGCAAACATTTCCAATTACTTAAATGGGGCTTTTAACCACTTTGATTTTGTATAGTTCTCCAAAGCAATGCAGTGCAGATCTCTCTAAAACTCAAGGGGTTAAAGCAGTGATTCTCAAACAGGGTGCAGTGGCCACGGACATCAACTTAGGGTGCCCTATGTTTTCTATCAAGACTAACAAAAATGGACTTTTAAATAAACATTTATTGAAATTGTTATGCACATTATGTTTAATTTTCTTATAATGATTGTAAGACCTAATAATAACTGTATATTTATGCATTGTACCTTCATTATGCCCTTGATAAAGTACATTAAACATGTTAGGGGTGCCCCGAATGTTCTAGATTACGTGTTAGGGGTGCCCAGAACAAAACAGTTTGAGAACCACTGGGTTAAAGGCTCCATTTAAATTCTTCAGCTACACTAGAGACAGGGCTGGATTTACATGACAGGCATCCCTAGGCAAGGCGTCCTAGGCATCCTTAACTCTGTCCATGGCCACACCACCACCAATCCTCACATGACCCCACCCACATTCTGATCTGCTGTGCTCTAGTGCAGAAAATGCCCTTAGCCACAGAAGAAAAAAAAAGAAAAGAAAAGCTTTTTGCCGCTTGATTTTCAAACTATTCAATGAACTATTTAATCAAAGAGCTGAGCTAAGAATGAGAGGTCATCCATTAAGACTAGAGGAAAGGCACCTTTCGACTTAAAGATGGGGATTTTTTACCGTAAGGGTGGTAAATCTATGGAATTCTTTGCCTTGGAATGAGGCTTGCATATGCTGTAACTTCTTTCAAAAAAGCAATGGATACCTATCTAGCACAGAACAATATTGAGAACTATGACAGATGGCTTCAATGCAGATAGGTTGGGATCTATCTGACTGCCATTTGGTGTCACAAAGGATTTTTACTCACTTGGGGCTTAATTGGAAATGGCTTCAGTGTTTTTTTTTTTTTTTTGCTTACCTCTGGATCATCAGGGGTGTTTAAAGGGATAGTAATATTTTAATATTACTATTCCACATATTGTAGCTATTTCAAAAAGAAATGACTTGCCCCCAGGTTCATCTCTCAATCCTTTATGGTTTGAGAGATAACCGAATGCAAAGTTCCCCCCTCCCTCCCCCTTCCCTGAAGTCAGTGTTGTACTGACTGCAGGGATATCCGGTCTTATTTTCATCAGGCGGCTCTGCAGCAGAGCCGAGATCGCGTTAGTAAAAAATAATTATTTCACTGAAACGGTCTTCTACTTGTGCTTGCAAACCAAGCACATGTTGAAAACTGTTTCTGTGAAATAACTCTGTTTCACTAATGCGATCTCAGCTCAGCTGCAGAGCCGCCAGACGGTCGTATGACAGACTTCCCCTTCAGTCAGTACAACGCTGACTTCAGGGAAGAGGAGGGAGGGGGGAAATTTGTGTTCTGTTATCTCTCAAACCATAAAGGTTTGAGAGATGAACCTGGGGGCAATTCAGTTCTTTTTCAAATAGCTACAATATGGTGAATAGTAATATTAAAGTATTACTACCCCTTTAAACATGACTTGATTGAAGCATGTCTTTTTTCAGCCTCATCAACTATGTTACTATGATTGCTAGCATCCAAGGGGTTAAACAATAGCTATTAAGAGGCTATTAACCTGGTGCAGGGACAATGAGATTTCACTAGCCATACAGCCATAACCCAGAATGTGGGTGCAGCCAGCACAGCTGCGGAACCCCCAAAATTTGTGCCCCTAGGCAGTTGCCTAATGGGTAATTATGTCCTGATTATAGAGTCCTGATTAGGGATTGTCCAGGCTAAGGCCTGTTTGCCATTTCCTGCCCTCCTGCATGTCCAGATTGGTCCTTCACACACATTTTGCAAAGCTATAAAAATGTGACCTACTACAACATATAAGGTAACTGATTTACTAAGAGGAACTAGTATAATTCTGAAGTAATCAGATACAAATTCCCCAGAGGTTCAGTGATTTAAATACAGTTTTAGCCTTCATGATGAAGCAAGGAGTTGGAGACTTCTCTGGCATTCAAGGAGTAAAAAGCCCCATTCCAGACAATGCAAATTGTTATTTCATCCCTATGCAGCAGAATTCCTCCATTTTGTTCTTCTGTACACATCAGCCTCAATAGTCCTTACTTGATCTATAGCTTTAGGCAGACATTTAAAGGGATAGCAATACTTAGTTTTATCTTTATTTTATTTTGTAGGCATTAAAAAAACATGAAGAACAATATAAGTCTTATCTCTCAAACCTTTATGGTTTGAGAGATATTCACAAGCAAAGTTTCCCCTCCTGCCCCTTTTACCTAGTGTAAGCCATCTCTTCTCAGATGTGGATTCCAGTCCATAGACCAGACAGATAACAGAAGGGGACAATCCTCTTCCTATGAGAACAATGAAAGCCCTGCCCCCTTGACAGGTTTTTCAGGTTTTTCCCTTATCTTAATTGAAGATTATCCCTCTCTGCAATCTACCTGGGCACCTCCCTCCTGCTCTGGCTGAGCAGTGTTACATCAGGAAAAGGGGCGGGAGGGGGAAACTTTGTCATTGAATTACTCTTGAGCTACAACTCTGACAGAATTGAAATAACACTCTCCAACGTCCAAATACTATGGTGATTAATTAAAGCTGCTTTTATTATGAAACATTACTATCCCTTTAAGCCTTGCAATGCATTGGTTACTCTCTGGCACTCAAACAGTTAAGGCCTTCTTCACACAAGAAATGAGCAATTCTGAAGCACACCAACTGCATCTTAGGGGACAAATAAACATTCCGATTAAATTTGGCTTCTAACCCCTTGAATGCTAGATATGTCTCCATTGTATTCCGTGGGTTAAAAGCCCTATTTAAATCAATGGGATTTTCCGTTTTTTCCCTATAGTGCATTTGGTTCACCCCAGAATTGTTCCAATTTACTTAATACATCAGTTTGACTTTCTGCTCTTGGGACTCCAACTGATATTTGAAACTTTATTTGAAAGTGTAAAAACCCAAGTGACCTAAATATGTTTGTTGAAGTGAAATGGAGCAGGCTTTGCTTAGCTTTTGCAACAGTGCCCAATTTGCTCTCCCTGTGTCATTCTGTTCTCTAACTCTTTCTGATGTGCTAAATGTCTGCTCCAGGAGAATCACTTGGCTACCGATCATCTTATTCCTTGGCATAGTGTATGTCAAGCTTGTTGGAAATTCTATAATCACCTCTCTGTTGGCTGGTTTGAGACATAAACCTTTCAGACGAAGGGTGGAATGGAATAATTAAATTATTTTCTCTGTCACTGCTACTGATTGCATAGGTGGAAATGGGAATCACTAAGCCTAATTTGCAAATTAATAATGTTAAAAACAAAGGACTCTGTATTCAAAAGACAGTCAACTTCCTTTTTAATTGAACATAATCTGCAGCTACATAATATGGAAAGTAAGTTTGTCTATTCTTTATATTATATATTTCTTTAAACGTTACCAGTTTTTTTAAACTTGGATTTTTTTGACAGTGTAAGCATGATTACTGATACACAGTAACACCATCCCTGCAGCACTGAGTGCTCTCTGTATGCTCTAATGACAGGCTTTTCTCCATAGTTTTACTACCTTTATTACATTGTACCTTTTTGATATTGTATTACTATCCCTGACAGAAAGCTCCCTGGAAACATTTAACCCTTTGAGTGTCAGAGGGGTATCCAATGCATTGATTTGCAATGCTTTAGATACCTCAAATACGTGAAGATAAAAAGTAATAGAAAGTACAATTTGATTGACATATTATTCACTTACAAAATATTGAATATCAAAAAGGAGATTTGACTGTTACTTCAAAATTGCTACACATTTTACAATTTGAAAATTTTACAGATTAATAATACTAATGTTTGCAAATCAAAGTGGCATAAGAATTATTTAAAATTAGACACATTTCTACCATTTATTTTCTGTGCTAACATATAGCAAAAAAGGTCTTAGCAAACTTATTGTTTATTACATTTCCCTCAAAGGCTTCAACATCATATAGATATTAGCTCATGTTTAATAAGAGTTAATAAGCTAACATCAAGAAGACCAGCTACATTATAGTAAATCATACCTCCCAACATTTGAAATACCCAAAGAGGGACACTTTTGTTTTAGGTGGTGCTGATGGGGTGTGGCTGGTGGGCAGGGCATTACCGAGAATTTTAGGTAATTGCAAGTCTATATATGTAACTCAATCAATGATTCGGATAAGGCTTAAAGGGATAGTAATACTTAATAATTACTAACCCCTGTATTGAAGTCATATTAAAAAGAAATGTATTGCCCCAAGTGTCATCTCTCAAACGTGATCTTGGCTCTGCTGCAGAGCTGCCTGACGGTCGTACGACAGGCTTCCCTGCAGTCAGCTAGAAAGCTGACTTTGGGGAAGGGGTAGGGAGAGGGCAACTTTAGAAGTGATTATCTCTCAAACCTTAAAGGTTAAGGTTTGAGAGATGACACTTTTGTTTAACAAATTTACCATACCAAGTAATATCACAGTACATGGACATGAACGTTGAGATACCATCATGAAAACTGAATGAAAAATAAAGTTGGGATCGCAAACATTTGTAGTTTTGTCTTTAAGACAAATTTACCACTCTGCCTCATGAAAAAGGTTTCTGACCAATGTGTCTTCCCAGTTCTTACATATGGCTGTGAAACGTAAGGTTATACAGAGAAATATAGCGTGGAAATTCTGAACATACAAAAAGAGACAGAAAAAAATGTGCATAGATTCGTCAACAAAGGTTTATGACATCATTGAAAGAGTAAAGTGCATAAAAATAGAAATGGGCAGGTCTCATAGCAAGGAGACCTGACAGTATATGGACCAAACAAATTTTAGAATTAATTTCACTCCATACTAAATGTCCAAGAAGAAGACCAAATATAAAAAGGACTGATAAAATTACCAAATGTGTTGGTACACAACGGCATCAACAAAACAACAAAACCAAAGTCATTGGAAACTTGCTGAGGATGCCGTCACAAGTCTAACAATATTTAAACTGCAACAACGAGAAGGAGGAGATGCAGAGCTAACCAATTCACACAAAGAAAAAAGGACTGGGACATATACATTGTTACAGTTCCATGGCAATGGGTCACATGGGTAATGAGTTAGATTAGATGGGTATGAAGTTCCTCAGCTGGGCAGAATTGCTGTTAGCTGTGAAGACATTTAACAGTTTTATGAAATGCCTAGGGTATGACAAGAACATCATCAACTAACAAACATAAAAGGGAGAGTATATCAGAGTGGCAGGGCTTAAAATTGGAAGTCCTTTGCTATTAGCCAGACCTGAAAAGTTACTCTCCACTGCAAGTCATAACATAACCACCAGGGCTGAATTTCTACTCTCCAGGGCTAAATTTTCACTCGCCATTGGCTAGTGGCGAGTGGAAATTTTGAGCCCTGAAAGTGGTACAGGTCTGATATCCATGTCAGCTACTGCTCTACAGGTTGACCATGTCAGAACTGTGCAAAAATATTAATCCCGTTTGAGAACCCTAAAGCATTTGACATCCTGTGACTGGCTTACAACTCACAGCATGTGAGGTTGAGGATCATTAGCTCTGAAAAATGTCATTGTGCAACACCTTTTCAATCACAATGAATCTGCTAGGAGACCTCCAGAGAGTCACTGGTAGAGTGGTAAGAATCCAAACTATTTAACATCACATGCAAATTGCACAGAACCCACTGACCAGAATAATTCCAATCCCAGTGCCACTGGAGGCAGAAATGGAGATTGACTCCCTTCGGTGAGGAGTCTGCCTAGGATATTGCAATGGCTGAGCAATGAGTAGGAGGAGTGTTAATCAGTGAAACGTGAAGTGTGTATCATCCAGTGCCACAACTCTAGGTATAATGGTGTGGAGTGGCATAATGCATGACCTATGAACACCCCTATTTCACATTCTGAACACTTTTGCAGCCTACTGGTGTGTAGAACAAGTCTGTCATCAGGTCACTTCTCTAGAACATTCCTGACACTCTAGTTATCAGGACAAAGCCCACCCACATACCATGTTTCACCTCATCATTGACAATCTCAGTGGTTTTGACACACTGCCTTGACCCATACATTCTCTAAACTTGTTGCCCATCTAGTACGTGGGGGACTTTATGGGTCACCACTTCAGCCAGGACTACTCTACATCCTCCCTGCAGGAATGTTATGCTAATCTGCATGTCACTTAACCCTTACATTCTAAAGAACTCCAACACATTGCTCCCTAGCATGATGGGAATGTTGCTAACATTCAAGGGGTTAAATGTTGTGCTCAGAATCCTTTTCAAGGCTCCAGGGACCACTGGGTAACTTCAAGGTTATTGGCTTTAAAAATCTCAATTTTGCATTTCCATCAAGTTGAAATTAAGCATGCATTAGTTAATGGATCTTCAAAGCTGATACATGGTAGGCTTTAGATCTTGACTTCTAAATAGGGCTAATGGAACCTTGAACAGAAATTGTATCTTCAGTTTAACTCCTCTTGAGACCTTTCAAACATCTCAAGAACGTTGGTTTAGTGCATACCCATCAGCCAGTGTGGGGTGTCCAAAAGATACATTAGCCTTAACTCTTTGAGTGCCAGAGATATGTGTATCTCTGACACTCAAAGAAGCTGGCATGCTAAGAAGAAATTATGTAACTCTCTAACAAACCAACTGCACTGTATGGGACAAATAAAATCAGCCTATTGATTTAAAATTTGAATGCTAGAGAGGACTCTAATGTATTGCAATAGTCTTCTTCAATCTTCACAAGATAAAACATCTCATTGAAAGGGCAGTTTAGACTCAGAAGTTACTTTTAGGTGAAAGGACAGTTCATGCTTAATCATTATCGGGTCTTTATTACTTTAGAAACGTAACTCTTCCAAAGTCATAGTTTTTCATTTAGCATGTGATGTCATATTTTTGTTTTGATGCTCGTGGGATATCCCCATGGGGTCCATTATAATCCAGATATACTTAACTTTTCACAGGCTATAATAGCAACAGCGCCACCTGACTGCAAAACATCTTGAACTCAAATTATCAAAAATCTATCAAATTAACTTCTTAATACCCTTTTAATCACTTTTGAAAGCAACATCTTCAAGCATTGGGATTACCCTTGTCTTACTCCATATGAAAATTAATTAAAATTTTTACCCCCCCCCCCAATGCTTTTGGTTTGCTACAATACATCAGTTTTAAAGCGTTAAGCTACTGATTAAGCCCCCCCCCAGACAAATAACGGGTTAAGAAAGCTGTTTCTTGTTACATATTCCAAATTTATTTTTGGAGGAATTAGCCTTTAATGTTTAATGTAACAATAGTCAGTTAGTCACCCTGTGTTCTTATTCCAGTGTGTCATTTTTAATTTGTTTTGGCAAATAAAAGATTTAATGAGAGTTTATTCCTGCAACAAGACAGTGGTACATTTCAGCTTCCAGCTGTGCTTGTCATCAAAGGTTGTATAGTGCAACAAGTTGTATAAACAATCAAAGTATATAAGTATATTAACAGAGGTCATACAATGTTAACCAATTAGTTATTACTTAGAACTAATTATTTTGAAATCCTAAAGTCTAAGCAAAATGATTTGGAGCTTCATACTAAGGCATAATAACTGTACACTATAAACTGTTTACAAAATGTGAAAAAAGTGTTACTCTGGAGCAAACTAGTTGCATCATTAGGTATAAATTAATAACAATGGTGCTTTTAATTCTTTAGGTTAAAACCTAATTTAAAGGCCCAGTAAACTTTTTTATGAAAAATATATATTGTTTGATGTTTCATGTTGAGTAAAATAAGGGTACTCCCATTGATGAGAGATGCATATTTCCAGAGTTATTACTGTTTAAACCTGTGTTTGTTTTATATTACCAGTGCCCTCTAGTCATCAAATTCTAATTAGTTTTTCTGTTACTTTCGAATGGAGAAGAAAATCAGTGACTTAGAGTTCTCCAATGAATGTGATAGAAACTGTTGAGTCACTTCCTGTCAGTTAGAACAATCAGGAAATAAACACAGTAAATTCACTTCCTGATTATTTGAACTATTGTAATGTTTGAATAAAACAACTGACAGTGGTGGCAGCAACCTTGTTTTACTCAGCAGGAAAAGTCCTATAACATGTAGGTTTTCATAAAAAAAAGTTTGCTGCTCTTTTAATTCCCCCACAGAATTTCCCCTCTCTTTTTTATCATTTGGTCCTATTCAAAATTGAGAAGCTTTGTTAGTAAAGGAACACTGGTGGAATGTAAAAAATAAGTTATGTGCTAGTACTGATTTTCTAACCCTAAGCATGGCTAATAATAATTATACGCTAAGATACTTACATATAAATGTATCCCCTTAATTCTTTGAGTGCATAGCAATTCGTTGGATACCTCCTCTGGCACTCAAAGGGTTAATGCTGCTTTCCCTAAAGGGAGGACAATAGGGCAGTCTATGAGCATTTCAGGGTTTGTTTCCTGTTTTCCTTTTTCATTGACTTGTATGAAACATGTTGTAACTGTATGCTACTTTCCTGCGCATTCTTTCTAGCTGGCATTAAACACTTAAAGGGGTTCAATCGAGAGCCTAAAGGCTTAAAAGCATGGGGCATCGAAAAAATTGTGTTGGACATAAGAGGAGGTGATCTGGATAAGCTATTATTGCAACACGAAAATCGCTGGATTTTCCTATTGAATACATTATCTCCTCAAGGTTTAAATGAGGAGTGGAATCTCATCGTCAGTTTGCAATAATCAGATAAGGTTCATGATTTGGAGACACAATTCTCTGATCATAAAAGAAATAAACATACAAGTCTCCTCTCAATACAGGCGTGGAATGGAGTTTTTATGTAACTGAAATAAATTATTTTTATTTCTCTTTGATTTCTATGATCTTTTGTTAGTAATATTATTTACTTATTGATTGGCATAATTATCACTTTTGTCTGTTATATTATAGATGTGATATGGTCATCTGTGTGTGTGAACATCGAGACCTGTCATGTCCACAAGACGAGCTACTGAATGGCCCAATAAAAATCATTCAGCCCACTCAGGGGGTTGGATTTGGGCCTTTAAGTGGTTGCCGCGAAGTAGCGTGGCATCAGACACTAAGCCTTTGAGAAATCGTTTGTAATGCAACGTTGAGTTAGGCATAAGGCATACATTGCTTGTTCTTGTTCTGAACCTCCCTTTCAGAAATAAGTTACTGAAGAACTCTTTTAACTTCTCTGCAAAGATTTATCTTTAACTCAGCAAATTACTCAGCGACTGAATTTAGATCGACGTTAATGAGTAGCAGTAATGGGGATGGGGTTTGAACTTTATATCCGTTCTCATTAGTGATTTCCAGCTATAAACAGCAGGTTAGATACCATCACCTGTTCATTTATTTTATTTTGGCAAGCCGGAAAAGCCCCGGTATTATTGTAGCAATCTCCAGCTGTAGCCAGGCAGTTTAGACATTATAGACTTTCCAGCTGTAGCCAGGCAGGTTAGATATTATCACATGTACATTTAATTATTTTTTGGCAAGCCAGAAAAGCCCCGGTATCAGTTTAGCAAATTTGCTTGTTATTGAACCACAGGCAAGCCGGATCAGCTCCAGTAACATCTTTAGGAACATGCTTGCTTTTACCAGTGGTTTTCCACTTTAGGCAGGTTATAATTTCCTTTGTAATTGAAAAGCCTGGACAAAGCCCCGGTATTCTTCTTAACTTGGTTCATTATTTAACCCTGGGCAACCCGGACAAGCCCGTATCACTTTTTCAATATGTTTGCTTTTACCAGTTGTTTTTCATTTAGTTAGGCAGGCTGGACATTATCACTAACACAATACTAGATAATTCTATATTGTGGCTGAACGGATATATTATATTGTGCAATCCTTGATTTCAATCATTAATCTTACAATATTCCTTTCATATGGCAAGCCAGAATTAGCTCCAGCATTATTTAGCCAAGTCTGTTATTCTAATTTAACCTGTTATTGGCAAACCAGACAAGCCCCTGTATTATTTTAGGACCAATGTCATTGGGACTAAGCATATGAAAGAAAAGAGTTTTTCCATTATCACAAGCTCTCTATCGCTCCCTAATCAGACATATTCCGCCAATAAGGTTAGGGGCACTACCACCTTTTCACTGAAGCCCTAATGAAAGTTGGATAGTGTAGCAAGAATATCTATTGTGTACACCCATAAGTGGCAAGCCGGTTTACAAATGCCCTGGCAACACACATTCACTACCCACATTGTTGTCTATACTAGCGACATCTCGGTCCCTATAATTCAAATAATTTGGCAAAGGGATAGTAATGTTTCATAATAATAGCAGCTCTAATTAATCATCATAGTATTTAGACTTTGGAAAGTGTTATTTCAATTCTGTCCGAATTGTAGTTCAAGAGTAATTCAATGACAAAGTATCCCCCTCCCGCCCCTTTTACTGATGTAACACTGCTCAGCCAGAGCAGAAGGTAGGTGCCCAGGTAGATTGCAGAGAGGGACAATCATCAATTAAGATAAGGGAAAAACCTGAAAACCCTGTCAAGGGGGCAGGGCTTTCATTGTTCTCATAGGAAGAAGATTGTCCCCTGCTGTTATCTGTCTGGTCTATGGTTTGGATTCCACATCTGAGAAGAGATGGCTTACACTAGGTAAAAAGGGCAGGAGGGGGAAACTTTGCTTGTGAATATCTCTCAAATCATAAAGGTTTGAGAGATAAGACTTATATCGTTCTTTATGTTTTTTTAATGCTTACAAAATAAAATAAAGATAAAATGAAGTATTACTATCCCTTTAAGATTAACTGTGTATTTGCAGACTTTTTGAAGCCCATCAACAGCGATTGCACATTAGTTATTGTTTGTAGGATTCGTGATCTATCATTGTAGCAAGCTGAATAGCTTTGGCATTATCAACAGCAAATAATAATAGGTTATGCACGATTGCACACTTTGACTTCTTATGATGATTGTGATTTGTACACAATAGTTTTTATACTTTTATCAATCCAGTCTAGCTTTTAAACAAAATGAATAAAAGTTAAATTTTATTTATCAATTAGAGCAGGTCAACGTAGAAGTTATTCTCCATAGTATGAAGATTTATCTTGCTAGTACAGCAGGGTTATCTTTTCTTTCTTTTCCTACTTAAACACTTAAAGGGGACCTGTTACCCATCGAGCTGGACCATGCATTATGGCAATCTAAGCTTCTGTCTAGGACCCAAGGCAATATGAAGGGCTCTGGCTGCAAGTGATGAGGCCCTGCTGTTGCTGCTGCTAACATATAAGGGGTTATGCACTAAGGCATGATATAGAGTTCACAAAATGGAGATGACTCCTCCAGTTAAATTACTTCTCCATTTCCTATTTTATTCTACAGAGCCTATACACTAAGATGTCCAAAGTTGGAGAAATCTTAGTGCATTGGTTCCATAGAATAACATAGGACTTGAAAAGTGATATCACTGGATAAATCATCTCTGCTTTATCACCATTTTACTACAACTTAGTACATCTCCCCCTTCTGTCAGACATCCTTTTAATTGAAAGGGACCAGCAACAACCTCCATCTACATTAGAGCCAAATACCAGTACCTGCTAGCAGCACACTGTGTCATAAGCACTGAATCAAGAGATGTGGGGACCCAAATTGGTACAGTGCCTAGGGCCCTATGGAGTCTTAATAGTTTACTATTGAAATGTCGCCCTCTAGTAGGGGACCATCAAAAGGGTGAGATCATAATGTTGACTAAATCAAAAGGGAGTCATCAGAATGTTGCCCGCATCAACAGGGCAACATTCTGATGTCGCCAACTAGTGGGCAACATTTCAGTAGGATACCCCCAGCACAGTACTCACCTCTAATCCTATCAAAGCATGGTCTACCCGATTCAGTCTGGACCTGATTCAGTCTGGAGACAATACCTTAAAGGGATAGTAATACTTTATTTTATTTTGTAGGCATTAAAAAAACATGAAGAATGATATAAGTCTTATCTCTAAAACCTTTATGGTTTAAGAGATATTCACAAGCAAAGTTTCCCCTCCCCACCCCTTTTGCCTAGTGTAAACAATCTCTTCTCAGATGTGGAATGCAGTCCATAGACAGGACAGATAACAGCAGGGGACACTCTTCTTCTTATTAGAACAATGAAAGCCCTGCCCCCACTTGACAAGTTTTTCAGGTTTTTCCCTTATCTTAATTGAAGATTGTCCCTCTCTGCAGTCTACCTGGGCACCTCCCTTCTGCTTTGGCTGAGGAGTGTTACATCAGTAAAAGGGACAGGAGGGGGGTACTTTGTCATTGAATTACTCCTCAACTATAACTCTGACAGAACTGAAATAACACTCTCCAAAGTCCAAATACTATGATGATTAATTAGAGCTGCTTTTATTATGAAACATTACTATTCCTTTAAGGTTTCATGGCTTCTGATGATCAACCAATTCCTCATCAGTCTATCCACTATACCAGAACAGCTCACTCGCTCTCCTCCCTCTTTCACTCCAGCACAGCTCACACGCTCTCTTTCTGCTCTGTTTACCACAGTTCTCTATTTGCTTCAGAAACTATAGATGTGGCATAAAGGCTTGCTCACATTAAAGACAGTGGCCAAGTTGTGTGCACTTGCATGCACTAAAGCAAGCATACATAAGCATTGATGCCAGAACATGATTTTTAAGCTAATGCATAAGTGAAGAAACAGAGCTACACTGACAGATTCATACCTTCACTCCCACTGACATAGATTTCCACCTTAACACCAGGAAAGAAATACACTTGAAATGTCTCTCTAGATTGATCGAAAGCAATTCTATTCCTGTTTTAGTCTATGCATTGTATTCTTCATCTTATCTGAAAAAGACGCGTAATAGAATAATGGAGGAATTTGAGAGATTTTTCTTGTTAGAGAAACAGAGGCTTCTCAGTATATGGGGAGGGGTATTCTGTATGCTATCTTCTGTATAGAGGGCTCTTAAAGAGTGGAAGGAAAAATCACAAGTGTATCTTCATACTGTGTTTATTGCCTTAAAAACCTTGAAGACCAGAGGGGTGTGTAGCAATTGATTCACAATGTGTTCACCACTACTCTGATTTTCATAGGATTAAGGTGTAGCATTCTCAATGAAAGACCTCCTTTAGCCAGAACAAAACTGGTCAAAGTGGGGAAATAGAGACCACTGTGCTAAACAGAGAAGAGCGAGTAAGCTGTTCTGGAGGGAAAGAGGGAGGAGGAATTGGGTGATCAGTAGAGACCACAAAACCTTAAGGGAATGGCTCCAGACTGAATCGGGTAGACCATACTTGGATAGGCTTTGTGGAGCGCACTGTGCTGGGGGTATCCTACTGAAATGTCACCCTCTAGTTGGCAACCCTTATGAGTTTGACATCAGAATATCACGCTGTTAATGCGGGCGACATTCTGATATCACCCTTTTGATTCGGATAACATTATCATCTCGCCCTTTTGATGGTCGCCAACTAGAGGGTGACATTTCAATAGCATCCCAGCCTTAAAGGGATAGTAATACTTCGTTTTAACTTTATTTTATTTTGTAGGTATTAAAAAAACATGAAGAATGATATAAGTATTATCTCTCAAACCTTTATGGTTTATGAGATATTCACAAGCAAAGTTTCCCCCTCCCGCCCCTTTTACCTACTGTAAACAATCTCTTCTCAGATGTGGAATGCAGTCCATAGACCAGACAGATAACAGAAGGGGACACTCTTATTCCTATGAAAACAATGAAATCCCTGCCCCCCTTGACAAGCTTTTCAGGTTTTTCTGTTATCTTAATTGAAGATTGTCCCTCTCTGCAGTCTACCTGGGCAGCTCCCTTCTGCCCTGGCTGAGAAGTAAAAGGGGCTGGAGTAGGACACTTTGCTTGTGAATATCTCTTAAACCATAAAGGTTTGAGAAATAAGACTTATATCATTCTTCATGTTTTTTTAATGCCTACAAAATAAAATAAAGTTAAAACGAAGTATTACTATCCCTTTAATCTGTCTCTGATTATCTGCACAACATTTAGACTCATTTACTGTATCTATTTAAACTGCTTGTATCTTCTGCATCAGTTTTGATTTATTTGCTTTCATAGCTGGAGAATCTAATCTTAGCAGAGCGTTTTTGTCTGATTTGATCTGAAAAAGCTACATTATGAATTATTCACATGTCCAGAAATTCCCCTCACTTCACCTTCTTAGGCTACCACCAGAAGGGTGGAATAAATTGTACAGGTGGAAGCTTCCAAAGAGTGGAGGACTTGGAAAGCTGATTTTTTTTTTAAATATATCGAGAACTGTTCATCTTACAAAAAAATAGGACCATGTTAACTAGTATGTACTGCCTATATCATATGTCATAGTCATAGTGCATACGCTGATGTATAGCAACTGGTGTTGGAGGCTAATACCAGAGTAACTGCTCTAGTAAATTTATACCCACTAACAGCTCCCAATTTACAAAACCCCACCTTCTTTAATCTGAACACAAAACAATAATGATCACTATGAATAATTATTGTTTGAATCGTTTTGGATTACTTCCAAAAAGTTAGTCTTTAATTTGTTTTGGATTTCATGTCCAAAAGGCTTGAAATGTAATAATGAAATCTGGATATTCCTGCTGCCCAATTGGAACACCAGGCCATGAAAAAAAGTTGACCCAAGCCACCTGTACAAACTAACCATTATACAAAATGAACTGTTGTACATTCGGCTAGGAGGCTATTCCATGAATCTACCTCACTTTCCATAAAATAAAACTTTCTCACAATTCCTTAAAGGGACTTTATCACCTAAACACAATTTCTGTAGTTTTGAAAGCGCTTTAAAATTAAATGTATGATATATTAGTCATTTTTATATATAAACTAGATTTGGACTTATATTTAGAGGTGAAGCGAATTAAAACATGTTTTGCCACCACTTCTGCCTAATCCTGTACTACTAACCCCACTCTTGATATTGGATGTGAGAAAAGCATTGTATGTCAGTGAGTAGTGTTGGTAATGTAAGGATGAGACAGTAAGGGCCAGCACAGCATGCTTTAATTAGTAAGTGCTCTGTCAAAGTCACTTAAGCTTTAGGACATTATACTTTACTCCAGTGCTGAGTCTGATGAGCAAAAGAAAAGACAAGCAATTCTGGAGCAAATCAGCTGCATCATATGAGACAAATGCTACTCCCTAGTTATTTACAAGTGCAGTTAACCCCCTTGAATTCTAGAGAGGCCCTCTGTGTATACTTTAATTTATTTTAATCTATATAATATCTAAACATTTACCTTATATGCTTTCATTTCCCTGCCCCAGCGCTCACTGTATATTTAAAATAATCTGCACTTTACAACAATAGTATTGGATTGTGATGAGCGAATATTGTTTATTTCATTCCCACCACTTTTTATATTATCGGGTGAACAAACTATCTGTGCCAGCTCAACAGGTCATAGAAAACTCCAATGATTCCATGTTCTGTTATTTTCCTATTATTGTTTTATCAGGAAATATATGGTAAAAATAAAAGACCGTGCTGCAGAGATCAGTATCTGAATTATGGCAGAGGTGAGCTTAACAGCACATATTTAACAGAACGTAAAAAAAGAACAAAATGTTACAATTTAATGGTCTCATTTTCAGTTCTAGAGAATCGCATACTTACTTCTGTAGGTCAAGCAAGAAATTGTTGGGGATAACCTAATCAGCTAAAGAAACCAGCCAGCCTGTCTGGTCGTGTTTCATTCAGACGCTTCCTTTTTTTCAGAAACTGATTTCAGAGCAGAAAATTTTGATTATATCCAAAAATACTCAAATTGTATATGATAGCTTGACAATGCAATAGCTAGCACCCCTGAAATGATACAGTCAAGTCTGAAGACTATTTTGCTTATCAAGCCCGGTTTTCAAGGAAACTGTAATCTTATCTTTCAGTACACCATGTTTTTGCACACATTTTCTCCATTATATGAACATACTTTCTGTCATCTAAAAACTGTAAAAGAAAAATATCTGTCCATAAAATTGTATATATTTCCATATTCCCGTTCAACTAAAATGCAAAATGGGACAGGTTTGGACAAAATAATCTATATATTCATATATCTTAGAATATTGGTGGGTCAGTGCCCCAACTTACCAGTGTTGATGTAGCTGGGTTAAATGACATACTTTGTGGGTAGAGAGCTGTGAACCTTATGCAGTGCAATTAATGTATCTACTGTAAGATTTGCAGTTCAGCAAACTGGATCAGCAGAGGACTTTGGAAAGTTCAGGAAGAATAGGTATGTGTGTTCTCAAAACATATTCACAAACTAATGAAACTACAAACTTCAGAATACCTCAAAGTTAATGTAATGATTGGCTCATCTTTAGTTTTGGTCCAGCTGAGAAAAAAGTATAGGTAGTGTGCATAGGAAAAAATAAGGAAAAGAGTGGCCAGGAAATATAGAGAGCTCTGTGCTGTCCAGATAATTGGGCTTTTGTTCCTGCACAAGTAATTATTAAGTGTTCTCAGTATGTGAATTACACGAGCTAAACTGTTAGTATATTTTTTGGGTGTAAAATATACCATTTTATTTAGCCGCCCCTATACCCTCCATCAGCTAATAGTGGCATCAAGTTCTGAATAATCTGGCACAATTTGATGATGATATCTAGAGCTGGCCCTTACATGGGTCCCGTTGAGTCCATGGAAACCAGGCAGCATTTTGACAATGGTGGCAATTTCTTGGGCCGGCCCTGATAGACGTGTTGTCATAGCAACTACTGTTATGTGCAACTCTCTGTTCACATTCTCTGTCCTCTCATGTGACCTATTACTTTGGCTGCTCTGATGTGGTTTGTCCCTGTTCACTTTCCTTACCTCCCAGAATCCTGGAGGAGGAAGCGAAGCAGAAAGTGTTGCTTAATGGGCATGAGCTGAAGTCAACCGGTAAGGCCAGAAGAGCAGAACCTATTCCAGCTGTGACCGGTGGTGCTCCTTCCACATTAGAGAATTGGTGTTTATCTCACTGTGTCACTCTGCCCCTGGAAAGGAGCAGGCATGGCCTCCCCTACCAATTACTTGAGCGATATGGGATTAGTTTAGTAGGAATGCATTATTACTGATATTCTTTATATATTACACATGTTTTCATTTTACTGGGAAAATGGGATTAGGATAAATATGTTCTCCTGACTCATTTACTGTGGAAGCCCTTTATGTCGTAACCCCTAGAAGTTAACTGGAGTATCTGTCAAAATAATCACCCATCATGCTGTTTCAAAATAATTTTAAAGTCTAAAAATGGGTAATAAAAATGTAAATTGTGGATCAAACGTGCTCTGTGTGAAATGTGAATAAACGCATGATCACTTAGATCAAACTCATGAGTTTATTCACATTTCAAACAGAGCACGTTTGATTCACATTTTCAATTTCTATTACTCATTTTTAAATATATTAAATAAAAGGTTTTAAAATTCTTTTGAAATAGTGAGACTTTTCACCCCACTTAGAGGATTGCATCTTTTAAATAATAATATATAATTTTGTGATCTGTTCATCATATGTAAATATGTGATCCTCAATGTCCTACAGAGTAAAGCAAATAGTAGATAGACCCACATAGAATGTAATTTATTATAATTAAAAGTAAACATTATTTACTTTTATTTATAAAAAATAAAATGTTATGGTGAAACAACTGTTGATCTGTCATCTACTGTTTGATAGGGTAACCATACCTCATCTTTAAAAAGGGACACATAGGAAATAGGCATATTTCAGGAGTGCACCAAAATCAAAGCAACCCTGTAGTATGCATTTTTCATGTGTGTCCCTTTTTAAAGGTGAGGTATGGTCAGCCTACTGTTTGATTTACTTTATTTAAATGACATATACTTTTATTATTGGATGTGGGGGTGTTTTGGTGGGCGTGGCTATGGTGTGTGGGGTGGGAGTATTTCATCCTTGGACCCAGGCAACACAATGTCTTGGGCCGGCCCTGATAATATCACCTGTTGTGCATTAAAGTTTAGGTTGTGCTCATGATGTCACATGACAAAGATGGACCCCAAACCCTTTTTGTTAGTTGGGTTAAATGCACACTAAATGAAAAAGACACAATTTAAAATTAAATTATAAAATTAAATTATCAATTTTTTTAAAAATTAATATAAATTCTGAGGTCCCATGATGCTAAGAAAAATGTTTGGATTGATGTAATAATGCTACTGAGCCTTATCCCAGGTAGAAAGTTCTCCTGATTCAAAAAATGTGTGTTTTTCAGCAGGAGAGAATTGATAAAGAAAGCCTGGATCTACAGTAGTAGCAATTTTTAAGCTTTTGAGAGTCTTGAGAGTCATGTAGGGAGACAAAGTGGTCTAATTCTGGAGCAAGCCTACTGAATACAGGCAAGAAATAAAACTTAACATTGTTTTAAAGGGATAGTAATACTTCATTTTATCTTTATTTTGTAGGCATCAAAAAAACATGAAGAACGATATGTCTTGTCTCTCAAACCTTTATGGTTTGAGAGATATTCACAAGCAAAGTTTCCCCTCACTGACCAAAAAGGTCAAGTCTGCCATCTAGCTGTCAGATTTGGAATCCAGTCCGCGGACCGGCCGTGGCTCTTCAGCAGAGATTATATCATGAGATATAAGAAGAACTACTTCATTCGAATAGTCTACAAACTGTGCTTGGTTTGCAAGCACACTTTTTAGGCCCTTCCAATGAAATAGTTATTTTTATATCTTGTGATCTCGGCTCTGCTGAAGAGCCTCCAGTTGATCTGCGGACCGGATTCCAAATCTGACAGCTAGATGGCAGACTTGACCGTTTTGGTCAGTGAGGGGAAACTTTGCTTGTGAATATATCTCAAACCATAAAGGTTTGAGAGATAAGACATATCGTTCTTCATGTTTTTTTAATGCCTACAAAATAAAATGAAGATAAAACGAAGTATTACTATCCCTTTGAATGGAGCTTTTAACCCATGAATCCCATAGAGCAGCCTTCATTGGAAACTACTCTAACCATGGATTTACATAGAAACAAAAGAGGATAATACATTTTCACCTCGCATCAACTTTGTGGCATCTTCAATAGTCATAATCACACATTTTATTGGTTATATGTCAGTAGGACAGTAGTAAACATGCGAGTGTAGGATACTGTTTCTGCCCCCACACATATGCTCTTGTCTGAAGTATTTGCTGCTATCCAGATCAGGCAGGCAAACCCCTTCAAAACAAAAAGAACCAAAAGCCAACCCCCCCCCGAAAAATAGAAAAAAGAAACAACAAAGGGGTACCTAAATAAATAGAGAATGTGTGTATGATCACATTTATTTACTTATAATATCAGCCGGTAGAGCTTTCTGTGATGTTTTAGACTTTCAGTCTGTTATCCAGAGGAAAGGCCATATGGACCTAGAAACACATTGGTTATTCAGCACATTTTTATTATTTTTATTAGGCTATTCTTTGTATTAATGTTATCAATAATCCTATATAATAATTCACTAGGATATTTGTCAGAAGCCATCATGCGCAGTAGAGACTGCCTGCGTTGCAGTCATGAGCAGTACAGACTGCCCAAACTCACAGCGGATGATACAAAGCTGGGTGCTCTGAATTCGGACCAAAGTCCTCTCTGCACCCCTTCCTGGGACCACTTCATATCAGCCGTGGCAGTCTGCAGTGCGCATGACTGCAGCGCGGGCAGTGAGTAGAGAGACTCCAGGCACCTGCCGAGGCAGCTGGGTGGCACTGTGGCCCGTGTACACTGGCTTTTAAACTAGTACTAAAATAATTTGAGATTGGTTATTAAATATTCAAAGACAGGTGTGTTTATTTCCCCTGACTCTAACCAGTCAGTGAGAATAGAATGCTGGCTGACATAAGTGAGTAAAGGAGATTGTATACACATTGTCTATTTATTTAAGCACCCTTTTGGTTGTATTGCTTTCTGATGATATAAATACGGCTTGTAAACCCATGAATGCTAGATAGGTCTCCAGTCAATGCATTGAGATGCAATGTGTTGACTGGAGGCCTCTTTAGCATTGAGTTCACCATTGATTGGTGACCTCTCTAGCACTGATGGCTTAAAAGCCATGTATAAATCAATAGGAATCTGTTGTGTATATTTGTTTCCTATACAATTGGTTTGCTCCAGAACTGCACAATCTTTCCATATTACAACAGTTTCCACGTTGAATATTAATCCAGTCTTTAATATCAGTCTGAAAGTTTATTGCAAAACATAAAACACAAATAGCAATCCCTATGTTTCAGAAAGGTGTGTATCAGATTAGCTGCTGTTCTCATAATTGTACAGCGTTCAGTTCAGGAGTCTTAAAATGCATTTCCATTGACTTGTGACTATGCAGGCTTTGGGGGATTATCCCTGATTTTCCACGTCAGAATTATTGTATATAAACCAGATGCACCACAGGGAACAATTTAAATGTTCCATTGATTTAAATGATGCTTGAAACCTATTAATTGCTAAAGAAACCTCCAATGCAATGTTTTTTTATTGCTTTTGCACTGGAGATCAGTTTTGGATTCATGGGATTAAAAAGCTCATGTAAATCAATTAGCACTACATTTACTTAGTACATCGGCTTCAGTGATACCACTAAAACATCCACTGCTTTGGCGCTCTATGAATTAATTTACAAACTCTGTTCTAATATGTAGTAAAATCTCTAAAACAAATTATTAGACTGCAAAACTACAGAGGGTACAAATGGTGCAGTTGTGATGGGACCCAGCACTGTTCAGCTCCGCATTGTCGTCAGACACATATACATATACTGAGGTCACCGAGAGCCTTACAAGTGGCCTCTGGGAAGATAAAAACATAAGAATAAAGACAGTAAACCCCTTCCTTTTTCTTCATTAACCTTTCAAGCATCAAAAAAGAGGGCATGCCTCTGGGATTAAAATGTCATTCAAATGGTTACCATCAGCATGGGGTTTCTGAACCATGCTGCGGCTACACACTGGATCTGCAAACTAATTGCTTTTCTTCTCAGACCTTCACCATTGGAGAAGACCTGTAATCCTCCAGTGTTGAATTGCACCTTCGGTCTTTGATGTCATGTGATCAGGGCTGGATTTACATCCCAGGTACCCCTAGGAATGGAACTCTAGATGCCCTTAGCCCCAGCCATGGCCACACCCCCACTCATCACATGACCCACCCCCATTTCTATCCACTGGCACAAAAATACCCTTGGCCTATTATAAGCAAGAGCAAAAAAAAAAAACAAAAGATATAGAATATTATAATAATTACATATGTGTGTAGTCAGGAAAGCAGCAAGAACGATATATTGGCTATAAACAACATTAACAAAAGGAAAGTCTGCACATCACATCCTGACCTTTACAAATAAGTAATCTGTGACTTACTCTAAATAATAAACAGTGGGATTTAGTTATATTTTTGGCCAAAAGCACAATAAGCTTGCTTGCTTCATCAAGGCACCCCAGATTTATATAAATCCCTATCTGCCTCAAATCTGTGAACATGTGTTTAGTATAACGCAATTAAAAAACAGTGATACCAACTTACACCTGCTGTGAACAAAATCCTTGCTTTTGGCCAAATACATATCATTAAATCCCACTGTTTATTATTTATAGTAAGTCATGGGTTATTTATTTGTAAAGGTCAGGATCTGATACAGACTTTTCTCTTTGTTTAGTTTCTATATGTAGCTAATATATAATTCTTGCTGCCCTCTTGATTACACACATATCACTTTAAATATTATTATTAAAGGGATAGTAATACTTAAAATGTAAAAAAAATATATGTTGTAGGGTTTATCTCCCTGAGTAAAAAAAGGGTACTCCCACTGCTGAAAGGTGTTTTATTCAAAAGTTATTAAAGATCAAAGTTGCATTCTTTAGGTGCAGTATCACAGTGGCTGAAGTTGTACAGTGGCTCTGTTGCTACACCATCCTATGGACAACTCTGGTCCCAGGACCAGAGCTGTCCATATGATGGTGTAGCAACAGCGCCACTGTACAATGTGAGGCCACTGTGATATTGCACCTAAAAATGTCAACAAAAATGCAACTTTGTGCTGTAATAACTATTGAATAAAACACCTTTCAGCAGTGGGAGTACCCTTGTTTTACTCAGGGGGATAAACCCTACAACATATATTTTCTTACATTTTAAGTATTACTATCCTTTTAAATGCTATTTTGAGCTCTCCAGGAACCTGCATATTTTATATTTTTTGTATGTAATTTGGGAGGTTTTGCATCATCCTTTCTTGGTTGGTAGCTCCCTGTCTATTCATGTTATAGCTGAATTAGGCAAGGTATAATAATACCTCCTTTGTGTCCCTTACAAGGGTTTTATTCACTGTAGGGGTAAGTTGGTATCAATGTTTTGTAATTGCATTATACTAAATACATATTCATGGAGTTTAGACAGATAGGGACTTGCCTAAATCTGGGGGTTGTTTTTATGGGGCAGGCTAGCTTATTGTGCTTTTGGCCAAAAAACATCTATCTAAATGCTACTGTTTTTTATTTATAGTAAGTTACAGGTTATTTGTAAAGGTCGGGAACTGATGCTTTGCAATGCTTTGGAGACCTACCTAGAATTCAAGGGGCTAAAAGCCCCATTGAAGTCAACAGGAGTTTATATTTTTCCCATGTACAGATGGCTTGCTTCAGATTTGCTCAATTTTGCATTTATACATAAGGTCAGATAATAGGAAATTATGTACCTGTGTATTGCCAAGACTATTAAATAAAAAAGAACAAACTTAAAAAATAAAACTGATTTAAGGAGGAAATCTTGGGGGAGATTCACTAAAGAGGTGATAATGAGTTCAGCTATAACCCCACCCACTCTTCCAGCCCATTCAACTCACTCCCACTTCAATCTGCCAACTTTCCCACATATTTCATGGCAAACGCCTCTTTTCAATCACCCAAGCCCACCCTATTAAGCCCCCTAACATGACACAAAACATTTCATTTCGGCACTCTCATCCTCATCTCTACAATGTTTCTCCTGGAATTTGGGACAAAAAAAGTCCCTGAATATGGACATTATAGGGTCACTTTACCTGCAGTTTGATTGGTTCAAGTAAGAAGCAGGATGCTATAGTGAAACATATGTCTTACAAAACATGGTTTGGGTCTTGTGAAACACTTTGTTTTCTACAAATTCCAAATTTACTGTGCCAATTTCACCTACCTAGTCTGTTAAGCTGGAGGATGGGCATACCATCAATACTAGGGAGAGATTCACTAAGTGTTGATAAAAAGGTGATAACGTGGAGATGACTTCTGCAATGTATCACTTCACCAATTCCTATGTTATTTTATGGAGCCTATGCACTAAGATTTCTTCAACTTTGGACATCTTAGTGCATAGGCTCTATAAAATAACATAGGACTTGGGGAAGTGATAAACTGGAGAAGTCATCTCTACTTTATCACCTCTTTATCAACACTTAGTGAATCTCCCTCTAGTATAGATCGTATGCCCATCCTCCAACTTAACAAACTAGGTAGGTGAAATTGTCTCAATTAAATTTGGAATTTATAGAAAACAGAGTGTTTCACAAGACCCATACCATGTTTTGTAAGACATATGTTTCATTATGGATATTTGCATTTGAGCCTTGTAGCTTTGAGAAAGCGGTGGTAAACCGCGAAACTAGTTAGCTGGTCAAGTTGTTGAATTTTATTATTTTAATAAACTTATTTTTATGGATCAAGTATTCTCCGCCTGAGTATTGTATATTTGATCCTTGGGATTGTCACCGGTCACGTAAGATCTACCCGAACGGAGACGGGTTTATATTCTCCGTATGCATGTTTGTTAGACTGACTGATAACAGCAGCCTAACCATTTTACTTGTGAGTAAGATTTCATTAGTTTACATTTTTATGTTTGCTAATTGACTATAATACACTATTTGGCGCTCTTCTTGTTTTTTCTTTTTTTGGCTACTTGCATATGTTTCATTATAGCACTCTGCTCCTTACTTGAACCAATCAAATGGAAGGTAAAGTGACCGTATAATGTCCATACCAGGGGACCTTCTTGTCCCAAGTTCCAGGAGAAACATTGACGTTATGAGGATGGGAGTGCCCAAATGAAGTGTTTTGTATCATGTTAGGGGGCTTAATAGGGTGGGCTTGGGTGATTGAAAAAATGTGTTTGCCATGAAATATGTGGGAAAGGGGGCACATTGAAGTGGGAGTCAGTTGAACAGGCTGAAAGAGTGGGTGGGGTTATAGCTGAATTCCCAAGCCAAAGAATCAGCCTCTGTTCCTAGAGATCTTGTAATTCAATCAGAAAACCGGAGTCTCAGTGGCAGATCTAGAGTTCCCATGTACAATGTTGTCCAAGAATCACCATTTAAATCAATTTAAATCTGGGGAAGATGTATGTGTCACCTATGGTGCAGTTGGTTTGCAGAAGCATTGCTCCAGTTCTTCTTACTACAGCAGACTCATAATCACTCCCCCAGAGCTCCTCTAGCATAGTTAACATAGAGATGGTTCAGTTATTCATAAAGCAACATAACACTTGATTAGAATCATAACCCTTTGTGGGCCAGAAGACTGTATAGAGCATTTTGCATCAAAGCACTGAACACCCTCTGGTGTGGGAAAGGTTAGTACTTGACTCATGTACTATTGTACTCGCTGAATGTACAGCTTCACTATTTTTACTCTTTTATTAACTACTTATGTTCCTTCATGGAAACACTCATGGTCTTATTAGGAGACTCAGGTATCTCTAAAATAAATGTCTTTATTGCAGAGAGGGCTATCTTTGTGGATCTAATCCACCCATTCATTCCTCTCCTTATTGCATATCCTTCGAATCCTTTCAACTCACCACATTTGAGGTTCATTTAACATTCTCCTAGATAAGCACTTGCCCCCAAAATGCAGAAAATGGACCTACCCACTAAAAATATGTTTGTTATTTTGCAGAAAAATTGTAGGACTGAGTAAAAAAAAAGAGAATTTTCTCTCCTGGAAGGTGCTTTGTTCAGTAGCTATTACCTCCCATGCTTGTTTCTTAAACTGCAATCTGTGGTCATATCACTAGGTGGCACTGTTGCTATCTCTGTCTTTGGAAAGCCATAGTCAAATAACAAAACTTTACATATACATTCAGAAACAGAAAATGTGAAACTCTTTCATCTGATCAAAAGATTTGAGCTGTAATACATTCTAAATGCTCACTGGAAATGGGCAATGAATGCAGTATATTTGCATAGTAATAAAATAAAAAAACGATGGCCTTGTACATCGAATTGTACTACTATACCACTACTATATTTACCACAATGCTTTAATCTGTAAAGGGATTTGTGCAATGGGAATCTGAGGCATACAGAAGGAGTAGTAAATTGAAAGGCATCCAGTTGTTGGAGTCTACAACATGGTTGGGGATGATGGGTTTTGTAGACCCAATACAACTTGGTTGGGGATGATGGGTTTTGTAGACCCAGTACTACTTGTTGTTCACTATTGATAGTCACAAATAATATCAAAATGTCATAGTGAAAATATATTGCATTTTTATTTTTTTTTGTTTTACAAACATGGCTTGAATAATTTATGAACTGCATCAGTTACTTTCTAGATTAATTATAAAACTGTTAATGCAAACTATTTAGCCCCTCTTACAATGATTTATTTGCTGTTTTTATACACTAGTATGTGTAGCTAAGATTCAAATACTTTTATTATCAACAAGCAGGAACATTTTATAGAAATTCCTAAGCACCGAGATTCATGGGTGACATAGGTTTTCAGTGGAATATCATCATGAAACAAATCTCAGTACGTGCATAAAATAGACAGAGGCCAGCTTCAATTATAGTCACTCAAACATATAATTCACTTTCACTGGATAACAGGTATAATAATAAGTTGTTTAATATAGTTCAATCACAGTCACCTCTCCCCATAATACAGTTTCCCATGGTACTAGCTTTTTCTGTGACTGATATATTCAGATACAGAACACTGGGGGAGGGGGTGAGAGAGAGATGGTTGGATAAGGCCCTTGCATTGAAATGATGCAAATTTGCCTCAACATATGCACTAAACACATTTTCACTGCTTTAATGCTTTGATTATACCACAATCTCTTTGAACTCTCTTCAATTACACCATTCTGGGGCCTTATGCAAAAGGCTAAGATGAAACCATTTTAATCAACTGAAACTTAGCTTTCTGTATGAGGGCTTACGGTCATTCGGGGTGGGCGAAAAGTGTGGAAAATTTCCCACATGACTTTTTGTGAAAATGTAACAATTTTTCGCTTTTCCCACGAAAATTTTCGCCTTTCTGCCTATGCAAAAATGTCCTCCTTTTCACTTATTTTAACACATTTTCCACCTATTTTAACACATTTTTAGCCTATATTTCCTGTAGGTACTACATTTCCTACTGTAATATTACTTCTTGTGAGGGCTGAAGTTTAGAAATAAGTGGATGAAAGTCAAAGTTGTGAGTCCTACAGCAATATATGGCTTGAAAAATGTGTTAGCATGCAGAATGCATTTGTCCTTAGCCCACAACACTAACTTCCTGCTGTGACACTGGCACATATTCATGATGTCATGTAATAAAAAAATAAATAAAGTACAACCTACAATGTGGCAGATGTGTATGGTAGTGGTGGTGGTGGTGGGGGACTGGCATGGTGTGATTTGTGTATGTATTACCATTGTCATACGCTATCCTCCTTCTCAGATTGTTGACACACATTACTTATCAGTCATAGCAGTGGTCCCAAGTGTGGAAAATGGTGGCAATCTTTCTTCACATCCCTCCTCCACCTCCTCATCTGTGCTGCTGTTAATATATTTGTCCTGGCTTTCTCTGTCATGTGTGGTTTCTGCTACCTGAGACTCAGATGGTATGAGATGTTGGTTCATTTTTAAGAATGTTAGTCTCCCAACATTGCTGCTTGATAGCCATGTCCTGCGGTCATTGACAATATAACCAACCGCACTGAAAACTCTCTCAGACTCAACGCTTGCTGGAGGACAGCTGAGGGTTTCCACTACAGTACGTGTCAATGCTGGCCACACACACTGATTTGTTTGCAAGTAATCCATGGGGTCATTGTTTCTGCCTAAAGCCTAGCTATGCTGCAAATGTTCAGAAACCATCTCACATGCATTGGCACCACTTCTAGGAGCTAAACGGTGTTCCTGTGTGTCAGTTACCAACCCATACTCAGGGAGCAAGTCCCAAAGAGATGTGCCGCCACCACCACCACTACCAATGTTGAGTTTTTGCCACCCCTGCTGAGACCCATGAGTTGCCCTGTGTTCCGAATGGGATATTCTGGTTGATGATGTAGCTGCTTCTGCTGGTTCAAATGCTTTGCTGCCTTCCTTTTCACTATACTGCCTAGATGTTTGTTGTGCCCTCACTTTCTCCCTCTAATCCTCCACAATGCAACCTTCCACTCGATCAATAAGCATGTCACGATATTCCTTGACAGAATCTGATTCCTCAGAGAGTTGCTGCTGATCGCCATGACTCCTAGTTGTGACAAACCGCTGATGGCCCTTTGGCAGAAATTCTGAAATTTTATGTTTAAAGCGGGGGTCCAGCCAAGTGAAAAGAATGTATTCCTCATTGCTTTTAATAGACACTATGCGAGCTTCTTGTTCAAAGCACTCTAACATTTTCTTTACCAGCTGGTGCATGTCTGTGTTGTCATTATGGTAAGAATCCTCAGCCATGCGCCTCATTTTTTTCTGCAATAAAAATATCAGTGGTAGAATTTCACTAATTCCTGCCCCAATGCGGCTCACCAGCATGGTTGCCTCCTCAAAGGGTTTCAGCTGCTCACTTACATCACACATTAGTTGCCATTGGCCAGGTGACAAAGAGGCTCCCTCCAAAGCCTTCCAGTTTTACATGGTGTACTTGCTAATGGCCTTATTCTGCTCGTACAAATGCTCTAGCATGTATATGGTGGAATTCCACCTGGTAGGGACCTACATTTTCAGCTGGTGATGGGGCAGATTGTTATGCTCTTGTATGATACATAGAGAGTTGCTAAAATGGGTGCAGATTTTGTGGACAATAGTAAGCATCTCTTTGAGGGTTTCAGATTCTGCCAGGAATCTGGTGACAACTAGCACATGGGCTAAGCAGGGCACATGCACCAATTCTCAAAGCAGCAATTACGTTGGAGCCGTTATCAGCCGACACAAAACTAGCTTTTAAGGAGCGGGGTACAAGCCATTCCTCTATCACCTGCTCTAGCTTACTCAGAACAGCTACAGCTTTGTGGGATTGTCTCTCAAAAAGCTGCATGAACAAGGTGGAGTGACAATGGTATGGGCTATCCTGTTGCTGCTGCCACCTTTTAATCACAGTGACACAACCAGAAGCATGATTACTGGCTTTCACCTGATGCTCTAGTGTTGTCCACTGTTGGTGCTGGGATGGAAACCCAGTGAGCAGTCACAGTTATATAGTCTGTGCTCTGCCCACTTGTCCACATATCTATTGTCAGGTGGATTTTCTTCCCATATGCACTTTTAAGTCCTTTGCCCACCACACTAACCACCTGCTTGTACAATACAGGCACAGCTGTTCTGGAAAAATAACTGCAGCTTGGAATATTCCAGTGTGGAGCTACACATGATCAGTTCTCTGAAACCTTGGTTTTCTACAAAAGAATAAGACAGCATATCCATTGTCAACATCTTGGCAACATTGCCATTCCAAAGGCGTACTTTGGGATTGTTTTTGTGAAGTTTTTGACTCCTTCCTAGAAACTCAGTCAGTGTGGGTTGGCAGGACATGGCAGGTGAACCCTGAAACTTTATTGCTTTAACATTACTAGAGGTGGTGGAAGCAGTAGATGCAGCATGTGTGGGCAGTCTATGATTCTTGTCATCTCCTCCAGCAAAGCCAGAGTCATCATACTCCTCTGCAGCAGGAGCCATAGGTGTTATTTGGACTAAACTAACTGTGGGCACTGGCAGTAGCACACTCTCTGACACATAAATAACTTCACTACTTCTTTTTTCTGCCCTAGAACCCTGTGAACTTTTTAAAGTGCTTCTGCTGCTGCTAGTTGTGGCACCTTTGGTCTGCTGATAGTGTGTTTCCCAGTCAGACCTGTGGTTGTGCTTCAGGTGGGATCTCATACAGGAGGTGCCGAGGTGTGAGCCTGATTTCCACCTGCTCACAGACTTTTTGCATGGACAACAGATAGCAACATGCTTAGCTTGAGGATTCTGAGTGAAGTATATCCATACTGTGGACTTCATGGAATGAGGGGTTCCAGAGGTGGTGGTGCTGCTACTACTACTACTGGGGCTAGATGTTGATGCAATTCTACTGCCACTACTACTAGGTGTCAGAGGTACAGCACTTACAGCAGCAGCAGAGGCACTCATCATATCTAACACTGTGGATGTTAACCTGCGTTCTTATTGCTGGGTACTCAAAACAGATGTGTGTGGCTGAGTGGGAATTGGACTTTGAAGAGGCAATGATGCTGATGATGATTGATAGAGTGACTGTGTGTTTTTTGACATCTATGCTTGTCCAGGGTCAGACTTTCCAATGGCTTCCTCAAGCAGTTTATAGACAGGCACAGTGCTCCTTAAAAGTGGTGGAAGATTCAGACTTTGACTTTTTGCTAACCTTATAACCCTGTCATCATCCTCACTCTCAACATCATCTGTATCTGAACAAGACAAGGATGCTGGAGGGATATATTCTAGGTCTGCATCATCATCAGTCGTCATTAGGTCATCCTCAGCAGCATCAGCATCACCTGCCACTTCTTGCCTACTACTACCCTTATATTCCTATAAGCTTTTGGAGGTCTCAAACAATTTATTTTTACTTTTACTGTAACAAAGTTCCCTACTATGGGTGTTTTGGTGCTTGTTTGTCTCACTCCCTGGTGCAGCAGGTGCTTCAGCTGCTACACCTTCTTCTATTATGCTACTGCCAACATCATCAACGCTTGAATGTGACTTTTTGTCATCTTCAGTTTTCTTCTTATATGGTTCTTTATTTCTACTGGCACTGGTGGTGCTGGAACTAGTTTTGCTGGGACCTTGACAAGCTGCATCCTCTATTGGAGCAGAGGGATCATCATCATTGATTGCACACGCTGCAGCAACCATTGATGCAGTCAGTTTTTGAACTACTACTGTACTCTCACATCCCTGCACTGCTTCCCCTTCTACATTTGCTGGACATTATGTGTTTTTTTACTGTATTGGTACACAACACAACTGATGGAACTGTATGATGCCTTCCCTAAGCCCACGCAGCTGTCTGTCACTGTCACCTAATATATTTAGTTCTTTATTCATTATTTTTTATTTATTTTTTATTTTTTATTTTTTTTAAGTTGTCCACCCTGTTGTCTTATCACAGTGTGTCCAAAAAAAAATTCTAACTGAAAAACAAAATCAGCAAAGTCTTTCCCAGACTTCCCCACCCAGAGACAATAATAGCAAGATCAGCAAGCAAATAGGCCCCTAGCTGCCTGTGTCTTGCCAGTCAGTCACATGGAATTTTGGAGTATTTGGGGTCAACCTCCTTCCTCCCTTCTTCCCCCCAGAGTGCCCCATTGACTCTCCTAACAGAACAAATTTCCTACCTAAAAGATTCCCTAAACTAAACTTCAATTCCCCTCTCTGTCTTCTCTAGCTCAAAAAACGTACTGCTCTCTCCTTTTACAAACACAGAATGGCAAGCTGTGAGACCCTGACAGCCTTTTATATGGCTGTAGAAAACCTTTCTTCCCATTGATTTCAATGAGCAGAAAAGCCAGGAAAAAGCAGAAAAACTGCACTTTTCAGGGAAATTATTTGCCAAGTGGAAAGAGCCATTATTCGTCGATTTCAGTTTGAGGTGGTCATACTTTAAAAAAAAAAAAAAATGGATGAGTTCTGGGGAAAAACATTTGAACTAAATGGAAGAATGTGAAGTTCTGAATGTGAGAAACCTATAATAATTGAAGGATACACAACACAAGTACAATTAACATACCTATATACCAACATTTTTTGCCTTTAGTTAAGACATTTTTTTCATTATATATGACATATTTGTCTTTACATATGATAATTTCAGTCAGGAATTGTACTTCAATGACACAACGGCATTTTCCCAAATCACGATCACAACCGGCACTCTCTGAAAATATTAATCAACCCAACGACACTGTACTTTGAAATGTTGTTACAAACGACAAAACTATTTCTCTGTTTCTTTGAACATATGATCCGTATAGTGTGTACATCAAAAATGCTGACATCAAAATGCAAATTTTCTTTAACCCTTGAAGGATGCTTTAAAACGTGTTGCACACCCCTCTGACTCTTAAATAGTTAATAGGGTTGTTCTGTATACATATCCTGTTACACACTAAATTTCCGATTATTGGTGAGTGTTAACGCATACAAAAACAATCTTGCCTATCTGGTGAAATTTTTATTTTCAGATTACACTTATTTCACCCTCAAAATTCCAGAGAAGTACACAAAATGCGTTGTGAACCTTTCTGACACTCAAAGGGTAGGTACACACACACACTTATGTTTAAAAGAAAAATGAAGGAATTCTGAGCAAACCAATTGACCCATATGGGGAAAATAATTATTAAAAAAAAAATCATGTTGAAATAAATGGGGATTTTATCCTCCTGAATACTATTTAACCCTTTGAGTGCCAGAGAGATATGCAACGCATTGCTTTGCTTTGCAATGCGTTGCGTACCCCTCTGGCACTCAAAGGGTTAAAGGGATAGTAATGTTTCACAAAAACAGCAGCTCCAATTAATCTTCATAGTATTTGGGCCATGGAGAGTGTTAGTTCAATACTGTCAGAGTTGTAGTTCAAGAGTAATTGAATGATACAGTTTTCCCCTCCCGCCCCATTTACCTAATGTAAGCCCCCTCTCCTCAGATGTGGAATCTGGTCCACAGACCACACAGCTCACAGAAAGGGACAAACTTCTTACTGTGAGAACAATGAAAACCCTGTCCCCCTTTACTGGTTTTTCAGCTTTTTCCTTATCTTAATTGAAGATTGTCCCTCTCTGCAATCTACCTGGGCACCTCCCTGCTGCTCTGAGCAGAGCAGTGTTACATCAGTAAAAGGGGCGAGAGGGGGATACTTTATCATTCAATTAGACTTGAACTACAACTCTGACATAACTGAAATAACACTCTCCAAGGCCCAAATACTATGATGATTAATTAGAGCTGCTTTTATTATGAAACATTGCTATCCCTTTAAGTCTCTTAAGCCTTGCAAGTCAGATAGAATGTTCAGCTCCCATTTCGTTCAGTTGGTTTGTCTCAGAATTCCTCCACTTTCTTTTGAATATACAGTCCATGTCTTGAGGAACTTTGACTAACACACACTGACACAGACCTTATTTAAAGTCCCAGGGCAGATTTTAATCATGCGCCTACACAGACCCAAGGTACAATTCCCCAGTGGAGGATCTCAGAAGATCTTAAAGTGACGAGGTGAGACAGAGAGGAAAAGCAATTTGTTTGCAGTGTCAGGGAGCTGCTACATCATGATTCATGACTCACTTGCTAACAGTTAACCCTTTTAGCGTCATTACTTTGCAATGCATTGGATACTTCTCTGCTGCTCAAAGTGTTGTCGAATAAAAGGGAAGAAATTACTAATGAAGTTTCTTATTTTACTTGCTGATAGCAGTGTGTGTTGTGGTGCTAGTGGCCACCAGCCAAGATAAGAAACTGGCCTGACTTAATGGGTTTTGTGATAGTGTAGATACTATGGTCCCCCTTGAATGTCATACCCTGTCACAACTACACCCTTACCATACCTTAAAGTTTCTCTTCTGATTTAATAGCTGTGTATTTGAATTATTCTGTAACAGTTTAATATAAACATCACTCTTTCAATCTAATGTGAGGTTTCATAATGTACAGCTTTGAAATAGTTTGAAATACTCTACAATTAGTATTTGAAATACACTGTTATGAAGTATTTTGACAGCCTGTTTTCAAACTCACTGCAGACTTTATTATGATTTTCAGGCAATTCTTATGACAACTCCATATGCGGCTGACCAGCATCTCTCCTCTAACCCCATGAATATGAAATTCTTAGTGTATGCAAAGAGATATATTCTGACAAATCATATTCTGGACAACCATTGATGAACAGGTCTCAAATTGAATTTGGATCTTGGTACACTGTCCCGTGGAGCAATTCTAGATCAAACCAACTGTGTCATACTAAACAAAAATTCCCCACAAATCTCCATTGATGTAAAAGGAGGGCTTAACCCCTTTACTATTAGCGTGGTATTTAAAGCAATATATTAACCACTTAAGGACTGGTGACATGCCAGGACTGTCACATACTTTTTACTTATAGTTCTCCAGAAGGAGCATTGTAAGTACAAACAGGGTCTGAAATTGACTGCTTCAAGAGAAGAGCAGTTTCTCTTAGACTCATGCAAAGCGCACCGGTACACGTAACAGGTCATGTGTGCCGGCACGTCAGCACAAATCAAAGCATTTGACCACTGGTCGTTAAGGTGTTAAGGGGGTTAAAAACCCCAAATAAATCAAAGCACATTTTTATTTGTCTCCTATGCTGTAGCTGGCTTGCCATAAAATTGATCTAGGTCTTCTTGATACATCAGTAACTCTGGCTGTCTTCAATGCACATAACCTTAGACTGGGATACAGGAGTAATCATGTGGTTACTGCACTCACTGTACATTCCTTTGATAACAGGCTTTAAGACAGGCAGTAAACAGGGATAGTAAAATAGATTTATGCTGCCATCAAGTAAAACCCAATTGTGTCGTTATTAGAAGATAGTGGGGTGAAAGTACAATGGCAGACACTGGAATCAATTTTAAATCTCTATGCTGGCATACTGTCAATTCACTAAGCTATGTATGTCATAATTAATTTCCTTAATGTTGATTGTGCCAAGGACAGGACAATGGGGGCAGTCTGTGGCCCTTGCAGGGCTTGCTTTTGCTTCATGCCTTGTTTATGGCTATATACTAAATAAGATAGAGGAAGTAGCCAAAATGTAATGTTATTTCTTTGGGCATGCCAAGGGGACACACATAAAGGACTTGATGGCAATAAAGTTTTAATGATAATGGAGATTATCTGTCAATATGCTCTATAGCACTAACTCGCTATGCAGGGGCAATAAATTGCTGGAACTTCAGCTGTTGGGGACTACAATTTCCATCATCCTTAACCAGCTAATGACAATGGGAACTGTAGTCCTCCAAGAGCTGAAGGTCTGTCGTTTTACTTCCCCCTTCTATAGTACATACCTTGAAGTGCAGCCACTGGTATTAGATGCAAATGCCAATTGAGTAGCACTTGTGAATTCATACATCCCACCTCATTACAAAAGAGAAAAAATGGCCAGACTGGTTTAGAACATGGGTACTTAAAGACATAGTAATGTCTATTAAAGTTTATCTGCAAATCTTCTTTATGCTCTTTATAACACTTAGTGCTATGTTTAATGACTTACAGTTCTGTAGTTCAAAAACTATTCAAATTAAAAGGATTCCCCCCCATCACGCTTCCTCTAAGTGTGATCCTGAAGGAGAGTGCGCATGCGTTGGTAATAATTTCCTCCATCGCCCTCTAATTGTAATGGGATTCGCTGCACTATTTTCTTGTGACGCATGCGCACTTCTGCAATCGGACGGACTACCAATAGAGGTATGCGTTTGTACCTTATATTTATTTATATTTGTAATTTTTAAGCTAATCCCAACTAGTTGGGTATATAGCATTGTGAAATCCTTGATGTTCTCATGAAACACGAACGGTATCGTTTGTATTCTATTTTATTTTTAATTTTTTGCGCCTTTGGTACTTATGACTGAGACATGTGATATGATTTTGTTCACACATTGGCTCCCGGAGAGTTTAAATATTAGTATGTGTTTTCTCAACTGCTATCCGCTGACGAAGCCAATATGGCGATACGCGTTGGGATAGGTAGCCCTTGTTGATAAGATCTCAGACATCTGATGTCTCGCACTGATGTCCCATTGAGGAGTTATTTCTGATAGCACTGGATAAGTATTTATATTTTTCTCGAATACACTTTAGCTCACCCTTATATGCTTTTCACGTGGCAATAGAGCCCTTTAGATATTTCACTTGAGCATACTATGTATGTTTGGCTTATTATTTGCTCCTTTATTATTGTGGGACATTTTCAGTTGTTTTACTTATTATTTGTGATGTAATCTGGATTATTATTGTGGGACATCATTCATATGAGGATTTCCTGTGTACATATGTTTTTAATTGTTTTTATTTGATATGTGTATTCTTGATGCCAATAAACTATTTGTATTTTTTTTGGAGTGCCTCTATGTTAATAGGCCACTTTTTCTGATGTGTCTATCTGGAGGGATTCTCTTTGTGTTCTTTTCCCTCCTGGTGGACTTACATCGGGGGTTGTTCTATATGTTGTACATGGCTTAAAGGGATAGTAATGTTTCATAATAAAAGCAGCTCTAATTAATCATCATAGTATTTGGACTTTGGAGAGTGTTATTTCAATTCTGTCAGAGTTATAGTTCCAGAGTAATTCAATGACAAAGTGTCCCCCTCCAGCCCCTTTTACTGATGTCACACTGTTCAGCTACAGCAGAAGGGAGGTGCCCAGGTAGACTGCAGAGAGGGACAATCTTCAATTAAGATAAAGGAAAAACCTGAAAAGCTTGTCAAGGGGGAAGGGCTTTCATTGTTTTCATTGTAAGAAGCTTGTCCCCTGCTGTTATCTGTCTGGTCTTACAACCAGCTCCCCATCTGAGAAGAGATGGCTTACACTAGGTCAAAGGGGCGGGAGGGGGAAACTTTGCTTGTGAATATCTCTTAAACCATAAAGGTTTGAGAGATAAGACTTATATCATTCTTCATATTTTTTTAATGCCTACAAAATAAAATAAAGTTAAAATGAAGTATTACTATCCCTTTAAGAGAGCACCGTACTATTACAGTATACATTATTGTAGGCTATTGTATTGTTCCAGTGCCTATCCTATTGGTAGACATTACTGAAGGAGAGAGGCGAGGGACAATCTTCAGTAAACAACAGGAACTTTTGAACTACTAAACTGTTAGTCATTAAACATTGCTCTAAGTGTTATAAAAAAAGCATAAAGAAGACTCAGAGATAAACTTTAATAGAGATGTTACTATCCCTTTAAGTATAAAGGGAAACTGGAGTTGGTCTGGAGTAAACCAGCTGCACCATAGGGGACCGATAAATATTCCTGAATTCTCATGCAGTTGAATATAATTTTTAGCCCCTCCACTGTTAGTGCTGTCTTCAATGTATTGCATAACAATAGATTTAAGACCTCACTTTCATTCAAAGGGTTAGAATTTAATTTAACAGGATTTTGCAGTTGCAGTTGGTTTACTCCAAGATAACTCCAGGTTTTACAAATCTGGGCCATAGTACCAAAAACAAAACAATCACACCAACAGCTGATTCTGTCCCAGGTTCAATAGGTTCTATTTATATGTTTGTGAAAATAATATTGTGTTAGGAGCCCAACATTTTTTTGCACAGGAATCTTCCAATTACTAATTATGCCACTGAGCTGGTTCAGGTGTCTAGCACACTTTATCCTGGCAGACTGGAAGTAAGTGAACACTATTCAATTTTTAAAAAGCTTGATAAAATGTTAGCTAAAATATAGCTTCTAGCCTCCACACATTCATTAACTACAGATTTTGACATTTTCTTACTAAGGATAACATTTTTTTAAATGCATGATATAAATACATAATATTTAAATTTATTTTCATTTTTAGACAGTGATGATGATACATACTAGTATATCTAGTTTAGATATATTAACGAAAATTGGAGCAGTTCGGGGAGAAAACAGCTATACGATAAGGAATAAATACAAATTCCAGTTAACCTAAAGAGGTCTCTATCACATTGTGTCACAATGTGTATGAGATCTCACTAGTAGGGATGGGCGAAACTTTCCGCCTCAAACTGAAATCAGCGAAAAATAGCACTTTCCGCTTGGCGAAAAATTTTCAGCGAAAAGTGCAGATTTTCCGCTCTTTCTGCCCATTGAAATCAATGGGAACATAGAAGTTACACATAAGACATTACAAATAATATTTTATTTCTCAAAGGCATTGTATAAAATGGGCATGAGGGTGCCTGTGTTGGTGGGGTGTGGGAAAAGAATCAGTTGAACAGGGAATGTTTTTGGGGGGTTGTTTACTGGGATTGGGGGGCACTTAATAAAAAATAAATCCTAAATAAAATAAAATAAAATAAAAACCATAAGACATGGTATAAAGGGGTCTGAGGAGGGTGTCTGTGTTGGAGAATGAATGAATAATTTGAACAGGGAATTTGTTTTGGGGGGCTTTCTTGGCTGCTATTGGGGGGACAGTTAATAAAAAAAACAAATCAATAAAATAAAATAAGACATTTGTATTTAAAATGACAGAGACAGGAACATCCTAACATAAGCTGCCACTGTGGTGGACTGATACTTGACTTGATAAAGTATTTTGTAGAGGATGATTTGTTTGATTTGTTGTTATAGGCCTTTGCAAGACTTAGACTTATTAGAGGCCCAAGCCCTGAGGAAACATTGATTTGTAGGACTTACGCTAGTTTGGCTCAAGCCCTAAGGAAACATTGATTTGTATTACATAGGCTTGTTAGAAACAAACCCCCCAAAAATTGTTTATTTTTTTGTAGGGCTATTTTTTTTCTTTTATTTATTTATTTTTTTTCAAAACACAAGCCCTGAGAAAAATATACAAATGCCTACTGGCTGATGCCAGCAGGCCATGTTGGCCAGTGTCCACTGTCAAATGTCTTCCTGAGTTGCAACTGCTGTTCGTACTGCTGCTGCTGCTGAGTTGTTTAAAGGGATAGTATTACTTCAAAATTACTATCCTTCATATTGTAGCCCTTAATAAACTGAGTTAAATGACACCAGCGGCATCTCTCAAACCTTTATGGTTTAAGAGATAGCCGCTTTCAAAGTTTCTTCTCCCCTGCTGTCAGCGTTCTGCTGCCAGCAGGGGAATCCGGTCCCGGGACAGGCGGAGGCTCTTAAACAGAGCAGATATCTCGTTATGGAAGGAAAAATGATTCACTGGTTACCAAGCACACATAGAAGACTGTTTCAATGAATCATTTTTCCTTCCATAACGAGATATCGGCTCTGCTGAAGAGCCTCCTCTTGATTCAGAGACCGGATTCTCCTGCTGGTAGCAGAACGCTGACAGCAGGGGAGAGGAAACTTTGAAAGCGGCTATCTCTTAAACCATAAAGGTTTGAGAGATGCCGCTGGTGTCATTTAACTCAGTTTATTAAGGGCTACAATATGAGGGATAGTAATTTTGAAGTAATACCATCCCTTTAAGCAGCAGGATTATTAGGCAGCTGAGTGGGAATGGGATCAACAATAGCAGTAACATGGAAGATGGATGATGAAAGTTCCACTTGCCATGATTGGAAGGAACACAGCGACAACTTTCGCCCACCCCTACTCACTAGCATTCGACTGGTTAAAAGTCACACTTAAATCAATGTGATTTTCAAAAATGTTTATTTCTCCCTGTGGTGCAGTTGGTTTGCCCCAGAATTGCTGTTCTTAGTCTTAGCCTTGTTCTCTTGTTAGTCTTAGTCTTCTTAGCATATCAGCCTCATTTTGCCTAATATATATATTCAAGAGTAATGTCATTGCTGAGAGATATATCATTAAAAAATGATTGAAGTTCAAACTTTTTTATGACTCTGCCAGCAAAAGCACCAACTTGTGTACAGAAGGAATTTTTTTAATGCACTTTGTCAGAGATCTTGAACGCAGCTCTAACAGTAAGTATACAGCACCACCTGGTGAATATAATGGAAGGTTGCAGCACCACCTGGTGACCATAATAGAAGGTTGCATTTTAATATAAAAAAAAACAAGTTTGAGAAATTATAACTTTTACATGAAAAATCTCCCAGCACCTTTGTTTCTTTTTTTTAAGAAGGAAAATAATTTCAATATATAGTTTTGTTTTTTGTTCATACTCACATGGGTGCACAAAAAAAAATATTTCTGACATAAAAAATAAAAACACAGTTGGGCCATTATGACCCCTTTTATCCTTTGAGTGCCAGCATGATATTCAACTCAACACATCACAATATGTTGAATACCTCTCTGGTACTCAAATGGTTAAGGAAAGCTGTGAAGCTGATGTACCTCAAAGAGCTGAAACAGTTCTAGAGAAAACCAACAATTTACAAAGGTCCCATTGATTTAAATGGGGCTTTTAACACCCTGTGGAGCAATGCATTGAAAACTTCTCTCTCATCCAATTGGGTAAAAGTCACATTTAAATCAATGAGTATTCTTTATATCCTGTGGAACAGTTGCTTTTCCTCAACATGACTGCAGTTCTGCTTATAACATCAGTCTCTGAATAATAATATTCATCTTCAAGATTGTTATTATTATTATCATTATTATTAGTTACAGAGAGACAGGAAATGATTCTGCAGGACTGTAGTATGAATAGGAATCATTCACATTCCTAATCAGAACAACTCTGCAATTGGACACAAGTGCATTTCACAACATTACAAGCATCGTCTGTCACATATATGTATTGCGTGCATAATGGTGGTTAATTCCTTAGGGTAATTACATAAAATGTACATCTTTATGTGGTAAACATAACAAAAGCATCTATCTAAATGCATTTTAATTTTGTTCATGTCAGGTTAGATTTCCTCACAATATGTCAGGTCTTGTTAGGCTGCAATGTGATGTAGTTTAAGCTGACATGATGCAAGCATGAATCAGAGTAATGTGAAGCAGCTGACATCTCGGATCAGGAAAGATACCTGTGTATTGTTTTGGATGATCATTTTTCATGATTAGCTGAAATAAGTGATACAGACCTGTACAACTCGCTGTGGTCTCAGAAACACATTTACAGATATGCAAGGCATATTCTCTATAGACTGTAAACCCCTTCATTGAAATTCTATGTTTTACATTGGAGTCAAAAAAGCAAAACATGTATTTGTTTAGTTACAGATTAACTGAAAACCAAACCCCAACCTGTCATCTCATAATATTTAAAGCAATGTGATCTATCCTATCTAATTTACCCATTGAGTTCCAGAGGCATATATAAAGCATTGCTTCACACTGAAAGGGTTAAATAAAAGAATAATGATAGCAGTAACTATCTGTTTTATTTAACATTAGTTACCATATTTTACAAATTCTGGTCCTTTGTTTGCGATCATATGAATGCAATAAAAATGGCATTGTGCTGCCCCAAAATGTCTCCTGTCAGCCACTGGGAGGATCAGACAAGTGACCCCTTGGGCTGACAGGGCCTAGACTCAACTCAGAAATCTGAGGCTCACAAGTTGTAAGTGTGGCTTCATAGTCTGTTCGGGTCGGTTTAGAAAATTTCTCTGTAGTAGCCTATGAGGAACTTGTTTACAACAACACACTACAAGTCTTTTACAATTCAGAGCCTCTTATGAGATTATCAGGAGAACATCTGGGGTCACTTTAAACCCCATTCTTCTTTCCTGTTGATGTGTTGAGGCTCACAAAGCAGTTCTGGCTTCCTCTGGAGGTCTGTTCACAGAGGACAAACCTGGAAAACTTCTGGATCGACCCTAGGGATTTGAGTTTTCAGTGTTCTTTACTTGCTATCAGGGAACAGAGACATTTTCTCTGGGTTGGTGAGTTTCCTAACATAGACACATCTTGCCAACTTTTTGGACTGTCCCAGACATCTCCTATTAAGCCCTGACCATATAATGTGTCTAATCACATAATTCTGACATTCCCAACCCAATCCTTCTTAGTACTCCAGAGGGGGCATTCACTAAGTGGTGATAAAGAGGTGATAAAGTGGAGATGACTTCTCCAGTTTACCATTTCTCCAGTTTCTGTGTTATTCTATAGAGCTTATGCACTAAGATCTTCAGAGTTGAAAAAATCTTAGTGCATGTGCTCCATAGAATAACATAGGAATTGGAGTAGTGATAAACGGGAGAAGCCATCTCCACTTTACCACCTCTTTATCATGCCTTAGTGAATCTCCCCACAGGGGTTGGTATCAAAGATGTTCTCAGGTTCCCAGAGAAGAAGCCCTGCCTATGGGGTACTGATACACATGAGTATTATTGGTTAATGCAGGTAGAGTTTTCATTAAAAAAGTTAATACAGTTCAAATACGTATTAAATCAAACATTCAAAATTGCTGTCCAATTTTTTTTTTATAATGCACTTTATGGGAAAGTATGATTCACAGACCATTGCTTAATAAGTGAGAGGTGCCACCTGGTGACCATGATAGATAGCTAAATAGATAGATAGATAGATAGATAGATAGATAGATAGATAGATAGATAGATAGATAGATAGATAGATAGATAATATATGCAGTTTAATAATTAAAATAACACATTTGAGTTTTAATAAGGGACCCTTGTTATATTCAGCAGGAAGAGCCTTGTAACATACAGGTATATATTTCATTGAGAAGGTTTGCTGCAACTTTAACCCCTTGAATGCTAAGGAGGTCTCCAACACATTGGTTTACAATGCACTGGAGGCCTTCAAAGGAGTAACAGAGATTTAGTATGCAGCAATTACATATGAAATAGAAAATTGTGGCCAAAACATGTATATTCCTGTATATTTTATTTTATAATAAAATTCAAGTGGATTAAAATGTATTGAAATATATTCACTATATCCACATAATAAGTGAAGCAGATCTGCCGTGGGTATTCATTAGCAGTGCAATACAGAAATGCAGGACAGAATTCCAAGCTTCTTAGTTATCCCCAGCAATACATAGGCTGTCAGTTGTTTAATCATATGAATGAAAGACATTAATCTGACAGGTATAACAGAGTGTCTTGCATTTTCATTTTTTATTTTTTTTTTTATACTGAGTTTTGTCCCACTGTATAAAGTCAGGATTAAAGTGATAGTAACGGTGTAGAGTTGTAGTTCAAGTATCCCCCTCCTACCCATTTTACCTAGATTAAGCCACCTCCCCTCAGATGTGGAATCTGGTCCTGGGACTAGACAGCTCACAACAACGGACAATCTTCTTACTGTGCCCTCCTTGACAGGTTTTTAAGGTTTTTCCCTTATGCTAATTGAAGATTGTCCCTCTCTGCGATCCATCCAGACAGTCTTGTTGTTCTGAGGTGAGCAGTGTTACATCAGTAAAAGGGGTGGAAGGGGGATTCTTTATCATTCGATTACTCTTGAACTACAACTTGGACAGTGTTGAAATAACACTCTTCATGGACCAAATACTATGAAGATTAATTGGAGCTGCTTTTATTGTGAAACATTACTATCCCTTTAAAGAGTGTTTTTTTAATGCAGATGTTCTATTCACCTGGTATAGGGATTATAATGTAGGAATTAGGGCTTCAATATATAATTTATGAAAGAGAGTATGCACACTAATGTCACTTTCCAAAACATTATAGTTTACTGCATTACGGTGAATTTCAGATAGAAAAACATTAATATCCCCTATGATGCAGTTGGGTTGCTCCAGAATTGCTCAAGGTCTTAGTACATCAGACTCTGGGAGGGAACAGAAACATGAATCCACCAGTGCAGGTTATTTTTTGACCTGGGACATTACCTTTCAACTCATACGACTACTCGGGAATTTAGGTAACTGCCCCCATTGTGTAGATGGTTCAACTCAGAATTTTCTAATTTCTTCAAAATACATCAGCCTCATTATATCTTACTAAAGTAAAATCAGATGTACAAAAAAGAAAACTCGTAGCAAAAAATTATTTATTATTCGTTTTATTTTAAAAGAATACATTAATGATTATTATTATGATTATTATTCATATCAATTATTAGCAAGATCATGTGTGGATTCTGATCTCCCGGCACTCTGGCTGCTCTGTATCCGATCAGCAATGCCAAGCCTCCAGCTCGTTAAATGAGTGCATAGAAAGGCTGCATCAAGAGCCAAACTCTCGTGTGATGTAATCCAGGCCATTGAGAACTGCTAGCTTCCTTTCCATGTGCTTTATCTTAGCATGCGTGGGCCTTAACAAGGCAACTGGAAGAAAATATTTTTTATCCTCTCATCGTGATTTGGAAGTAATAAGGTTGGTCTCTATTGTACTGAAAGCTTTATTGCTTTCCCTCAAGCATCCTTGTCGGACACAAGTAAGTAAACAGTATTGTTTTCAAGCTAGTTTATAATGTCAGTCCACATGACTATCTCTTAAAGGTATAGTGTTTGATTATACTAAGGTGAGACAGTGTAGAAGACTTGGCATTGTTAACTATATCTGATGAACTGGGAGGACTAGGAGGTCAGACTCCAATTGTAAACTTTATGGGAGACCATGCATGCCTCCTCGTTTGTGAGTGCACATTTTTGTGCATCCCATTTTATTTAATAAGGTGCAAATTTGTTGCAATAAAAATGTTTCAAGATGTTACAGCAGTACAAGGTTGACATTGAAAATTACTGTAACTATAAATGTCATCATGTGAAGTAATCAGTAGAAAACAATTATATCTACTCCATGAAACTTGCTGTAGCAATCATGTTTCTGCAACAGTTATCCATGTCCTAAGAGGTGGTGGTATGAGCTCTGAGAATGTGATGATGTCCCCACCACATGAACATCATATAGGAATGTAGCAGCTACTAACAGAATCAGCTTTGGTAGGAGACAGTGCCAAAAAGGCCTGCATACTGAAGGTTATATGCTTCAAATGTTGCTAACTTACAGACATGGGAGTAAAAGTGATTAACTATTGAAAGATGTCTCTTTTCAGATGCCCTTTAAAATACAATTTATTAACAGTTTTGAGCAGTTCACCGTTATCCACACGTATTATTATTATGCTTGCCGTTTACCTTCATGGTTTTGTGTTTTACATTTATTTTTCACTTGTTTAATTGAAACTCTTTTATATCTGTACTGTTTTATGGACCTATGCATGTATTGTGTGCAATAAATCACATTTATTTGCATTGCTTTATTGGATTATATTTATCTTTTCTTTTTATTGGAGATAACATTTGTGTCTCAGCGTTCATGAAACGTTTGCTCATATAAGTCTTTGTTTTATTGAAGATTGGATTTGCTTGATCTATATTATTAAAGTTTTGTACTTTTATGACCTTATATTCTAGAGCTCCTAGCTAATCCCTGTCATATTTTGTTTACTCACTAATGTAATATCTTTGATGTAGTCAGTGTTTTTTTTTTTTTGATATGTGATGAGATTTTAATTATTAGAACTGCTTAATTTAAAGGAAAAAACAAAGAAAGAAGGTGCTTCTTGTGCAATTTCCTCTTAAAGGGATAGTAATACTTCGTTTTATCTTTATTTTATTTTGTAGGCATTAAAAAAACATGAAGAATGATATGTCTTATCTCTCAAACCTTTATGGTTTAAGAGATATTCACAAGCAAAGTATCCCGCCCCCTGTTCAGCCAGATCAGAAGGGAGGTGCCCAGGTAGACTGCAGAGAGGGACAATCTTCAGTTAAGATGAGGGAAAAACCTGAAAAACTTGTCAAGGGGGGTAGGGCTTTCATTGTTCTCATGAGAACAAGATTGTCCCCTGCTGTTATCTGTCTGGTCTTACAACCAGATTCACATCTGAGAAGAGATGGCTTACACTAGGAAAAAGGCGCGGGAGGGGAAAACTTTGCTTGTGAATATCTCTTAAACCATAAAGGTTTGAAAGATAAGACTTATATTGTTCTTCATGTTTTTTTAATGCCTACAAAATAAAATAAAGATAAAACAAAGTATTACTATCCCTACCACGCTTGTGCTGGAAGTACTGGAAATGCACTTATGTACAGACCAGCTATAGAGCCCAGGGAATTAAAGCTGCTCCCTTAAACAGCATCAGTGATACGTCTCCTCCAGTCTTCTGGCTGCTCACTCTAATGGACTCCATACACAGAGTCAAGTACATGCAGAAAAAAGAAAAAGAACAGGGGGCACCAATAGTGCCCTATTATATTATATGTAAAATAGAGGTAAAATTGCAATTACAAGCACATTTGAGAATGGCTGTGTAATAAACATACACATATACAAAGCTAAACCAGCATACAGAGAAATTTCTACCATCTCTCTTCTGTTCGAAATAGATATACTCACTTTTAAATCCAGGAACAAAAATCTCCAAAAATGGCTACTTGATCTTCATCCAAAATATATAAAAAATGAATTAAAAACAATTAAAATGTACCATTGAGTACTGCTATGTGTTATGCAGCTACATGCTGCTTCCTATCCTCAGGCTTGTTTTTCCTTTTTGTTTTGTTTTCACAAGGCTGAGGAAGCAGAGTGTAGCTGTGTAATGAATATCAGTACTCAGCGGTATATTTTAAAAGTTTTTAATTCATTAATTAACTATTTTGGATGAATATCAAGTTTGCCGTTTTTGGAGATTTTTGTTCCTGAACTGAAAAATGACTGCATCTATTTCAACCCGAATAGAGACGGTAAGAATTTCTCTGTATGCTGGTTTAGCTGTGTATACGCGTATGTTTATTACACAGCCATTCTCAAATGCGAATGTAATTGCAGTTTTAGCTCTATTTTATATAAAGTGGTATAGGGCACTATTGGAGCCCACTGTTCTTTTTCTTTTCTCTAATTGAAAGGCATGTAAATGAGCCATGGAAATTAATATTCATATAATACTCCCCATGTCCCTCCTACAGATCTCAGTGATCGACAAAGTTGGGTGATATTAGAGCTTTTTAGGGCATTTCCAGAAGCTCAGTATAATCTACGTTGAAGCCCTATATTGACAACTTATTTCAATAGCTTTCTCTAAGAATTTGGTTGCAACAGTTCTGTCATCCACATGAATGAGATTTAAACCTTGGATTCCCATTGTACTGGTGACATCTTTAGCATCCAAGGATATTAATAATGATGAGAATACCCATTTATAGTGATTGGGTGTGCCATGGACCAACCGATTCACTGTTTGCAAACAATAGGTCTTAGGTAAAAATGAAAAAGAGAGCAATACTCGGGCATGCCAACAGTCGGGATAAAATATAAAAACTCTACAAATTCCCTTTGAATGTTAGGGACTTCTCTAGGAATTTGTATGGGTCCACTCTAAGGCAGTTGGTTTCTCAGATAACTAATTTTTCTTAGGACATCAGTCTTAGTCTCTTAGACTTAGACATAGAACAGTTCTGTAAGTCAGTTCACAGTCAATTTTAGGTCCCCCATCTCTATTTCTCTGAGGAAGCATTTATATAAGCATATTTAGGATAACAATATAAATACCAGTTCTTATTTCATAAAAAATTTGGGATGCTGTCAATTTGTTCTGTTTGAAGTCAACATTATTCATTGCCATATGGTTCTTGTTTGTAAACTCATTTAAAGCTCTTTAAAGCTTTACAATGAGATTGCAAGTTTGGATGCGTTGGCTGTAGATCACCTGGACGGATGCCCAACTGAAGTATAAGCAGCAATATTTATAATGAAAAGGACCTTGCAAACTTGTCTGCAAACCAGTTTTACTTGCATTGCATATGATTGTTTGGGGAAGTGATTTACATTGATTAGATTACAGTAAAACGTAAAACATTTTGTTTATCACAGATAGCCAATCAATTCAGACATTTACCTGGCTAAGTATTTTGTATTTCTCCATGTATCTTCTAAAGATAATTGATTGTCATTTAGTTAAATTAGATACTTCCAGCTCCAGTTCATTGGTAACAGGCCTTTGTATCAGTCTTGATGTTAAAATATTGAGTCTTGTGCATAAAAGCACAGGGAACAATTGTGTAACAAACCAAGTGGCTCATAAGGAAGAAAGGAGAATTTCTAAATTCCCTGTTGATTTACATTGAGCTTTTAGCCCTTTGAATGCCAGAGAGGTGTCCAAAGTATTGCTTTGCAGTACACTGTATACCTCTCTGGTGTTCAAAGGATAAATTGCCTATTTAAATCAATGGGAAAGTTTACAGTATTGCCTGCATTAGTGGTTTTCAAACAAGTTCTTAAAGGGCACTTACAATGTTTTAGTAAGTTTAATCCAAAACATCTCCTATCAGGTATTCAGGAGGATAGAAAAATATCCCCTCATCTAGAATGCAAACCACAAGATCGTGGCTCTCAACCACAAACTCCTAGGCTGAAGGAGCAATCTTCATACACTCTCTGCGTCTGTCTTTCAGGCCTGATACAGTTCAAAGGATAAATTACCCATTTAAATTAATGGGAAAGTTTACAGTATTACCTGCATTAGTGGTTTTCAAACAAGTTCTTAAAGGGCACTTATAATGTTTTAGTAAGTTTACTCCAAAACATCTCCTATCAGGTATTCAGGAGGATAGAAAAATATCCCCTCATCTAGAATGCAAACCACAAGATCGTGGCTCTCAACCACAAAATCCTAGGCTGAAGGAGCAATCTTCATACACTCTCTGCGTCTGTCTTTCAGGCCTGATACAGTTAGTGTATGGGGACCGTAATCTCACAGGACGAAAAAAAACCTGAAGTGCTTGATGCACCACTGAAACATCAGGGGAGCACGAGTCTTGTTTCAAATACCCATTCTGCTCCTCCATTGGCTTACATTGCAGCCCTGGCTTAAACAGCAGGTCTTCTCCCAATGGAGAAGATTTGTAGAAAAGGAAACTTTTTTTAATCTTTTTAAAAGAAGCCCTTATACACTAATGTTAGGAAATGTATGGGTGGAGGAGGGACTTCATTAGACTTAGAGTATTATGGCACAGAACTTTATGAGCTGATTACCCAGAAAACACTACCATTGTAATGAGAACACCATTGTTTGTATTGTTGAGGGTCCTGGGTGTGTGTAACATAATTTATGAATTAATATGTCAGTGTTAGTGTTAGTCTTATCACTGGATTCTTATTCTAATAATATTGCTTGTTTAATCAGTGAGGTTAGAAAATGGGATTTTACTGTTAAAATGAGCCTATAACTGAAAAATAACTTTGGAAGGTTTTAAAGATTATTCATAATCACCTATATGTTGCATTAGCCGTTTATTATTTATAAAACGCCTGTTACAGTTATTTAAATGCATAGATTTTGCTAATTAAGGCTTGCAATATAGTCACTTCCTGCATCTGTCCCTACACTGCTCAGCAATGCATTGTCCATATGATATCACCTAGCACTGAAAGGGTAAAGTCAGTGAGTCAGGGAAGGGGAAGGTATTGTAAGGCTAAGACAGGAAGCACATGCACAGCATGTCTTAATCAACCTAATTTGTAAATGTAAATAACTACAAAAACCAGCTTTCAAAATATGGCTTTGAATATCACCAAAGTTGATTATCAGTGAGGAATAAGTGGGGATTCCGCAATGACAGAGACACTGAATTAAACCCCCTGTACCACAGGGGTAGAAATGTATTATTTATTGATTGGTTGATTGATTGATTGATTGATTGATTGATACAGATCCTACCTTGTCCATACTGTATGAGGGCTCCTGTAAAAACATGGCATAATTTGATACAAGATATAATGACTGCTGCATATTGGACTTGTCACCACAAGAGCTAGAATTACATTCTGTGATTTTGGCAGTTGAGAAGGATCTAATTCACTCACTGTCTGACAGGATTTCAGTGTGTGTATCTGCAGAGTGATCAGCTGTGTCTGAATAATTCTCTGTCTGAGCAGGCTAAGGAGGTAACGGGGGATAGATAACCTTGTTATCCAAGTAAATAACCTATTTTCCATGGTTAGTTTCTCTCTGTCAGCAGAAGATTACCAGCTTTCTACTAAAATATGCTCAACGTGATATATGCTTCAAATCTTGCCTGTTTAAAGCTCTTGATCCTAGGTTGCCTTTACCAATGTGACCAGATCTCCATTTTAATGAGATGCTTATAGCAAGCACAGATGGCAAGATTGCACTGATTCCTATACAGTCCTGCAGAATTATTTTTTATTGGCATCCTGCAATAAAATGGAGATCTGGTTACCTTGCCTATATATAATTTAAATACTTATAATAGCAAAATAAATGTAAAAATCTCTCTGACTTTCTGAAGAATAGACTTATTCCAAATAGAAATGCAACTTGCTATAAATTAGCCTAAATCATATCTGATGATAATGTGTTCCATGTATACACCTTGCTGTAAATTTAAACTACTTAATATTTCCCTAGTACCTGACATTCTTCAGAGCATTGATGATTCCCTTTATGGTTTTTATATGCTCTTTTGAAAATGGTGGTACCTTCTAGGGTTGCCTTTACCAGTGTGACCAGATCTCCATTTTAATGCAAGATGCTTATAGCAAGCACAGATGACAAGATTGCACTGATTCCTATACAGTCCTGCAGAATTATTTTTTTATAGGCATCCTTCAATAAAATCGAGATCTGTAAATTTAAACTTCTTAATATTTCCCCAGTAGCTGACCCTCTTCAGAGCACTGCTGATTCCCTTTATGGTTTTTATATGCTCTTATGCAGATTGTGGTACCTTCCAGGGACCCCCTTTGTGTCCAGTACAGTATTCTGTTACAATTTGTAAATGATTTCAAGAGTACAGGTGTGTGCATTTGAAATGTTCTATTACATACCTCTCTTGGTTTAGCCTCTAAGATGTAAACACTTTGGTGTTAACTTTAATTATGTACATCATGTACAATTCTACTGACCAATCTATTAGATGATGATGATGATATGAATACTAATCATCATTATCAACATCATCACTATAAGCACAATAAAAAAATCGGTCACAATGCCTTTTTCTTCAGAGGTCTGAAAGCCTGGAATAACCTACCTGAATCTTTTTTTGTTTAAAATCCCAAAAAATAATTGTTTATTTGTATCTAAAAATAATATATAACTATATAACTTTTATATTTGTGTTTATATTGTTATTGTCTCAGTTTTTTATAAATATGTAACTTCTTACTGGAAAAGCTTTCCAAGACATAATTGAAAATGTATTCTTCCTGGTAAAGCATTTCTAATTAAATTAATATTAATAATAATTACAATAATAACGTATAAAACCTTTTCATAAAATTTCAGCCATTTTACTTATTTATTTAGCTATTTGTTTTGATAAGATTGACTGTATCTCCTGTTTTGATATCTTGCAGAATCCTACTGAGGCTGATATCCATAGGAAACTGGAAACTTTGTGGGGCAAATCAATTGTACCAACAGGTCAAATAAAAATCCACATTGATCTAAACTGAGCTTGCAACTGCATTGATTCTTGAGAGTTCTCCAATACATATATAGTTCGCCAATGAATTTGTTATTTAAAATCAGTACTGTAACGGAAGCTGAGAAGGGACCTCGTCACCTTCCGCCGTCGTTCCTGGGTCTCTTGACGCAGATAAGCTCCATTGGATGCACCAATGCGCAGATGGGTATCAGAGTGGACACTTTAGACCATAAGCAATACAAGACTCCAGGACTCCTTGTTCACTCCAAAACATAACTCACTTTATTGTCACAAACCACAGATATTTATATACAGTACAGTACATTGGATCACATGGGGAAACCTGATACAATAGGGAACATGATTAAATCATAACACATCAGACAAAAGACCAGCAGCAGATGGTAAGGGCTGACACAATGGGAGCATTCACAGAGGTAATCAACTCACAACATATAATACAAAGGGCTAGCAACATGGTTTCAGGTTGTACAATAGGTGACTCACAGACTGAGGGGCGTGAATGGATTAACACACACAGCAGGGGGTCTCAGGACAGTTCTCAATACAATGACTTGATTAACACCCAGCAGGAGGTCTTGAGTCAAATGGCTGGAGTGGCTACAATACACATCCTAGGGACAAGTACAATTAAACACATACAATATTTGACAATACATAAAACATAAATCTTTTAACATAAAGATAGTAAACCCCCCATCTGAGGTCAAAGGAGGCCAAGGGGCCATAGTCTTTAGATAAAACGTTTGAGGTCCAGGCAAGGGCCCAAGTAACGGATAAGATCCGTTCCAAGTACAAATGTTGTGAATTTGAATATGTGTCCCCTAAGGTGAAGATGGTGTGCTCTGTAATTTCTCCAGGTTTTGGTCTTCCTATTTTCCCATCAGAAATGGAAAGATATATTTTGAACTTTTGGTAATGCTTGTAGGCTTCCAGCTTTTTGACTATTTTGAAAATATGAAATGCAGTGATATTGTCAACACCACAGCTAAAAAAAGCCAAATTAATTATATATGCATAGCTAATATAAGCAATCATCTGAAGACATCTGCTTTGTAATGTGTCAGAAGGCGACTGGCACTGCCAACTAGACAGGAGTGAAAAGGTTGCTGTGCAATTCATAGAACCATGTGGAGATTTTCTTTTATAAAGTCAAGTCAGTTTCAGTTAAACTTAATAGAAAATGGAAAAGACTGACACAATTAATCTCTTGGATGTAAAAGATGTGTTCAATGTGTTGCATCACAATCAAGGCAGATGTCTCTAACAGACATGGGTTTAAAATCTTTCCTTCCTATGTGATAGCTGCAACAGCCTTTTTTGAGGTTTTGTATATCAACCAAATAAACTGGGAGTAATGTACAAATCCACCAGCAGAGCTCAGCTGGAGTTATCCTCCAACTTCTGAAACTGCATTTACTGATATGCTTTAGGTCCTATACTCAGTTTAGTGCATGCCAGTGGACATACTCCACCACTGGTAAGACATCAATGCCATCAAGTCTGAAATGTATCCCTAATTGCATGTGCACAATAATGGATTAAAGGATTGCCATTTCTTTTGCCCCTTGTTTTTCACATGGCATTAAACATTCATGAATGCCCAGAAATTCTCATTCACTCCAACACTACCCTCTCTTTGGAGCCAGTGCTATTAAGTGGAGAAAGTTCAGCATGAGTAGCTTAGTAAATTGTCATTAGCATTATCATTAGCATTAAGACATATTATAGGGGGGAATTATATTATTATTTCCCTTCTACTGCAAACCTAGACTTTGTATAACTTTATAAAACATACAAAGCATCAATGTTCATTACCGTACAGGACCAGTTATCCCAAAAGGCAGAGTAGGTAACTTCCTACAGCTTCAATTTTTGAGGTTTAAAACCCCCTTTACAAGATATAGAGATATTCAGTGCATTGTGGTGCAGTACATTGGAGATCTCTCTAGCAACCAAGGTGCTATTTTTTATTTTTTTATTATTGTTCTTGCTTGTTGTAGGCCAAGGTTTTTTTTGTGCCAGGAAACAGAGGATGGGACTGGGAGCAGGGTCATGTGAGGAGTGGGGGTGTGACCATGGGTGGAGACCAGGGCACCTGGAGTTTAACCCCTTAACGACAGCCACAGCAGTGCGTGGCCGTCAGTTAAGGACCACAGGGCTTTTTTTTTTTTTTTTTTTTTTTTGCCAGTGGATTACGGGGACCCTGGAATTCTATAACATGCCAGGACCATCACTGGTCCTTAAGTGCTGGGACAGTCACAGTCCTGGCACTTCAAGGCTTGTTAAGGAGTTAAATCTGTTCCTGATTGCTCAACTCAATGGAGCTAAAACACAGTAGGAAATGCAGGTGCATGGCATGAAGTCAATTCCAGCACATTAACCAAAATTGGCTGAATAGCAGGAGGCAATTAGTCAAACCAAGTCAATGAAGATGTGAAATTGCAGGCATATAGTGACAATATAAACATGAAAACCATAATCAACTCTTACAATTATTTTAACCTCTTGGATGCTAGAGACATCCCTACTGAATTGCATTAAAGATATGTCCTGGAACAGAAGCAGTCAATCTTTGGAACTCCAGCTATACGGAACTACAGCTCCCATCATTCCCATCCAGCCAACAGCTATTGGTGGATGATAAGAATTGTAGCTTCCAGCAGCTGGAGTTTCTTATGATTTCCTGTATCTGCTCTAAGGTACGTGAAGTCTATGAAGTAAATGATACTTCTGATAGATCTTCAGTTATTATTATTATTTTTTATCTAGATAGCGCCAACTAATTTCACAGCTCTGTACAACTGGATTTACAATGTAATTTAAATAATTTTTTAATCCGGTTGGAGAGATTTAAGGGAATCACAGGAGCATTGCTAGGCATTGTCTAATGTAGTTTAAGACCTAGGTCTCATGCTAAAAGCGGAACTACTATCTTTAACAAAGATGGCCCCAAATAATTCCTCATCTGGTGACTAGCTGCTCAGTATCTCTGTCGCCAGAATTATTTCCTCGTTAATGCAAATTATCCACTGCTCTGGGACTGAAGGGCAGGATGGAGTGCAGACATTTTTCCATAGTGACGTCTGCGCGCCTGCACTGTCAGTCTCATCCGGCTCTAGGAGGTGTTCCTAGAAGGCGTTCAGCTCCAAAAAGGGACTGACAACTCAGGCGCGCAGACGTCACTATGAAAAGATGTCTGCATTCCGTCCTGCCTGTCAGTCCCGGAGCAGTGGATAATTCGCATTAACAAGGTAATAATTCTGGCGACTAGCACTACTGAGCAGCTAGTTGCCAGATGAGGAATTATTTGGCGCCATCTTTTTTAAAGGTGGTAGTTCCACTTTAAAGTCTTAGGCATGTTAACAGTTTGAAGCACATATTGGTACAATACTGTCCAATTCTCCAAATCTTCCTAAATGCAATGGTACAAATGAATTTGCAACATTCACTTAAAATAACTTAGGTGGGTTCAAGCCCCTGGGTGTTTGAAAACCTAGAAACTCTTCTATGCAATATACTCTAGACAATAATTAGAGAGATTAAGAAAACGATAGTGTATATTCGTACACTATTAATTGTAATTGTGTATACAAATGTAATTGTATGTATGATTATAATTTGGTTGTGTGTGTGTGTGTGTGTGTGATCCCTTTAATACATTGCATTACATGCAGCATTCTGTAGCATCATCTATCAGCATTACCTTAGAGTCTTAAACTCTGTTTTACCCAACATCTAAAATAAGAACAATTTGTATCAACGGTTACCACTTTTTCTCAATGTGTGGTACACATACTCCTTCGGGTGTTTAGCACACAGACAGGTGCTTACTTTAATTTGACTGTACTTGCATAATATAGCTGAGGGCCAACCCAGCATGTCTATAAAGTGTGTATGTTCTTTGGAATAATAAAACATAAATAACCACTGGTAGCCTGCTTGTGGCCATCACTGTAGGCAAAGAGTAGAGAGAAGGTTTGGTGGAAAATGGCTTGCAACATACAGCAGGAGGGAGAAAGCCCTTGATCATGAAGATGAGTACTTTGAAGACAGTCCAAAAGAGTCAGCTGAAGGTTTCACGAGTCTCTGAAGGGTTGTATGTCAATAAATGTATTTAAGATTCTCCCAAAACTTGGAAACCAGAAGCCAAATTTGAGTTGGAGGTATGTGATTGTTTCTGTTTGGGCATCAGAGTTGTTCTTTACAAAAGCACAGACAAACCAAATATCTGTTTCTGCCTTTTACATTTCCTATAAAAGTGTTTTATTAGTTTTTGAATATCAAATCAAAAGAAAATGAACATTGGGGTGTTTTCAAACATTTTTAAACTTGAAGGGTTTTTTGTTACTGAAAATGTTGGGAATATCTGTACTATAACACATGTGCTTTCAGCCGGTGTTAACATAAAACTTATTTTGACTCCAATGTTTAACATATAGAATAACCCTTTGAGTGACAGGAAGATATACATTGCTTTGCAAAGTGTTGCGTAGACCTCTGGCATTCATAGGGTTAAGGACTAGAGGAATGTGCATTGCATTTCTTTGTATTGTGCTGCACATACCTGGGAATGTTTGGTTGTGGACTTCCCAGAGAGAGGAGTCCTGTGGTGCCACTGAGGGAGACAAATGATGCAATTTGCATCAAGAAGGGGCGGGACTTAATCACAAGTGAGGCGGGACTTTTAAAAACATTTTAGTTATAGGCTAGGGAAGGAGGAGAAGTGGGTGGAGAGTGGAAGGAACACACTAGCAATGCACAGATGTGGGCAGAGTTTCATTAGAAACTCCCCACATTCACAGAATCAGCCTGTGCCCCCGGAGACCTGGTAATTAGCAGCAGAAACCAGAGTCTCCGGGGCAAATCCCAGCTATGATGCTGCACAACCCACCGTTCCTGAGAAGGTTAAGGAAATACCCTGGTCTGCAATGTTAAATGGATTTAAAGTGGCATTATCAAAGGGGCACATTCTATTTAGATGCCATTTCATTTGCTCATCATAATTATATTTATTTTTCAAGAACAAATTGGCACAGCATGAATACATCTTTTTAATGATTTTCATTTTTCCTAGATATTTCTAAATACACTATTATAAAAGTAGCCACTTCTGCTTTGTTTACCTTTTTCTAAAGCAGGAGTTCCAGTTGATGTTTGGCTACAACTCCTATCATTCTCGGATGTTCTAAAATAGCAGGAAGAATGCTGGTTGTTCCCTGCTCTGCTAAGTAGATACTTAGGCTGATGTACTATGTAGAATTGGAATAAGTCTGGGGTATGGTGCACCATAGAGCACAAATACAAATTCCTAAAAATCTGGCTGGTTTGGGAATTTAAACCTCTTGAATCTAGAGAGGACTACAAAACGTTGCTTTTCTACATTTAAACCAACTGGAGATTGTATTTCTCCCCTAAAGTGTAGTTGGTCTATTCCAGAATGTTGCCAGTTCTTTTTAGTACATCAGCTACACTGACACAGCCAGACATAAAGGGAAAACATTTTGGTGTGAATGCAACACCAGTTCAATGCAATAACAGGCTCTGTGATTGGCGTTCTTTTCCTAAGTAGGGATGGGCAAATGTTTTCTCCTCAACACTGAAATAGGCCAAATATAGCAATTCATGCCTAGCAGGAAATTTCCTGCGAAAAGTGTGGTTTTACTGCTTTTTTCTCCTAGCTTGTTGCATTGAAATCAATGAGAAGACTGTATTTCTTCCCATCGCATGGCAGTTTAATATTTCTTCCCATAGGCATTTAAAAGGGTGTCAGGCTCTTACAGCATGCCATTCTGTGTTCGTGAGAGTTGAAAACAGCACATTTCTGAGCTACAGAAAATAGGAAAATGAAGTGGAGTTGAAGTTCAGTTTAGGGAGTCTTTTAGGTATTACATTTGTTTTCTATATTAGGAGAGTCTGGGGGCACTCTGGGGGGAGGAAGAGGGAGAAAGGAGGTTGACCCAAAATACCACATCATTCTGTTTAACTGATTTGATTTGAAAGGGATAGTAATACTTCGTTTTATCTTTATTTTATTTTGTAGGCATTAAAAAAACACGAAGAACGATATAAGTCTTATCTCTCAAACCTTCATGGTTTGAGAGATATTCACAAGCAAAATTTCCCCTCCCACCCCTTTTACCTAGTGTAAGCCATCTCTTCTCATATGTGGAATCTAGCTGTAAGACCAGACAGATAACAGAAGGGGACAATCTTCTTCCTATGAGAACAATGAAAGCCCTGCCCCCATTGACAAGTTTTTCAGGTTTTTCCCTTATCTTAATTGAAGATTGTCTCTCTCTGAAGTCTACCTGGGCACCTCCCTTCTGATCTGGCTGAGCAGTGTTACATCAGTAAAAGGGGCGGGAGGGGGATACTTTATCATTGAATTACTCTTGAACTACAACTCTGACAGAATTGATATAACACTCTCCAAAGTCCAAATACTATGATGATTAATTAGAGTTGCTTTTATTATGAAACATTACTATCACTTGAAAGACAGCTTCTGTCCAATTTCCTTGCTAATCTTGCTATTATTGTATCTGTACTGGGGAAGTCTGGGGAAAGAAGTTATTGATTTTTTTTTTTAGTTATACAGTTCTTTTTGGACAGTGATAAGATAGGGGTGAACAACTGTGAAAAAAAATTAGGTGACAGACAGATGACTGGGACCCTGACTTGACCTGTGTAACTGAGGCAGACTTGATAGATAGCAGACGAGATTGAGTATTTTGTAGAGGACTAAGGCAAGACATCACACTATCAGTTGTGCTGTGTTGTGTACTTTAGAGTAAAAACACAGATACTAGTTGAGTAATGTCCAACAAGTGTATGAAGGGCAGGGAGAAGGGGAAAAGAGGAGCAGCGCAGGGACGTGTAAGTAAAGTGGTAGTTCAACCATGGTTTTGATTATGATTCCTCCATACCAGCGAGGATGCAGTTTGTCAAGGTCACACCAAAGATTCCACCAGCACCACTAGTGCCAATACTATAAAAAAAAGATAAGAAGAAGACTGAAGACAACAACGAGTTGCATTCTAGTGTTGAGGATGGCATAACGGAGGAAGGTGTAGCAGCTGAACCAACTACTGCAGCTGATAGTGAGAAAAAACAAGCACCAAAACACCTGTCCTCAAAGTTGTAGTGAACTTTGTTAAAGTAAACGTAAAAAGAAATTGTTTGACACCTCTAAAAGCTTACGAGTCGTGGGAAAGAAGTTGCTGGCAATTCTGCTGATAGTTAGTTGAAAGGTAAAGGTTACATTTTCCACCAATAAAAAGGAGCACTGTGCATGTCTATACACTGTTTGAGGAAACAATTAGAAGGTCTGACTCTGAACAAGCAAAGATTCCTAAAAATACACAGTCATCCTGTCAGTCATCATCAGCATCACCGCTTCCAAGTCCAAACCCAGTTAGACACACACACACACACACACACACACACACACACACACACACACACACACACACACACACTTTTGTTGAGTAACCAGCAGCAACACAGCAACTTTGCTATGATGAGTGCTTCTGCTATTGCTGGAAGTGCTGAACCTTTAACACCTAGTAGCAGTAGCAGTAGAATTGCGTCAATATCTAGCCCCAGTAGTAGTAGCCTCTCAGGAACCCCACAGTCCATGAAGTCCAAAGTATGGAGATATTTCACTCAGGATCCAAAAAGCGAAGAGTATTGCTATCTGTTGTCTGTGCATAAAGCACGTGAGCAGGGTGAAAACAGGCTCACACCTAGGTACCTCCTCTATGAGATACCACATGAAGCACTATCACATGTCTAACTGTGATACACACCATGAACATGTCACAGATACCACAACTAGCAACAGTAGAAGCACTCCAAAAAGTTCCAAGGGCACTTGGGCAGATAAGAGAAGTAGTGAATAGTTATGTTATTGATATATCAGAGAATGTGTCACTGTCAACAGTTAGTTAATTCTAAATAACACCTATGGCTCCTGCTTCAGTGAAGTATGATATCTATGGGTTTGCTGTAGAAGATGAGAAGAGTTATAGAGTGCCCACACATACCTCCACCCCCCCACCTCCACAAGTGATGGCGCTAAAGCAATAAAGTTCTTCTACTATGTACTACCATGCCACACTTACTAAGTTCTTAGAAAGAAGTCAAAACCTGCACAAACAAAATGCAAACGTATGCCTGTAGAACAGTATACTTAACAAAACTTTGGCAGTTGACATGCTGCCCTTTTCTTTTGTTGAAAACAGAAGCTTTAAAGAACTGATGTTATGTGTTGCACCCTGCTGGAATATTCCAAGCTGCAGTTATTTTTCAAGAATGGTTGTGACAATATTACATAAGCAGGAAGTTAGTGTTGTGGACAAAGGACAAAGGTACTCAGAATGCTAACAACCATTTAAAGGCTTATTGTAAGACTCCCAACTTTGAGTTATTTATTTCTACACTTCATCCCTCAGAAGAAGTAATATTGTGGTGGGAATGTTGCAGTCATAAGAAACATAGACAAAAAATTATTGATAGTGGCAAAAAAGGAGAAAGCTTTTGCAGTAGCAAAAAGGAGAAAACATTTGAGAAAAATCATTGTTTTTTCAAAGAAAAGTCACACGGGAAATATTTCTGACTTTTCTCCCAACTCTATTCATAAGCCTACCTAATGTCAATTTACTAAGTGACGTAAACCCCAAATCCCACTCTTCATGCTGCTTGTGCTAAGGGAATGACAATGGAGCAGTATGTGTCCATTCTGGAGAGTTCTTTTCCTCTATGTATTACATAGGTCAAGTTACTAAGCAATGCATAGAGGAGTAGGTGCTTTTTACCATTTCCATGTGCATGCAAAAGGGCTGTTTTGCAGGGTATGATGGCATTAAGGTCTAATGCTGGTGAAATGTGTCCACCAGCATGCACTACAGCAATCATATGCTATAGCGCATACCTTTAAGTGCTGCCACTAGTGTAAGAGACTAGGAAATTCATATATTTGACCTATTCAGTAGAGATATTTACAAAACATTACTTTACAGTACATAAGAGACATCTCTAACATTCAAGTGGTTAAGACAAGTCCTAATTAAGAACAAGAAGTGCTACACTAGTCTGCTTCCTCATGACAGTTTTTGAATCCTTCCTCTGTAGAAATGAACAAATCTCCTGTGTTTCAGTTCCCAGTTCTCCAAATTGTCTTAAAATAATTTATCTCAAAGATCTATTTGGAATGAACAGATGCTCCTGTGTCGCTGTCCTGACTCCTGTGCTGCCTGTGGGTGGATTTGCCTTATATTTTAGGTTCTTAGTTATATCCATAACACTTTGAGTGCCACAGCGGTATATATTGCATTACATGACATTCAAAGGGTTAATTCCCACTGCTCCTTTGCCACCACAAGAGTCACATCAGCACCACAAAGCAGCCTTATGCACATAAACTATCAGCCTTGCCAATAAGGTTTCCTCACCTCTCCTGTGCTGCTATAGAAGCTCTTGCCAGACATTGTTTTGATTGATAAAGTAACTAAACTGTCCATTCTTTGACAAAGAGCACAAAAGAAAAAGTGATGTTGCATGAATAGTTCTTTAGAAGGTATAAAATCCTCTGGGATGGAATATTGCTAGGCCTTAGTATACCAAATTATTACAACCATTCAATTATGAGAGCTGAGGAAAAGCAAATCACTGACATATGATTCAATGACAACATGATTCATTATTCTTGTTAATTATGCACATATTATATTGTTCAAATTTCCCACAGTACATTCAGTACAGGAGTAACACAATGCCAGTGATGAGTATGGGACTGGACTTCAGAATGCACAATTATAGGCCAAGCAATTGCCAACTTTAAAGATCCCAGAATAACCACCACTCAGACTCTTTATGACTAAAACTCTTTGTCTTATTTTCTAAGAAAAAGAGGTGTAATTCTGGAATAAACTGACTGTACCATAGAGAAAAACTAAACGTTCCCCATATTCCACAAGTTTACAATGATTTAAAGCAAAGCAATCTGACACTTAGTGACAGAGGATGTACAGGTACGTCACAGAAGTCCGGGTCCCCGTGTGGCTGCACACCATTCGGGGACTCCTGAATAATTTAAAAAAATAAATAAATTATTAGCCGGGTGTTAAGTGACGGACACTTGTGTGCATGGCCGTTCAATAAGAGATTAAAAGCCCCATTTAAATCAAAGGGGAATTGTATTTGTTCCCTATGGAGCTGTTGAATTTCTCGAGTTTGCACCATTTTTATTTAGTACATCATACAGTAGTTGAACACTTGGGGTTTGATTTTCAAAACGTCGCCATAATGAATAACAGTCATATGAGTTGGGGGTAAAAAAAGAACTGTATTTTCAGAAGTTAATCTATCACATTTAAAAATGTGCCATAAAGAATTAAAAATGGAGGTAAGATGAGCTTTAGAATTTTTGACATTAAAATGTCTTTAACTTGTCTTTGAGATGACAGGTTTCAAGGAAACAAAGACATTTTTTTTTACCTGTTAACACTATATTACCACTTCTTTTCTCCAAAATAGACCACTTTTATTTTGTTATGTGAATTAGACAAAAATGTGACAGCTAAAAGAGTATATTTGTTCTGAAAATATTCTACGATATGACTTCAGATTAAACCATGCCCACTTTTTAAGACTGCTTTTAGCCTTTTATTTATAAAAAAGAAGAAAAAACAACAGTGCCAGATCCTCTAAGTGTAGTATTTTTTCACAAATGCCATCACCTTCACCACGTGCTCTTTAGAAATTTACTCACACTTTTCTGAGGCTTCCAATACTGCCTCTAAGTTTTCAAGCTCTCCTGGTATAAACCCCTGGATGATTAACTCCAGATGAATACCAAGCTCTTGCCCAGGCGTAAATTTCTCCAATATAGGGCTATAGAGGCCTGCAGGGAGTACACCAAACTTCCCCCAGAAGCCTAGACTACCCAAACAGGAGCTATACGTATACTGGAGAGTCAAGATAAAAATAATAAAAAAGAGCCGTTCAAGGTGATATATAAACACCACAAATTTATTTTCTTTTCACTATAATAGTGATCTCAAAAAAAAAATATATAAAAAAAACGCTCAACACGTTTCGTAATAACAAATTACTTTATCAAGAGCAACTTTGCATCAGCTGAGCCATTTATGACTATTTGTGTGGAATCTGGCACAGAGTCCAAGTTTGTTTGTGTAGTTTTAGCCTTTTATGGAGATGGTGCAATGGGATGCGAAAATGCTTGTAATATGTCTGGGAATTGATGGACCATGGTGTTAGAACTTTTTCAGATCAATTACAGACAAACTCAGTTACTAGATGTATTTGAACATCTCACTATTAGGATTAAAAAACTAAGCAAGTACCATGCTGACCACACACACCATTGTAAGATATGGGTATGGCCTGTGTAATCCAAATTTATTTAAGATCATTTTCGAGTGTGTAATATGTTAAGGGCATTTCCTGTGCTGCGCAACAGTGAATGTGAGAGGAGGTGGGTTTGTGTAGCAGTATGCCCATGGGTGGGGCTAGGCGTACCACTGGTGCCTTGCCTAAGAATCGGGGCCAGATTTTCATTCCCAGAATCCCTTTGGCAAGGCACTCTAGTAACCTTTAGCTCTTCCTATTGTCATATCCTACTACTCAGTATACCCTGCTCCCAGTCAAAATTTAAACTCTGGGCAATTACCTATTTTGGAAATATGACCCTACTGTGAGCACCAGAGATGTAAACCCAGGCATATTTCCATAGGGCTGTCCAATGTATTGGCATATAAAGGGATACATTTAACTATATTGCTTATAATACTAACAAAATATCACTTCTTCATTTTGGAAGTGCAAACTTGATTTTACATAAGAGTTGGCCCATAATCATGTTTGTTTTTTTATAACTGAGGCTTACAAAAGAGACATTGAATGTAATTCAGCCTACAGACACCCATAAAGCAAGTGTACCTTGCTCTCATTTTGAGTGCTACATTAGCACATTCTGCTCATAATCATCAAGATATAAAGGTGCTCTATTCATGATCCAGCTCCATCAAAACAGACACATGGAAAACGTGTTAATCCATTCAAATAATCCTCTTTGAAATTCAGTTTGTGTTTCAGATCTTTTGTTTGCTTAGAATCTCAAGGTTCATAAAAAACCTTATATCTCATGGCAATATGCATAATTCAGATGAATTAGATATTATTTTAACAGGAGACATTCTTCTAATCAATGTTCATTAAAATAATTTCTTCTCTTATAAAGGATCTTATTATCAGATTGATATGTCACTACAAAGCGGATACAAAAACAAGTGTAATTCTTTGGATGCGGAGAACACAGAAACACAGGCATCTTATCAGACATATAACTTGTTTTCTTCCAAGGCAAAGACAGCAAAGTGAATGTTATTGCATTTTAGAGATGCTTACTGTTTTATAGGCACGATCTATCCCAAAATGAGGCCATTAACTTTTTGATCTTTTTTAGATTTCTTTTTTAATACGATTGAGTTGCTAGAATTAAAAGAAGTAGATTTAGAAGGACTTATACTCCCCTGTTCATGATTTAATTATAAGAAATGGAAACACAGCAAAATGTGGGGAGGAAAATATACCAGTCTGTGCTTCATCTATCATCTAAATCTATTCAGCACCAAGTTGCTTTATAACAGCTATTGCTTACTTCTGTTACAAAGTGTGTATTGAAAACAACACTACTTTTCATCTTTTCACAGTACGCCACTGTTGCATTTTATCCTCTGTCTGCCTAATAGTAACCCTTCACATACCTTACAATGGCTTAAAAATCATAATGAACCCCTATACATTTGGTCATTTTGATTTTTTTCTTTTAGTCTTGGATGTCATATCTACAGAGAGAGATGTGCATGTTGCTAGCAGAGGCAAAAGACTTCAGTCTCTTCTCACTGCATGCTAATCATAACCTTTCAACCCCTTAGTGACCGGCCCCAAGCGCACGCGGCCGGCACTTAACGCCCACCAAACTTTTTTCCCCCATTAGTTACAATGACTTCCTGAACATACATGTATGTCCTCTGTCACTGTGACAGATTCTGCGGGATGTACATGTATGTCCATTGTCGGGAAGGGGTTAAAGGGATAGTAATATTTCGTTTTATCTTTATTTTATATTGTAGGCATTAAAAAAACATGGAAAACGATATGTCTTATCTCTCAAACCTTTATGGTTTAAGAGATATTCACAAGCAAAGTTTCCCCTCCCGCCCCTTTTTCCTAGTGTAAGCCATCTCTTCTCAGATATGGAATCTGGTTGTAAGACCAGACAGATAACAGCAGCGGACAATCTTCTTCCTATGAGAACAATGAAAGCCCTGCCCCCCTTGACAAGTTTTTCAGGTTTTTCCCTCATCTTAATTGAAGATTGTCCCTCTGTGCAGTCTACCTGGGCACCTCCCTTCTGATCTGGCTGAACAGTGTTACATCAGTAAAAAGGACGGGATGGGGATACTTTATTATTGAATTGCTCTTGAAATACAACTGTGACAGAATTGAAATAACACTCTCCAAAGTCCAAATACTATGATGATTAATTAGAGCTGCTTTTATTATGAAACATTACTATCCCTTTAAGATAAAAGGAGCAGTAAACTTTGTTTATTAAAATAGATATATTGTAGGGCATTTCCTGTTGAATAAAATAAGGGTACTCCCACTGCAGAGAGATGCATATTTCCAGAGTTATTAGAGTTTAAATCTGTGTTTTTGTACATTAGCAGTGTCCTCTAGTGGTCAACTTCCAATCAGATTTATGTTACATTATAATGGAAAGGAAAGTCAGTGACATACAGTTCTCCATAGAATGTGATAAAAATTACCAGGTCATTTTCTGTCAGTAAGAACTTCCAGGAAGTAAATGCACATTAAATTCACTTGCTGATTATGTGAACTGTTATATCATTTGAATAAAACAACTGACAGCATTGAGAGGGCCCTTGTTTTACTCCTCAGGAAAAGCTCTAAAACCTATAGGTTTTCATAAAAAAAAAGTTTTCTGCTCCTTTAATGCTTTGTATACCCCTCTGGTCCTTAAAGGGTCGGATAATGTTTTGAACAAAGGAACAAGTACAAAATTCACTGTGGTCATTAGGATTTAATGCATATAAAAGGTAAGTGGGGGCTTATTAGGAGGTGTTATTGTCCTTTAATACTCACATTGACATACAATGTCACTGATTCATATCAACAATCAAATGAAATTGCAGAGGTCAGCTAGTTATACAGTGATCACTATGAGACTTAGATGATGTGGACCAAGTCTAGTGGAGATGGAGCAAATAGAAAGAATACATGTTCATCAAAATCCCATTTATTTATATGGGGCATTTAACTCCTGGGCCTATATGCACTAAAGGTCGAAGAGGGCTATGAATGTCGATGTTCTGTCGGAGCAGTGTCATAGGCACACAGACAGTGTTCACCAGCTCTCCGACAAAAAAATACCCACATCAATGTTCATCCGACATGCCTTCACCATGTTTATGAATTTTTACTTTTTGCATCGACAATTGCTTATTCCTATATGGAATTCCTATATGGATACATTTGTATTCAAGGGGGTGTGTTGATATTATATTGTGACACTCCGACTCATTCAGTAAACTCTGATAGCAGCCTCTTCACCTAACTCAGGTTATTGTAGTTGGTATCCCCCTGTACTTTTCTATGGAGTAACAGCAGGGAGGGCTACGACAATCCTGAACAGCATTCTCTCTGCTTCCCTACCTAGCCAGTAAGGGAATAAGGAGAAGGCTTTCAGCACCATGAACAGCACTAAATGCCATGGCGATGTGCATTGCTCACCCCTGTGGCACTCAAAGGGTTAAAATAAACCTTCGCTTTATTAACCCCCTCTTAGTCATTCGACATATAGTGCTTGCATTCTTCATACTAACTGTGTTGGTTGTACACTTCACTTTATCCGACATACACTTCAACTTTATTCAACTTATAACCCTTTAAGTACCAGAGAGGTAGCAAACGCAGTTTCTGTCGAATAAAGTTAAAAAATTAATGTAAAACTCCTTGTGTGCCGCGAGGTGTCCAACACCTTGCTCCACAATGTGTTCGACACCACTGTGGCACTCAAAATAATTGTTTATTTGCCCCTTATGGTGAAGTTAATTTTGCCCCATAATTGCTCCAGTTGCTCTTCATACATCAGCCTCGGTGTGTCTCTTGACAACTCAGTCACTTTTTATTTGTTAAAGGGAAAGATATCAAACAAAGCATCTCACCCTTAGGTCAGTGGGGGGAATGACTGAATATGATTTTCTAATCTTTTGTACCTGCATTTTCCACGTGAAACTGTGCTTTATCCCCTTTGCGTTGTGGAATAATGAACACTGGTGTTCTGTATTTTCATGAAGGACTTAGTTTGCCAGTAATTATATAAAGTTTAGGTTTGTAGTATGGGTATGTACTAATGCAATTCCACCCTATAACACCCTTTTTAGTGATAAACCTGCCTAACTCCAATCTACTAAGCTACTTAAACATAAAATTCTACCTTTATTAATGAATGCTCCAAGGGGAATGCAATCAGTCTATGTGCACTTCAAGGGATAGTAATGTTTCATACTAAAAGCAGCTCTAATCAATCATCATAGTATTTGAACTTTGGAGAGTGTTATTTCAATTCTGTCAGAGTTGTAGTTCAAGAGTAATTCAATGACAAAGTATCCCACTCCCGCCCCTTTTACTGATGTAACACTGTTCAGCCAGATCAGAAGGGAGGTGCCCAGGTAGACTGCAGAGAGGGACAATCTTCAATCAAGATAAGGGAAAAACCTGAAAAAGTTGTCCAGGGGGGCAGGGCTTTCATTGTTCTCATAGGAAGAAGATTGTAATCTGTCTGGTCTAGCAACCAGATTCCACATCTGAGAAGAGATGGCTTACACTAGGTAAAAGGGGCGGGGAGGGGAACTTTGCTTGTTAATATCTCTCAAACCATAAAAGTTTGAGAGGTAAGACTTATATCATCCTTCATGTTTTTTTAATGCCTACAAAATAAAATAAAATAAAGATAAAATGAAGTGTTACTATCCCTTTCAACAGAATTCCTTGTTTGTTTAGTGCTTGTTTGCACTAAATTCTTAATGATGATGGAATGAATTCTCCCATATTCACTAGAGAGATCATGCACTGTATTCCATACTCCCACTGGCACTGGAGGCTAATGACACTGGATCTGCACTGAAAGGATTCATATACTTAGTGCAGTATTTGAAAATGTAGTAGAAAGTTCTCACATAATATATCTATGATTAAGCTAATGGGTTGATACATTATAGAGGATTCATGCTTAATATTCTGTCTTGCTTACTAATACATTTAGATGATTGATTTCCTTACAATTCTGGCCTGCGTTTACTGGCACCATTTAAAAAAGTGTTTTTGCCAGCTCTTCTCTATAAAGTAAGAAAACCTGTTTGGAAATTACACAAGTGACTACTCTTAGAATTTGCAAAAGTAACTGGGAATCTTACAGATCACAGCCACAAAATGTTTATAGCAGACTGCAAACTGGGTTCTTTCTAGGAATTATGGCCTATATTTATAAAAGCAAACTGAACTTATTCTGGATTAAAACAATTGCACCATAGGAGACAAATAAAAATTCCTAAATTCCCATGAATTTGAATAGAGATTTTTAAACTCTTGAATGCCAGAGAGGTATGCAATGAATTGGAAACTCTCTAGCATCCAAAGTGTTACAGCCCAATTTTATTTAACAGTAATATTTATTTGTGCCGTATGGTGCAGATGGTTTACTGTGGAAAAACTCCAGTTTGCTTTTATAAATATTGCCCAATGAGGCTTACAGTGGTGGCATTAAGCCAAGCATGAAACTACATCATATACTCATTATATGTTTTTTTTTTCAAAGAGCTTTATTTGATGCAAAAATGGAATAATACATGCAAAGAAAATCAGAGAAGATAAGAGTAATATACAAAAAAAAGGGAAATAGCATTACAGTGAGATACAAGTTTAACTGGCAAGTGGGGAAAGCTACGAGTAAGTTGCTGAGTGGTAATACAATGAAGATGTCCCCACTGGATATAAAGATGGCCTAATCCTAGCAAAGAAGACACAAACAAAAAAAGAAAACAAATGATAGAGAGAAATGGGAGGCCCAGAGAGGAAGTGGGAAAATGGAGGGAGAAGAGTGAGGTAGAGGACAAGAGAAAAAGAAAAAAAATATGTCTTTAACTGTATTCAGTGGCGTAACTATAGGGGTCGCACCTGCTACCGGGCCCGTGCACTCCGGGGGCCCGGCCCCTGCGACCCCTCCACCTGGTGCCCGCAATCTCCCACCGGCACTCTAGTAATGCAGAGCGCTGGGAGATGACACCATCTCCCAGCACTTTGCATTACTAAGAGGACCGCGCGGGCACTCCAGATAGGAGATGGGGGCATTGTATAGGGGGTCAATGTGGTCGAAGGGGGGCCCGTGGCATATCTTGTACAAGGGCACGGAGGTTTCTAGTTACATCTCTGACTGTATTAAGAATATTTTAACTTCAACCTGAAAGATGAAATACTCTGATTTAACCCTTTGAAAGCCAGAAGGTTTTGCAACATATTATGAAGCAATGAGTTGCACACCCCCACTGGAACTTTCAGTTCTCCCCTATAGTGCAAATACTTTTCTCTCCCAACATATGGCCCTTAATAAGACAAGTCATTTATCTCATTCTTATTGCTACCCAGGGAGTGCTTTATTTAGTTTTATCCCACTTTGTTTTCTGTCATGATTTAAAATCAATCCAGGGACTTCGTTATTCAGTCTATTTCTTTCATTGCTTGTTGTTTCCCTTCCATCCCTATTAATAATTGATTTTTTAGTGTAATTGCGATATTTTCATTATTAATTTCCTATTTCCAAGCCGAATGCAACAGCCTCCCTTCTCTGTTTCATTTCACACAGAATAGACAAATAATGCTGTATGATGTCTTGTTCATTCATGGGATCAATTATGTGACTTGATTTTCAGTTCTTTTGGCTATGACGCTAATACAAGATGCTAGCAAATTATCTCAAAATTGTGATCCAGCAAGGGCAGCTTTTCTTAAGGAACTTTTTTTGAAATATTTTTACTGAAAAAATATCTAAAAAGAAGCACCCACCTGAAGTAAGGGCCTAAAGATATTTGGGGGAATGTATGAATCTGCTTGCATAGCTTATTTCTATACCTATATGTTTTTTCCCTATACATACACCTAAACTTCATAGTATTTAATACTACCGATTATGGATACTTAAAGGTACAGTAAACTTTTTTATGAAAACCTATATATTATAGAGCTTTCCCCACAGAATAAAGGGCACTCTCATTGCTGTCAATTGTTTTATTCAAAAATTATAAATGTTCAAATGATCAGGAAGTGAATTTAATGTGCATTTACTTCCTGATAGTTCTGACAGGAAGTGACTCGGCAGTTTCTATCACGTTCCATGGAGAACTGTATGTCACTGACTTTCCTCTTCATCAGAATGTAACAGAATAACTTATTGGAATTTGACCACTAGAGGGCCCCGCTAATTGTTAAAAAAAAAAAAAAAATACTCTGGAAATACGCATTTCTCAACAGTGGGAGTACCCTTATTTTACTCAATAGCAAATGCACTACAATATATATTTTTCATAAAAAAAGGTTTACTGCTCCTTTTATGCTTACTGGTGAACACACATCAATATCATTAAGACTGTAATGTGAGTAAGCACCAAATACCTCCACTGTACTGTGGTCAAGAAAGTACTGTAAAGTTATGCCCCTTGTTAGTAGATAGTGTTAAGCAATTTACAGAGAAAAGGCATTCCACAAAATGGGGAGGACAGCCACGGGGTAGATATAGGTGGATAGAACAAATAATTTTTGGGGTAGAGAAAGATAACAAGACAGAGTAAGGAAGATGTTATGTCGTGTGGAGGTTAGGCTTCACCAAAGAGGGACTTTTGAGCATGCTTGAAGGTTGAGAAAACGGGTGAGAGTCTAAGAGAGTCAGGCAGCAAATTCCATCAGATAGAGTACAGCTTTTGAAAGTTCTTGGAGGAATCAGACTAAGTAATGGGGGAGGTAGAGAGTAGGAGATCACTGGCAAACTGTAAAGGGTGATTCTGTGAATACTTGGAAATGTGGCTAGATAAATAGATGAGAGAAGATTTCTGAAGGGCTTTGCAAGTCGGTGTTAGCATTTTATGTTTATACCTGGCAGCTATGAGGAACCAGTATAGGACTTGGCAGAGTGTGTTAGAAGCACACCATTTAGTGAGATGAACGAGCCTGGCAGCAACATTCATGATAGATTGGATTGGTACCAGGCTCTGGAAAGGAACTTGCATTTTTGATGCAGTATCTCCATGGCCTGAAGTTTGAAAGTTGTGCTGTAGTTACAGCAGTCTATTAATAACTAATGTCATTTGACCATAAATCTCCATAGAATGCTGTAGCAGCAGTGTCACTGTAACATTTCAGGCCATAGAGGTGCTGCAACCGAAAAAAAAAGCTTGAAATATGTTTTGAATAAATATCTCTTGCCAGTGGAAATATCCTTGTTTAACTTAGCATGATAAACCATGCAATATATATTTTTCATTAATTGTTACTATTCCTTTAATGTTCGAAAATGACACTTCTTAATAAAATCTACTCACTTGCTTCCACCATGACTGTCCTCACTAGACAAATACATGTCATTTAATTATCTTCTATAATGATGGAATAATTATATAGGGGTTCATTTTTACATTTATTCCAATAACCAGATACGAAAAGAACTGGAATAATTCTGCGGAAAACTGAGCAATATAGGGAGAAAAAATTATCATTGAATGAGTGATAGAGAGTAGTGATGAGCGAGCACCGTGATGCTCGGGTGCTCGGGTGCTCTGACCGAGCACCCCCTGCTGCTCGAGTGCTCGGCCGAGCACCCGAGCCCCATTGAATACAATGGGAGCACTCGAGCATCAAACCAGGCACCCCCTGCTCTGATGAGCGGAGGGTGCCTGGTCAATGTCCCCCTTCATGTCCGCTATGCCCCTCTTCCACAATGTCCCCCTTCATCTCCTCTATGCCATAGAGGAGATGAAGGGGGACATTGTGGAAGAGGGGCATAGCGGAGATGAAGGGGGACATTGTGGAAGACGGGCATAGACTCTATGCCCCTCTTCCACAATGTCCCCCTTCATCTCCGCTATGCCCCTCTTCCACAATGTCCCCCTTCATCTCCTCTATGGCATAGAGGAGATGAAGGGGGACATTGTGGAAGAGGGGCATAGCGGACATGAAGGGGGACATTGTGTAAGACGGGCATAGCGGAGATGAAGGGGGACATTGTGGAAGAGGGGCATAGAGTCTATGCCCCTCTTCCACAATGTCCCCCTTCATGTCCGCAATGCCCCCTTCATCTCCGCAATGCCCCCGTACCTCCATTCCCTGGTGGTCCAGCGGAGCTTCTTCGGATCTGTGCCTCTTCCGGCACAGATCCTCTTCACCCGAGCTTGTCGGGCGAGCACATGGCGGTACTCGTACGAGTACCGCCATGTGCCGAGCAGAGCGATGCTCGAGCCGATCCGAGCATCGGCCGAGCACGCTCGCTCAACACTAATAGAGAGGTATCCAATGTATGGCTTTAAAGAGATCAGGAAAAGTAATAATCAAGTCAAGGTCTGCTGGTTCCCTAGTAATTGAAACCCTACATCTCAGGACCATTATCTAGTAAGAAGATGACTTAATGGATACTGTAACATCAACCTGTGTATTAAAGCAGATCTATCATCCAACTTACATTGAGAATTCTTAATACCTTAGCGATATACATATACATACTTGTATTTTGCTGCATAAGTTAGGCATTAGTGAGAAATAGAACTTTTTAGGCAGACAGGCACCAGCAGGGATGTTGCTGTAGCCTCTCTTTGTACCTCTGCTGTCAGCCCTTTCAGTTGCCTAAAGGTACAAAGACATTCAACTCACCAATCGTGGAGGTGAAGGGAATGGACAGCACAGATTCAGAGATGGCTTCTCTGCAAGATGTCCATAGACCAGACAGATAACAGTAAGGGGCAATCTTTTTCCTATGAGAACAATGAAGGCCCTGCCCCCATTGACAAGTTTTTCAGGTTTTTCCCTTATCTTAATTGAAGATTGTCCCTCTCTCCAGTCTACCTGGGCACCTCCCTTTTGATCTGGCTGAACAGTGTTACATCAGTAAAAGGGGAGGGAGGGGGATACTTTGTCATTGAATTACTCTTGAACTACAACACTGACAGAATTGAAATAACACTCTCCAAAGTCCAAATACTATGATGATTAATTAGAGCTGCTTTTATTATGAAACATTACTATCTCTTTAAGGATTTATTACTACCAAACCTTGCTTGTTGCATGTGCCAGAAAAATGACTAATTTGAAGGTAACTTGCTCCAGGACTCATTAGTACATGGCAAGAAGCTAGGTTCAGAGAAACAGAACACCCTAAATGCCAACAAACTCTCCCACTGCCATCCCCTTGGTGCAAACAATGTAAATAACAGAATTTACAGTGCAGACAGCATAGTAAATAAGCACTAGGCACACACAGGCCACATACATTGGTTCTAGCACTTATTTTACTGCAGAACCTTATTAGTACATCAAGTTTGCTGCCTTGTTTATTCACAGAACTGATATTTATTGCACTGTACAACAATGGATTTCTGGATTTACAAACAAACCTCATTAACCCTCAGAGTGCCCTCTGACACGCAAAGAGTTAACCAATATTATAATGCAACTATTGTACCCAAAAGCTATTTATTTCTCTTATTTACTCTACTGAATGCATTATGCCAATACACTAGCTATTTAATAAAAATATATTCCTGTTGTGATTTGGCACCATACGGGCAGTGAGAGCATGTTGAGTGCCAGTTTGTGCTTAACATCTGCTAATTATTTTCTAATGATTTTCCTTGTGCTGACTCATAGCAGAAGTCTCCTGGGGTATAAGAATTAGTAAGTAGTTATTCCATCAAAAATATTCATGTGAACTTCTACAATAGATTTGCTTGTGGACACAGTGAAGTTAACATACTAAGAAGAACTAATTGAATTCTGGGGCACACCAACTATACCTTAGGGAACAAATATAATTCCCCAATAATGAAATGCATCAGTGATTTTTTTAGAATCCATTTGGTTAAAGCCCCTTTTAAGTAAACATGAATATTTCTCACCTATGGTGCTGTTTTTATATGCTGCAGAATCCACCCAGTTCCTCTTAGAAAATCAGCTTGCAATCTATCCTATATAATAATTTGCTAGGACGTTTGTCAGAAGTCATCATGCGAAGTAGAGACTGCCTGAACCCACAGAATGCTGGGAGGTGTAGGAATGCTGGGAGTTCTGTGCTGGGAGCATTCTGTGCTTTCGGGCAGTCTTTACAGTGCATGACTGCGTCGGCAACAGGACACAGAGCAGGACCGGCCTCTTAACCCTTTGAGTGCCAGAGGGGCACGCAACGCATTGCAAAGCAATGCTTTGTGTACCCCTCTGGCACTCAAAGGGTTAACATCACCTGTATCTTGGCCAGTGTACACAGGCTTTTACATTAGTATATATATAAAAGGCCAGATGTATGTTTGTCCCACGCAGTCATGCACAGTAGAGACTGCCTGATGCAGTTATGTGCAGTAGAGACTGCCTGATGCAGTCATGTGCAGTAGAGGCAGCCTGAACACAAGCCAGATGTATTGTATGGTGTCGGATGCAGTCATGCGCAGTAGAGACTGCCCTATGCAGTCATTCACAGTAGAGACTGCCCGAACACAGGCCAGATGTATGTTTGTCCGATGCAGTCATGTGCAGTAGACACTGCCCAAACGTTTGGCCTTTGTACATGGGCTTTTACACTAGTAGTATAATAAGAGCACATTATTTACCAGTCTAACCTTGTCTCTTCAGAAACAATACAGCCTTTTGTTTTAGCCTTAAAGGGCAGACTAACTGTACCATAGGATGAGATGATTCTAAGCATCAGATATAAAATGACATCAGCATAAGAGCTACTCATATATGGAATTGGCCTCAAAGGCAAGTGGATGATTTATTTTCTGCCTTCACGAACATGTGTTTTGGAAGCCCAAGGAAAAAGCCATGGAGGCCTTGAAACGCGCTGACAATATTTTTATTGATTTTTATTGCATACTTTAGCTTATTGACATTTTATTTGATTATATATATTTATATATATTATATATATATATATTTCTGTGGGACATGCACCAGCTATTTCATTTATATGTGTGCCCCAGCCATCTCTTTCTTATCTTTGATTATCTATATATGTATGACTATAGAGCACCACACCAAATTGTATTTCATACTACATTTTTACTTTTACTTACTATTCAAGTTTTGAGTATCATCTACTTCCTTTTTGCTTATTCTTGAACCCTGTTATGGAAAATACCTCGAAGAGAAGCAGTAATGGGGCTCGATACAAATGTTGGTGATAAAAAATCCGGTAGGGCAAAATAGATACTGACCGACAAGACAGAATGTCTTGGTCGGTATTCAAATGTCCTACTGGCTTAAGCACAACGGACATTAGGCCACAAAAACGGTCTTGTTGCCAAACTTCCATTTTGTGCATTAAGTTCCCAAAATGCTGCTAAATAATGGCAGTATTGGTAACTTAACAGTAAAAGAACTAACGATCGGTGCCTGACATATTGACAGCCGCTCGAATCTGATTGGCTGGGATGTGGTAAGAAAATCGCAGCCAATGGCTGTGAGGGAATTGGAACTGAGACTGCCCATATATAAAGGCAGTCGCAGTACCAATTCCTTCAGTGTGCAATGGGCATCAGCCCGTGCAGAGAATGAGATGGAACTGTGCAGCTCATCTGTGTCTCCGCCGCCACACAGCAGTGGAGACATAAAGATCAAAGCTATGTATTTGTTTAAGGCATAAATTTATGACATTTATTCATGACATTTTTACTTACTTGGGCATTATGGCATATATTTATGACATTTATTCATGGCATTTTTACTTGGGCATTAAATGGAGGCATATTCATGGTGGCATATTCACGGCACACTAATATGTGTTAACCCTTTTGAGTGCCACTGAGGTATACAACGCATTGCTTTGCAATGAATTGCGTGCCCCTCTCCCACTCAAAGGGTTAAATGATGTCACAGTTTATGCTTTGTGCTAATACATATTTTTTATTTTACAGCAAGAAGAAAGGAGAAGGCAGAAGAAGGAGGAGAAGAAAGAAGAGAAGGACAGAAGAGAAGACTGAAAAGAAGGAAAGAAGAGGACCAGGAAGCTGAGGACTGGACATCAGGATTAATGGTAAGTGCTACTTTTAATTGGATGTTGTTTTTCAACTTAGTCGGGTTAACCCTATGAATGCTGGCAGGGTAATTATACCCCACTCACAGGGTTAATTCTTATAACTTTTGACACATTTTTCATACCTTGGGTGTATTGATATGGGGCTTAGGGCCTCATATCAATACATCCACTGAGGACTCAGGTTTTTTGTAACTTTTTTTTTCCTTCAAGTTTCTGCGTTGGCTGTTTGAAGAGCCGATAAGGGACTCAAGTAAAACAAAACCCGGGTCTTAACTTTCCTGCGATAAATTGAGTCCCTTATCAGATTTTCATAGTTAGCGCAGACATTTGAATTGATAATTATGGCATTTTTTTCATTTTCTATGGATGAAAACACCTCTTAACACAACAACTCTTTTTTTGGCCGGTATTTTTTCACAGCACAGACATTTGAATAGCTTACTGTGCTGGAAAAAATGCCATTGGCAGAAAAACAGCCATCTCCATAATTTCAATCGAGCCCATAGTCTTTTTAAAGGGATAGTAATACTTCGTTTTAACTTAATTTTATTTTGTAGGCATTAAAAAAACATGAAGAATGATATAAGTCTCATCTCTCAAACCTTTATGGTTTATGAGATATTCACAAGCAAAGTTTCCCCTCCTGCCCCTTTTACCTAGTGTAAGCCATCTCTTCTCAGATGTGGAATGCAGTCCATAGACAAAGCAGATAACAGAAGGGGACAACCTTCTTCCAATGAGAACAATGAAAGCCCTGCCCCCTTTGACAAGCTTTTCAGGTTTTTCTCTTATCTTAATTGAAGATTGTCCTTCTCTGCAGTCTACCTAGGCACCTCCCTTCTGCTCTGGCTGAAAAGTGTTACAACAGTAAAAGGGCGGGAGGGGGACACTTTGTCATTGAATTACTCTGGAACTACAACTCTGACAGAATTGAAATAACACTCTCCAAAGTCCAAATACTATGATGATTAATTAGAGCTGCTTTTATTATGAAACATTACTATCCCTTTAACACATATATTTCAGAGTAAGGACATACACTTTTTAGTGATGCACTAGAATTAGTCCTGGAGCCAGACAAACCGACTGAGATACATAATAATCTTTTTAAACTCAGAAAGAAAGAAATTTATCATTATATGGAAGAAGTCATTCTGACACAAAAGAAAAATATATTCCTCGTGGCTTCAGGATTAAAAACCAGCCCACCATTAGTAGGTGTAACCAAGAATTCTGCCATAAATGGTGTGATATCCTCACTGACTGTTCCCTTAACCTTATGCTTTTGGTAACAGACCAGTCTCCAAAGGAAATAAATATTCTTAAGAAAGAGATTACCACTCTCCAGGATAACCTGCAACAAGTATTTAATAAAGAAACCACTCCTGAATTATTGGAAAACTTCAGTGTGCGGTCAACAAATATAAAGATAATATTGGAAGTTGTAAAAAAATTAAAGCAGGTTCAGATAGATCATAAAGAACTACGTGTTTATCCTTGTTTGATTGGTATCTCAGAAAGAAGATATTTTCCTAGTAGAAGGTTGAAACCTGGAATCTTTAGGAGTGATTTTGAGTTTTCCAGTGATAGTGAATCTCCCTTGGGCTGAGAGAGACTTTTTTTTGTTTTCTCTGTTGGGGTATGTTTACATTATATACAATATGTTCTTGGACGCTTCGGGATGATTGACCTGTATTTTCTTTTGTTTTGTATGCTTTCACAACAGTTATGGATGCTTCAAATGGTACTGTGTTATTCTCATTGTCTTATTTCATGCATTGTCTTGCTCTGTGGTGTGTCTCAAAAATGTCCTTAATAAAAATATTATAAAAAGAAAAAAGAATTGGAGTAATTTGGGGGCAAACCAATTGCAATAGAAGGGACAAACAATAATTGGTTTCATTTAGATTTTTCTAACCCTGAATGGTAGAAAGGTCTCTATTACACTTTTATGCATTGTAGACTTGCATTGAGTTGCTTTGCAATGCATTTGAGACTTCTCTAGCAATCAAGGGGTTAAACCCCCTCTTTTAAACTAAGGAGATTTTGGGTTTGGTTTCCAGAATGACTCCATTTAAACTTAGTGAATCAATCTTGAGGTGCAGATTCCAGACCCCTGCCCAATAAAATAAAAATGTATGTCTTAATAATATCTAGTCTCTTGTGGCCAAACAGCTCTTGTTTGGACTTCAATCTTTGGCTACTTAAGGAACAATGACGGTCATAGTACGTCACATACTTTTTACTTACAGCGCTCCACCGGGAGCGATGTAAGTAAAAATGAGGCCTAAAATTGACCGCACCAAGACTGGAGAGATCTCTTTTAGGCCCCATAGCGGAGTGCCGATACACGCAACAGGTCACGTGTACCGGCATGTCGGCAAAGATCAAAGCGGTCCTTATGGGACGGAAACGTCCCAGGACTGCTGGTCATTAAGGGGTTAATGAATTGGCTCCATAGAAAACAGTGTTAGAAAATGGTGCAAGAAAATGGAACAAGAAAATGGAGCTAAAAGTCCTGTGTTATTCTATGGATCCATTGCTTGAAGATTTCTCCAGCATTGTTCAAGTCATTTTTATTAGATCAGCCTTAATATCACTGGAGAACTAATCCACATAGAATCGATTCACACGTAGGATTTTCTGTCCAGACTAATATAAGCAGTGGCTATTAATAGTAGGTGTTAATTCCATCGAGAGCCAGAATGGTCTGCAATGCCACTCAGAGAGATAAAACAAGTTAGTAGTACCAGGCAAATATAAAACTTCCATCTTCTCTATAGAACGCATTGTGTTGAATTCTAATGTGTTGGATACATCTCTTGCTCTCAAAAGCTTAAATAAGATTTTGTATATTTGAAAACTTCATTAAAATTGACAGTATCACATTAGCCAAAAGAACAGCAGATACAGAGTTTAGGAGATAGTCACACTGTCATCTGTGTAAACTATCTGAGTGTGGCACCATATGCTAATGTATGGTAATGAAGCTTAAAGCTTAATTAGCATATGAAACTATACTAAGAATTTTACTTTTTTTTTTAGAAATAAAAGTATCAGTATCTACTAAACTGTGAATCTGCTGGTCTTTCAGATGACATAACACAGGCTATTTTGAATGACGTTTTATATGCAAACTTAAATTCAAAGTGACAGGTCCACTTTAAATTGTCAGACTTCTCTTTAATTGGTTTATGACTCCTCATTCCTCCTCAGCTCTGTGTTCTCTAACAGAACTATTTACTTTGAAAGTAATTTATTACTAATAAAGAAAGCTTTAAAGGGATAGTAATAATTCGTTTTATCTTTATTTTATTTTGTAGGCTTTAAAAAAACATGAAGAACTATATAAATCTTATCTCTCAAACCTTTATGGTTTGAGAGATATTCACAAGCAAAGTTTTCCCTCCCTAACCAAAACGGCCAAGTCTGCCATCTAGCTGTCATATTTGGAATCTGGTCCGCAGATCAACTGGTGGCTCTTCAGCAGTGTCAAGATCACAAGATATAAAAATAATTATTTCATTGGAATGGTCTAAAAAGTGTGATTACAAACCAGTCACACTTTGTAGACTATTTGAATGAAGTAGTTCTTCTTATATCTTGCGATCTCGGCTCTGCTGTACAGACACGGCCGGTCCGTGGACTGGATTCCAAATCTGACAGCTAGATGGTCGTTTTGGTCAGTGAGGGGAAAGAAAATCTTTAAAGATAAAAATAAAAAATAAAATAAAGATAAAACGAAGTATTACTATCCCTTTAAACCCAGGCACATTCATCTAATATACTACTATGCTAAAATTCCTTTCAATCATGTAACGTAATCAATTCATAGAGCCTGGTGGTGATATCATCAGAGAAGAGAAAGGATCACATGCAGAGATAAACAGAGTGGGAATATGTATCATTGGAAAAGTTAAGGAAATGAGAAGCTCAACAGTTGCATCATATGTATTAAAGAAAAACAACACTGTAAATGGAAGTTTTTCTTTGGTACATATGTAGACTGATGTATTAAGGAGAATTAGAGAACTTCTCAAGGAATATCGCTTCTCCAATTCATATGCTATTCTGTGGAGCAAATGCACTAAGATTTCTCTATCTTTGGGGATCTTACTGGATTGGATCTATAGAATAGTACAGAACTGGAGAAGTGATATCACTGGAGAAGTTATGTCCAAGTTATCACTACTTTATCCCACCTTACTGCATAAGCCCCAAGGAGTAACTTTGGGACAATCCAATTGCAACACAAGGGGAAAACATTAATCCCATTGGTTTCATCTAGGCTGTTATCCCCTTTAACCCCTTAACGTCCGGTGGTCCTGGGACGTTTCCGTCCCATAAGGACCGCATTGAACCACGTGGACGCGCCGGTACTCGTGACCTGTTGCGTGTATCGGCGCATCACTATGGGGCCTGATAGAGATCGCTCCGATCTTGGAGCGGTCAATTTCAGGCCCTATTTTTACTTACAGCGCTCCCGGTAGAGCTCTGTAAGTAAAAAGTACGTGACGTACTATGACCGTCATCGGTCCTTGAGTATTTCAAGGACCGTGACGGTCATACTACGGCATATGTCGTTAAGGGGTTAATGCTAGAAAGGTCTCTATTGCATTGTTTTGCATTGTACACTTATGGGTGTGTTTATATCTTAACCCTTTGAGTGCCGGAAAGGCATCCAATGCATTGCGCTGCAATGCACTAGATACCTTTCTAACACTCAAAGGGTTAATGTGGCTGTTTGCCATGTGCACTAAGCTCACATAGCAGCCTCTGCTGTCGGAATTCACAGTCCAACCTGAGATTGGCAATGCTAAGACCTGCTTGTAGCTTTCTATGAAGCCATGGACACACAAACCCCTTACTTAACCTTTTGAGTGCCAGAGGAATACACAAAACATTGATTTGCAATGTGCTGTACACTCCTCTAGCACTCAACGGGTTAAACCTTTGAGTACCAGTGTGGTAAGCAACACATTGCTGACCTCTCTGGCACTCAAGGGGTTAAATGATGAGTGCATCTTAGCACTTCTAATTGGTGAAGTCATGTCTACTCACATTACTCAGTGATGCACCTCTGGCCTTGCACCAGGTGTGTGTGTGTTGTGTGTGTGTGTGTGTGTGTGTTTGTGTGTGTGTATGTATATATGTGTGTGTGTGTGTGTGTTGTATTTGTGTGTTGTGTGTGTGTGTTTGTGTGTGTGTGTGTGTTGTGTGTGTGTTTGTATATATATATATATATATGTGTGTGTGTGTATGTGTTGTGTGTGTGTGTTTGTGTGTGTGTATGTATATATATATGTGTGTGTTGTGTGTGTGTTTTGTCTGTGTGTGTATGTATATATGTGTGTGTTGTGTGTTTGTGTGTGTGCGTATGTATATATATATATATATATATATATATATATATATATTGTGTGTGTGTGTGTGTGTGTGTGTGTGTGTGTGTGTTTTGTGTGTGTGTGTGTTGTGTGTGTATGTATGTGTATGTATATATATATGTGTGTCTGTGTGTGTGTATGTATGTATGTGTGTGTGTATATATATGTGTGTGTTTGTGTGTGTGTATGTGTATATATATATGTATGTGTGTGTATGTATATATATATATATGTGTGTGTGTGTGTGTATAGGTGTATGTTTGTGTGTGTGTGTGTGTGTTGTGTGTGTATGTATATATATGTGTGTGTGTGTGTGTGTTGTGTGTGTGTGCATGTATATATGTGTGTGTGTGTGTCTCTGTATGTGTGAGTTGTGTGTGTTTGGCGATGTGTTGCACTATAGTGCCCAAATCACCCTCCTGGGAGTGGTTTGTATTGATGGTTTACAACTCTCCCTTCACTGCTCAGGTGCCATACATTGCTCAGGACAAGGCAGATTAGCAGGAAGGACACAGGTGCAGCCATGGTAAGGTTGTGTGTGTGTCTATATTTTTATTGAGCCCTGATGTATACATCAGACTGTGAATTAAACTACAGCACAGAGGAATAAAAAATATCAGGCTACACACCTTATATGCTGGGAAAGGGGGGGCGTTATATCTGGCTTAGCTTGTGTTAAGCCTGACATGAAAAGACATTAGTCCAGGCTGGTGTGTTCCTACATCGCCCTCCCGGGAGTAGTTTGTGTTCTCAACTTCCAGCTACCCTTCTTTTTTTATGAATGTGTTTGTGTAGTCCCAAAAAAGTAATGCTGGGTCCTGGATCCCTGAAGCCCTCAGGGTTACAATGTGTACATATTGCAGCAACCATGATCAGACAGCACTGTGCAGAATGTGAAATGACCTTAGCTTGTGCTTTGACTTTTGTTTTTCATTAATGCTGACAGTGAATGTTTTTTTTATTTACAAGGACTTGTATGACACTTAATAATGTTAAAAGAGCACAACAGAACTCAGATATTTCCCAAAATCATTGAAGCACCCATCATTTAGCCATTTGAGTGCCAGAGGGCACTGAAAGGGCTGAGAGGTTCTTGGTGCTGAAGTCTCCTCTCTGCTTCCTCCTTTCCATTCCCAAAACTTCAACACCTTTATGTCAGGATAAGATGCTAATGATCATAGACTCTTCCCTTCCTCTTGAATCCCAGAATCTTAGTACACATGGCAATGTGTTTCTCCATTACCAAGGAGATATGCTAGTCACACATCGCCAGACACACATCGCCAAACCATCGCCCCTTAGTTTATCCCCCCCCCCCGGCTGTATAAGGGACACCTACCTAGACAAATTCTGTTATTCAGAATAAAAGCCACTTATTTAAAGGCTGTGTATCCCCCTTTAATTGAAAACAGCTCATACTTTTGCTGGCTGCATAAGTTAAAAAGTAATTTGCTTGGAAATCTGCCGTTATTTGTCACCAATTCTACATAGATTATAAAGAACTATGAAATGTCATGGCATTTTCAGGATGCCAGCTCTCTGTTTTGGCCTTTCTGTCCCCCTACCCCCCCACTCCTCAGTAATCCAAGGTATGCCATGGTCCTACTCCAGAGGGAAAAATGCAACAACACATTCAGATGTTGGATCCCTTTAATATTCCTTGGGGGAGATTCACTAAGCGGTGATAAAGAGGTGATAGAGTGGGGATGACTTCTACAGTGACATCACTTCTCCACTTCCTATGTTATTTTATAGAGCCAGTGCACTAAGATTTCTTCAGTTTTGGATATCTAGTGTATCTTAGTGTATAGGCTCTATAGAATCACATAGAAACTGGAGAATTGATAAACTGGAGAAGTCATTTAAAGTTTATAACCTTTTTATCACCACTTAGTGAATATCCCCCCTTGTCTCCCAATACACGGCTATATCCTCTCACCTGTCCTATTAGATTTTTCTTTATCGCCTCTCCTTAAAACCAATATGAATTAGCTTGAGGGCTGTGCATTTTACTAGAGACTACCAGGTTTTTTATTGACATAGCTCACTTACCCAAGCATGGCAAGAGCACCCTTGCCTACCCTAACAATACCCATATTGTGATATGCATTGCAGCATTTAAAGGGAAGCTATAACCTATAAGCAACTTTTTTTGCTTCTGAAAGAACTTTAAAATGACCTGTATGGTGTATTAGCCAATTTATATGTAGAAAGCTAGTTTTGAGTTACTTAGATTTAGTGATTACACAAATTAAGGCACACAGTGCAGGTATCTCTGTCTTAGCAGCACATTAGCTCCCACAGTCACTGACGCTTAAAGGGATAGTAATACTTCATTTTAACTTTATTTTATTTTGTAGGCATTAAAAAACATAAAGAATGATATAAGTCTTATCTCTCATACCTTTATGGTTTGAGAGATATTCACAAGCAAAGTTTCCCCCTCCCGTCCCTTTTACCTAGTGCAAGCCATCTCTTCTCAGATGTGGACTGCAGTCCATAGACCAGACAGATAACAGAAGGACAATCTTCTTCCTATGAAAGCCCTGCCCCCTTGACAAGATTATCAGGTTTTTCCCTTGTCTTAATTGAAGATTGTCCCTCTCTGCAGTCTACCTGGGCACCTCCCTTCTGATCTGGCTGAACAGTGTTACATCAGTAAAAGGGGCGGGAGGGGGATACTTTGTCATTGAATTACTCTAGAGAGGTCTCCAATGCATTGAAAAGCATTTTCCCTAAAGTGCCATTGATATAAATGGGGATTTTAACCTGATTGCCAAAGAGGTATCCAGAGCATTGATAACAGCAAGGGACAATCTTCTTACTGTGAGAACAATGAAAACCCTGCCCCCCTTGACAGGTTTTTCAGCTTTTTTCCCTTATCTTAATTGAAGATTGTCCCTCTCTGCAATCTACCTGGGCACCTCCCTGCTGCTCTGAGCTGAGCAGTGTTATATCATAAAAGGGGAGGGAGGGGGATACTTTATCATTCAATTACTCTTGAACTACAACTCTGACAGAACTGAAATAACACTCTCCAAAGTCCAAATACTATGATGATTAATTAGAGCTGCTTTTATTATGAAACATTACTATCCCTTTAACCCTCTCAGTGCTACGGGAGGTAAGTAATGCAGTGTGGAACAACATCAGCAAGTGGAGGAGATAATGTAAGACTAAGACTGGAAGTGCCTGCATAGCATGATTTAATTAGCTTAAGCTACAAAAACATATTAAATGAATGAAATTATGACTAATACAACATATACTGTATGTGATCATGAAAGATCTTTCAAAATCATCATCATTTTTTTTAATGATTGTGTCCCTTTAAAGACATACATAGTACCTAATGATCATAATGATACCATCTGGAAAATCAAGCACTGCCATAACACATAACAATATATTCAGAAAATTAAATAATACAGTAAACTAAGTAAAATAACTGCTCTGGAGTAAACAATTTGCACCACAGAGGATAAATTAAAATGTCAGTTTATGTAAATGGATGGTATTACGCCTCCAAAGCATTGCTTAATTGCTGTCCAGTGTTCTCATTCCCTGCTCTCCTCTGTTCCCAATCTTCTCTCACCCCACACTCTCCATCCTCTTTCCCTTATCGCTTTCATTTCTGAGCTCATCCCTTGTCTATCTCTCACACTGTCCCCACTTCTCCATGTCTGAATCAATCTATAAACCAAAATGTGTCAATGTATAAATAGTTAAACGGACAGTAATACTTTAGTATTACTAATCCCTATAGTAAAGTCCTTTTAAAAATACATGTATTGCCCCCAGTTTCATCCCTCAAACATTTATGGTTGAGAGATAATCGTTCCTAAAGTTGCCCTCTCCCTCCCCCTTCCCCGTAGTCAGTGTTCTAGTTGACTGCAGGGAAGCAAGTCGTACGACTTTCAGGTGGCTCTCCAGCATAGCCGTGATCGAGTTAATAAAAAAGAAAACTTTCACTGAAATGGTCTTCTACGTGTGCTTGGTTTGCAAGCACACGTAGAAGACCGTTTTAGTGAAAGATTTTTTTTAAACTAACGTGATTGCGGCTCTGCTGCAGAGCCGCCTGATGATCTAAGACTGGATTTCTCTTCAGTCAGCTACAATGCTGACTTCAGGGAAGGGGGAGGGAGAGGACAACTTTAGGAACGATTATCTCTCAACCATAAATGTTTGAGAGATGAAAGTGGGGGCAATATATTTATTTTTAAAATGACTTTACTATAGGGATTAGTAATACTTAAAGGGATAGTAATACTTCATTTTAACTTTATTTTATTTTGTAGGCATTAAAAAAACATGAAGAATGATATAAGTCTTATCTCTGAAACCTTTATGGTTTAAGAGATATTCACAAACAAAGTATCCCCCCCCTGTTCAACCAGATAAGAAGGGAGATGCCCAGGTAGACTGCAGAGAGGGACAATCTTCAATTAAGATAATGGAAAAAGCTGAAAAACTTTTCAAGGGGGGAAGGGCTTTCATTGTTTTCATACAAAGAAAATTGTCCCCTTCTGTTATCTGTACTGTCATACAACCAGACTCACATCTGAGAAGAGATGGCTTACACTAGGAAAAAGGGGCGGGGAGGGGAACTTTGCTTGTGAATATCTCATAAACCATAAAGGTTTGAGAGATAAGACTTATATCATTCTTCATGTTTTTTTAATGCCTACAAAATAAAATAAAGTTAAAACGAAGTGTTACTATCCCTTTAAGTATTACTATCCCTTTAAATGAATCTTTAAAAAAAAACAAAAACACAACACTATATTTGGACCTATTTTCACAATTCAAAATGTTTCAGCCCAGCCCTGATTACTTATTCTTCACCATCCTTTTAGCAATGCATTGTGCACGCCATTCAGTGGTTAGCTCACTCAATGTAAATCATAATAATCCAATTACTCTGTCTCTCTTTTGTATTTGTAATTAGTAGTGTGTCAAAGCTGTTTTATATATTCAGAATATCTAATATCCATGTTTTCTATGTTGGTGCCATTCAGAGCAAATAAATGGCTTCAAAGAAATTGTTTTGTTTTATTTTCAGTTTCGTAATTACGGGCCGTATTCAATGCGCTAAAGAGTTATATTCCTGGAGAACGCCAGCTACGCCATGGGAGTAAAAGGAAAACTCCTTTTGACATAAATGGGGCTTATAAACCTTTGAATGCAAGAATGGTCTCCAAGAAAGGAGGCACTTATACCCAATAGCACTTACTCCTTCTGTGTCCAACCCACCTTCCTCTAGACTGTAAGCTCTCACGAGCAGGGCCCTCTGATCCTTCTGTTCTCCACATTTGATTTGTACTATTTAAAGGGATAGTAATGCCTGCTGTTAAGAAACTTTAATATTGTAGACATTAAAAATATAAATTCAATGATGCATGTGTTGTCTCTCAAACATGTATAGTTTGAGAGATATAAGCTGTTAAAGTTTCCCCCTCTCGCCCCTTTCACTGACGACAGCCTCTATCTGACAACAGGAGATCCTGTTCCCGGGACCGACCGGCGGCTCTTCAGCAGAGAGAAATACTTCACTGGAACGGACTACAAAGTGTGCTTGTAAACCAGGTACACTTTGTAGACCGGTTCAATTAAGTATTTCTTTTTAGATAGCTCTATTTTGGCTCTGCTGAAGAGCCACCATCGGGTTGCAGACCCAAATCTCCTGCTGTCAGCTAGAGCGCTGATGTCAGTGAAAGGGAGAATAGGGGGGAACTTTAGCAGCTTATATCTCTCAAACTATACATGTTTGAGAGACAACACATGCGTCATTGAATGTATTTTTTTTTCAAAAGCTTTATTGAAGATTGAATAGAGACAAAGAAGGAGCAGAGTAATATATGAGTGAGTACATACAGAGTTTATACTTTGTTACAGAGAATGAGAATGAATTTATATTTTTAATGTCTACAATATTCAAGTTTCTTAACAGCAGGCATTACTATTCCTTTAACTCTTTGAGTGCCAGAGCAATGTGCTCCATACCCCTCTGGCACTCAAAGTGTTAATATCTCTGTATGTCTATTCCTTATTGTACAGCTGTGTGGAATAAGTTGGCTCTATATAAATAAAGGTTAATAATAATAATAATAATAATGATAAAAATGCTTTGGAGACCTCTCTAGCATTCCAGGAGTTAAAAGTCTCATTTAAATGCATGGGAAATAGGAGAATGTATGTACTGTGTACTACAAATCTGCAGTGTTCATCAATTCAGGAGGCTGGCAGCCAAATTTCCAGATGAGGTTTGATTCATTCTTATTGGCTCAGATATCAGTCTGCCAATGGCCCTCACAATTCAATTATGTATGTATCCTGAAGCAAGAAAAGGCCCACTTGGTGAGAGTAGTTTCCCTGCATTCCCTGATCTGTTGCAGAACCTCTTGAAGTCGAATGTTAAAAAGAAAAGTGGAGGAGTTCTGGGGCAAACCATTTGCACTACAGGGGAGAACTAAAAATTCAGTTGATTTAAATGGAGATTTTAACACCTTGTATGCTAGAAAGGTATCCACCGCTTTCAGAAGCTATGTGTTGGAGGCCTCTCTAGAATTCATGGGGTTAAAATCCCTATTTAAATCAACTGGAATTTTTGGAATTTTTAGCACTCCCTATAGTGCAGATGCTTTGCCCCAGAACTCCTCCACTTTTCTTTTGAACATATGGCTCTGGGAAAACACAGTGAACCTGAATTAAGAAAGTGGGGGCACGTTTTATACTATGTGATCATGTTAAAGGGACACTAATGTCCCATAAAAACTATACTTGTTTTATAGAGGTTTAAGCAATAAGTTATTTGGCACAAATCCTATCTCTCAAACCTTTAAGGTTTGAGAGATATTCCTATGTAAAGTTCCCCCCTCCCCCTCCTTTTCCTGACATCAGTGTCTAGCTGACAGCAGGAGATCCTGGTATGGGGACCAGTCAGCAGCTCTGCAGCAGAGCCGAAATAGCATTATTTAAAAATAATTACTTCATTGTAAAGGTCTACAAAGTGTGCCTGGTTTACAAAGTGTCCTGTTTGAACATGCACCTTGCTTAGTACATGGTTTAATCCTTTGAGTGGCCGAGGTCTACACAACGCATTGTGTACACCTCTGGCACTCACATGGTTAAGCAAGGTGTATAGGAAAGGACTGCCCTGAAAATGCCAACAAACTACCCGCTTGTCATCCCCTTTGTGCAAGTGACATTAAGTGGAGGAAATTTGCTGCATGTAGCTTAGTATATTGGCATTAGGCAGACATAAGGACTCAAAATTGATTCCTGCACTAAATTTAGAGCAGAATCGGTTTTGTACATTCACCTAAATGCCACACTGCCACAAAGGTCAGCCTACAACTTTATCATGCATTTATCCGCACATATGTCTAGTAGAAATATCAACAATGAATCATCAAGTTGGACTCATATATAATTTTTCCCTTTCAAAATAAGCATAGCATATTTCATGGAAAAAGTATAAAACTTTATTCTTAACATCAGTGCTATAACATTATAGAGTCAATTGGATGATCGTTAAAATGCAAGGTTCATTTGTGACAGAGTTTGGAGGTTTGATTACATATAATTGTCACCTTTGCCACTCAAGGGTCAGAGATCAGTTATCTAAGTAATGCCTCTCTTTGATATCAAAAATTCAAACAACCCGTATATCTTCAGTGTTGTGCCATTTGCAGTTAACATTTTCTCGGTTCATGTAATGATATTCCATGTCACAACCAGTTCAAAAAGTAGATGATCTGAACATCTGATGAAATGTGACAAAAATACATTTGGAGGCGTTAAGATGTAATATTCTTTCCATTCTAAAATAAAAAATATGTATCTAATGTATTATGGGAGTGTGTGTATTTTGCAGAAAGGGACATATTTTGTATAGTGCAAAGTGAAATGATTTAATGCAATCAAATCGTATTAATATGAAGCCTATTACAAGCGACAGGTTCAGAATTTGCTAGTACCACAGGAGACGAAATTAGGATTTTTACTGCTTTCTGCAAAATGAGCATCTCAATCCCTGTCCGTCAATTTCAGAAGATTATGACAATTTCATTGAAAGAGTATAATATGAGAGACGTTTCCACTGTCATTACAGCAACTTGTGAAGCATTTTCTTCTAGGATATAAAAAGTTTATATTCAGTTAAGTGTACTCACAAAAGGATCCGTACAAATAGATTTTTGAGGCCTCCTCTTAAGGTGTGAAAAAGCAGTGGGGATGACTTCCCAACTGTGATAAACCAACCAGTTCTTATGTTATTCTATTGAGCCTATACACTAAGATCTCTCAGACTTAAAGGGATAGTAATACTTCGTTTTAACTTTATTTTATTTTGTAGGCATTAAAAAAACATGAACAACGATATAAGTCTTATGTCTCAAACTTTTATGGTTTAAGAGATATTCACAAGCAAATTTTCCCCTTCCTGCCCCTTTTACCTAGTGTTAGCCATCTCTTCTCAGATGTGAATCTGGTTGTAAGACCAGACAGATAACAGCAGGGGACAATCTTCTTTATATGAAAACAAGGAAATCCCTGCCCCCCTTGACAAGCTTTTCAGGTTTTTCCCTTATCTTAATTGAAGATTGTCCCTCTGTGCAATCTACCTGGGCACCTCCCTTCTGCTTTGGCTGAGCAGTGTTACATCAGTAAAAGGGGTGGGATGGGGACACTTTGTCATTGAATTACTCCTGAACTACAACTCTGATGGAACTGAAATAAAACTCTCCAAAGTCCAAATACTATGATGGTTAATTAGAGCTGTTTTTATTATGAAACATTACTATCCCTATTAGTGCATTGGCTCCATAGAATAATATAAGAACTGGAGCATTTATCACAGTTGGAGACAACATTCCAGCTTTAGCATAGCTTTATCCCACCTTAATGCATCTTCCCCTGGAGTTCCAGAATAGCCTTAACTGTTTGAGTGCCATTGCAATGCATTGGATACACCTTTGACACTCAAAGGGTTCATTATTCCTAGTACATCAACTTTAGTATCTCAATTATATGTTTAACCCCTTAAAGACCACCCAATCCAGCACGGGGTGGCCGTTAAGGACCACGGAAGGTTTTATTTCTGCTCAATGCATTCTGGGATAGCAGAGAACCAGGACCGTCGGGACGGTCCTGGCATCTCACATGTCACTAAGTGGTTAAAGCAATATTTGAGACATATTTATAAAAGCAAAAGTGGATTGATTTTAGTCAAAACAGTGGATTATATGTTAACTCAACCCTGTGAAGGAATTCGTTGGAGAATGCTCTGGCATTGAAAGGGTTAAAAGCCCCATTTGCATCAACATAGATTTTTTGGTTTAACCCTTTGAGCTCCAGAAGGATACACAACACATTACAAAGCAATGTGTTGCGTTCCCCTCTGGCACGCAAAGGGTTAAAGGACCAGTAAACTTTTTTCAGTAAAATATGTACGTTACAGGTCTTTTTCTGCTGAGGTAGTCAAATTTACTTCCTTTAATAGCAGTTATTTTATTCAAAACGTAGAACAGTCCATTATCAGAAAGTGAGTTAAAACGTAATTTCTACCTGTAAGTTCAAACTATCAGAAAGGAAGTCAGAAAATTTATCACATTCTGTCACTGACTTGCCTCTCCCATATAATTCAGCGGAATAACTCATTAAAATCTTAGCACTAGAGGACATTGTTCATCTAAAAAAACAATTTAAACTGTAATAATTGTGACTATATGAACTTCACAACTGTGGTAGTACCTGCATTTTAGACAACAGGAAAAACCCTAAAATATATATATTTTTTTGTATAAAAAATAGTTTACTGCTCCTTTAATGGACATGTCTCATTTGCTTTTGCCCCAAATGGCTCCAATTTCCTGTATATGTGTAACCATTATTTTCACCTTCCTTAACCCTTTAAGGACAGAGGATAGTGCAGCACATTGCAAGGCAATGATTGCACCCCCCCCCCCTTCCCGATCCTTATTTTAAAATGTTCTCAGAATATTTAAATACTAGTTGAACAGTCTGTATACACGGGCCACAGTGCCAGGCAGCAATGGCCGCGGTGCAGTCATGCACAGTACAGACTGACCATGCCGTGGCTGATAACGGAGCATCCCGCTCCGTTATCAGCCATGCTGCGGCCAGTCTGTACTGCACATGATTGCAGCATGTGCAGCCCTCTGTACTGCGCATGACAGCTTCTGACAAACATCCATTAGCGAATTATTATATAGGATGGAAACTGAATTATTCATCTTTTGAGGTCCTAACACTGAAGAGCAATGAAATGGAAACCACAACTTTTAGATTACCATGAATTTCCTGCATCATTAATTATGACTTCTTCACAGATTATCCCTATCAGTGGCAGAGGGGTACGCAACGCATTGCTGAGCAATGTGTTGCATACCCATCCGGTACTGAAATGGTTAAAATAAATGAGGTTGGACAGTATTTTCCAACACAAAGGACTCAGGATGACTCGTTCTTGAGTCTCACTAGTCATTAATTTATGGCATTTCAGGTGGGACATCCACCCACAGAGCAAAGTGTAGTGGTATTGCCTTCAGTCATATAGACATTGCTTCACAAGACTCATAGCTGAGTCCTAATGCATTCTATTAATGAGGACATCCATCATGAAGGGGTCTTCAGGGTTTAAGGCTAGGATTTAAGACATCTCACTTATTGTGGCAAATCAGGCATTGCTGCTGTGTTTTGTGGCTATGGACAGTCAATTTATCTCTAGCATTAAAAAGAAAACAAAAAAGAGAAAAAAATAATGTGGAATGGAACAGTGTCTACATGCCCTCCTACAAACACATAAATCACTTTTACAAATGAGTACGCCATCCTAACTTTTATTATATGTTTACTAAATGTCTAAATTCTATACTGCTTTCTGTTTTAATCTTGATAATGTTTGCTGTAGTTGATGATACCTTTTAAAGGGTCAGCTTAAAGGAGCAGTAAACATTTGTTAATGAAAATATATCTGTTTTAATCGGGAGCTGTAGTCACTGACTCATGTTCCCCAAAAGAGCGAATTATAAAAAAATACATTTTGGACACAAATTAGTGCGTTTTAAAAAAAATATAATGAGTTTGACCTACAATAACTTTTGAATGATGGAACTTACAACAGTCAAATAAATCTTAATTTACTCAACAGGAAAAGCCCTGCAACATGTACTTTTATTAGAACAGGTTTTTGCTTCTTTAAAGGGGATGTATCACCTCTATATATGCAGCCAAAATAGTTAGGTTATATATTGAATATTAATAAAACTGTCTTAATTTTTTTATGCTTTATTTGGTGTAAATTTAAGTTATAAAGTCTGCCTTGCAGCTACTTCCGCATAGACTGCAGTTCCCTGCTCTGAAACCGCAGTCTGTCGCTCTGCCTCTGATCTCCTACCTTTATCTGTCATCGGAGGAGGCTGGATAGAGGGAGGAGAGCAAAGGCAGAGTGATGGACTGTGGTTATAGAGCAGGGAACCGCACTCTATGCAGAAGTAGCTACAGGACAGACTTTATAACTTAAATTTACAATACATAAAGCTTAAAAAAAATGTAGGACAGTTTTAGTAATATTCAATATTTAACCTAACTAGCTAGGCTACATTATATAGAGGTGATACATACCCTTTAATTGTCATTAATAATGGACAGACGTTTTAAAACCCGTAGAGGCTTCTTCTTCAAGTGTGAAATGTCTCCAGTTTAAAAAATCTCTGTGTATTATGAATACCAATTAAGTTGGCCCATTAAAAGGTATCATCAATTATAACAAACTTTATCCTCTTCAGGACCAACGCAGTCATCAACAATCTGACTTACAATTTAACATTGAGAAATAATCAACCACATTTTAGTAAGGTCTTTATAGTTTAGTGAGAAAGCTTTTGTGTATATAGTTGTGCTTTTGTGTATATAGTTGGATCCATCTAAATGAAAATGTGATAGGAAAACTCAAATCTGAAACATGTTTGTAAACTAAAGATTGTTTAAGTAAAAGATATTACAAGCCAGCAGGATTGATAACCTTTGAAAATGTATTTTTCTGATTACTGGAAAATATTGCTGATAAAAAAATGCTTTTCATGGCACATTTCTGTGGAATGCCATTTTATTGCTGATACCACATTTTTATATCTCCCAACTTTCACAAACTTTTACACATTTTACTGATGGTTGGCAGCCCTACTACCAAATGAGCCTACTGTACTGGGAGTAACTGAAAACATCTAGGGCAAACCAGCTAGACTTAGGGCAGTGGTTCTCAACACCGGTCCTCAGGACCCACTAACAGGCCAGGATTTGATGATTTCCTTGTTAGAGCACAGGTGAGTTAATCAATGTGAATGAGCCTCTGATCACCACACCCGTGTTCTAGGAGAGAAATCCCTAAGTCCTGGCCTGTTAGTGGGTCCTGAGGACAGGAGTTGAGAACCACTGACTTAGGGTAAATGTAAAAATGTCCATTGATTAAAATAGGGCTTTTAACCTTTCAAATACTAGGGAGGTCTCCAAAGCATTGTAAAGCAAAATATTTGAGACCTCTCTAGCATTTGAGAAGTTAAAAGTCCCATTTAAATCAAAGGGATTTTTTTCTTCGTCTCCTATATTGTATTTGGTTTGGACCACAATTGTTCCATTTTATCTCGTTACATTAGCCTCTGAGAGTAAAAAATAAATATAAGGAAAATATTTAAAGGTATAGTAATACTTAAAATATGAAAAAAAAATATGTTGCAGACTTTATCTCCCTGAGTAAACGGAGGGTGTTCCCACTGCTAGAAGGTATTTTATTCAAAGTTATTTCAACTCAAAATTTCAATTTTTAGGTGCAATATCACAGTGGCCTGAAATTGTACAGTGGTGCTGTTGTTACACTATCCTATGGACAGCTCTGGTCCCGGGACCATAAATCTCAATACAATGGTGTAGCAACAGCGCCGCTGTACAATTTTAGGCCACTGTGATACTGCACCTAAAATATTCAAGTTTGAACTTTAATAACTTTTGAATAAAACACCTTTCAGCAGTGGGAGTTCCCTTGTTTTACTCAGGGGATAACATATATTTTTTCTACATATTAAGAATTACTAGCCCTTTAACCATATTAGATTATCATTGACTAGTATATATAAATACAGCATCCCAGAATGCCAAATAAATATAGTTTAGTAAAAACATAGAGAAACAAAGAGAGATTCACAGCACATAATAATAATAAAAAAAAACAAGAACAAAACAGTCCCAAACATTAAGCGATCTCCTCTACAAAAATGTAGAAAATGCAACAGACATCAATCTAGGTGTGATAAGTTGCCAATGGTTCACAGTACAGAATGTTGATGATATGACAATGTTCCAATACATCATGATAGAATGGTGAAGCAGATGGATAGTTGCACACCACAGACATAATTGGAATTGGAGAGGTTAATCTGACAAAACTCCAAACAGCAAAAGTAGATTGTAAACAGGGTTGGATTTCTGATTAGGCAGTGTAATCAGTTGTCTAGGGCACCACATTTTAATGGGTGCCTCAGCCTTACCAGCTGTAGAGTTATGAATTTGACCATTTGTTGGTTTATGGTAACCAATGTATTTACCAATGTTTATATTGCTGTAATGACCAGTATATTTACCAGTTTACATATTCCTGAAGTGGGCAGTTTATTTAAGATTTTTTTTGTGTTTCTGTTATAAAATAGATAATCTGGGGGTCATGTAATGGGTGGGGATGTGACCAGGGGAGGGATGAGGATAAGAAAAACACTTTTGTAAGCTTAGAATTCCTACAAAACATGTCATTTTAAGACACAAAACATCTATTGCAAAACAAGTGTTTCATTTCTTGTGTTTGTTGTTTTAAGCAATCAGATTGCAGGAAAAGTGATCAGCTGATGCCAGGTTATAAAATCACGTTTGCTTACCTTCAGACATCAGTTATACAGGTTGTTTCCTGCACAAACATCTGAATATTTGTTGGGTTAGTTAGTATAGGGGTGAGCAAAATGTGAAGGAGGAGTAGCAATATAGTAGATTCTGCAGACTGCCCTACATTTGTATAGTGTACTAGGCTAGCAGGACTGCACCCTCCTTATCCAATGCTTTACCACTCTCATTTTCACTTGCTCCACCTCTTCCCTTCTTTCTTACTCATTTTCCTAGTCGTGGTTCCTTTCCAATGCTTCCATTATTTTCTCTCCTGTGTTCACCACGCCTGTCCTCTCTGTTTCCAATGCTCTCCATTGATTCTGCGCTCACTCTCTCATACATTTTCAGTGCTCCCATTGTGTCCACCCTGTAATTCTGAAGATATTTGTTTGGATCCAAAATATGATAATTTGTGGCAGAATGCAGGAAACAAGCGTAATCGCTATTTCCAGTGTGAAAACCACTAGTGAATAGGTTTGCGCATAATTTTCTTGAATTGCGCATGAAAAATCAAGATTAGCAAACAGCTGTTCCTATTTTTTGTGGCCGTGGTCAGGATTAATGAATCTGTCTGAGTGGAATAGCGAATGTGTCTGATGCAGGAAGTGCTATTGTGATTGGATTTACATGTCTGGGTAGTGCTGTCATATACAGTATTTTTTATGTGCAATTCAAGACGCTTTTGGTATATGGATTCCAGGATTAGAACATGCCCAATATCTATCTGTGCAGGAAAAATGCCTTTAATGCATGTGCATGTTTCCTGCATCTCGCCATTGGTCTCTAAATTGTTCTGAGAAATAAATAAAAGACACTTTGATAATTTCTACTTAAGGTACAAAGGGTGTCTTGCATAGGGGAATCAGAAATGTATATCCATCCCCATCTGTGAAAGGAAATTTGTAATGCAGAGCTATTATATAGACAAATCAATGTAGATATTCATAGGTGGTACAGATAAAGCTATACATGACTTTAAAGTTGCAGCTGTAAGAGTAGAGGCAAAATTAAGGCAGACAACCAGGAGGGAGATGACAGTACCATACAATTAAGGCATACATAGGCTGGTAGAGATGGAGATATTATGAAACATTAATACTAACCATAGCCATCTTTACTTAGTATCAACCAGGTCCCAGAGAGCCTGATTCTCCCAGCGAGTGCACAAACCCACAATAGCCTCCGGCATTCATTCCCCAGCTGCTTGCACTGTGAAAACCTCATTGTGCTGCTATGAATTCCTGTAAAGTTCCTGGAATTATGATTCCGCAGTGCTAGAGATCTGAGAACACTTTGGACCATATGCACAAATAAAAAGTACATTCATTTGGTACTATAAGGGACAATAAATTCCCATTCATTTAAATTGGGATTTTAATCCAGTTCATTCTAGAGAGGTCTCCAGTGCTTTGCAAAGCAAAGCATTGGAGAACTCTCTAATACTCAAGTGGTTAAAAGCCCCATGTACATTGATGGAAATTCGAGGAATTTATGGTCCGGTAGATTGTTACAAAATAGCTCATGTTTTGCTTTGTGGTTTTCTCAGTTTTTAATTAGTATTGATTATCATATCCATTTGGGTAGGCATCATTCTGTTTGTAGGAATCCAGGGTGGTCATGCACATTCTTGGAATACTTCAATTGAAACAGATTGATGTCCTGAAGAATTATTCACTTAGGTTTGATTAAAGGGATAGTAATGTTTCATAATTAAAGCAGCTGTAATTAATCATCATAGTATTTGGACTTTGGAGAGTGTTATTTCAATTCTGTCAGAGTCAGAGTTGTAGTTCAAGAGTAATTCAATAACAAAGTATCCCCCTCCCACCCCTTTTACTGATGTAACACTGTTCAGCCAGATCAGAAGGGAGGTGCCCAGGTAGACTGCAGAGAGGGACAATCTTCAGTTAAGATAAGGGAAAAACCTGAAAAGCTTGTCAAGGGGGGCAGGGCTTTCATTTTTCTCACAAGAAGAAGATTGTCCCCTTCTGTTATCTGTATGGTCTATGGACTGCATTCCATATCTGAGAAGAGATTGCTTACACTAGGTAAAAGGGGCGGGAGGGGGAAACTTTGCTTGTGAATATCTCATAAACCATAAAGGTTTGGAGATAAGACTTATATCATTCTTCATGTTTTTTAATGACTACAAAATAAAATAAAGTTAAACCGAAGTATTACTATCCCTTTAAGGTGTATTATAACTTCTCCAGGGCATGGAAAGGGTTAATGACAGCAGCCAAATACAGCAAAGCTGACAGACTCCTCCCCATATAAGAAACATCTCTGTGTGGAAGCAGGAAACACAGAGAGTGTGCAATCATTGGTTTGCTTGCTTATACCTTGGGCCATGTGTTTAAAGGGATATCGATAAAAAAATGCAGTATGATCGACAAAAAATAAGTAATCGCGCGCATGAACAACATATTTTCTCTAGAATATTCAACAAAAAACTACTACTGTCTTTCGTGTGAGACACAACTCAAGAATTGCCGGGCAAAGGGGCAGGGCAAGGGCATGGCTAAACTAAGAAAGCCCATGCAATAAAAATGATTAAAATTGTTACATCTTAGGGCAGAGATGGCATCCCGAGGCCCTCCAGCTGTTGAGGACTACAATTTCCATCATAGTGGCTGGGCAGGGATGATGGGACTACCACTCCATAAAAACTGGAGGACCTCAGGCTGCCCATCTCTGTCTTAGTACATAGGCTTCACATACAGTAGCATAGGAATTGGTGAGTTTATCACACTGGATAAGCTGTCTCATCTGTATCACACCTTACTGCATCTCCACCCTGATCTTTTAAAGGGATAGTAATACTTAAAATAAAAAATAAAAATATTTTGTAGGGTTTATCCTCCTGAGTAAAACAATGGGAACTCCCGCTGCTCATTGTGTATCATTCAGAAGTTATTGTTGCTTAAACTTGAATTTTTTAGGTGCATTATCACAGTGGCCTGAAATTTTACAGTGGTGATGTTGCTACACTATCCTATGGACATCTCTGGTCATTTGACCATAAATCTTCCCAGGATGATGTAGCAACAGTGCCACTGTACAATTTCAGGCCACTGTGATATTGCACCTAAAAATTTCAAGTTTGAGCTGCAATAACTTATGAATAAAACACCTTTCACTCTGGGAGATAAACCCTACAACCTATTTTTTTTTTACATTTTAATTATTACTATCCTTTTAAGTACATCAAACTCTTAAATGTATGACAGCTCTCCTATCACCCTTGCTTGTCTGCCTGCATTTGGCTTCTACAGTAATATCTGCAACATTAACTTCAGCAACAGCTTTATCTACTCCAGCTATGAATATCTGAATGTATTCATCTATATTACAATTCTGAATTATACATTTGGTTTTGCAATCTACTTTTGCACTGTGAAGTTTTAACACATAAACTGCTCTTATTCCAAATACATCTGCAGCTTGCAATTATCCAACTGGTTTGACATTTTATGGCTTACTATCCACATTACTACTGTGATCATTTATAGCACAAATAACACATCAAATTCTGCTGGAATATTGGAAATTGTTTATGAGAGATCACATCATATTTGGGATTGTGTTTTAGCCATCTTTTCTGTGTTTTTTTTTTAATTTTAATTCATTATTTGGCCAGAATTCATCACAGTGCAGGAGAAACGGTGTATCTGATACACTGCTTTTCACTGCGATCATTGATTCATAACTGCTGGTATTTATAAGTGATCGGCTGTATTGAGCTGCACTGTGAACATTTGGCTTGCTCTAGAACAGCATCTCTTTAAAGGGATAGTAATGGTTACGTTTAGCAAAGCTTAATAGTGTAGATATCCTCTAATATAAGGCCAGATGTCCGATGCAGTCATGCACAGTAGAAGCTGCCCGAACTCACGAAAGTGCATTCTGTGCATTCAGACAGTCTCTAAGGCACAACTGCATCGCGTGCAATGCGTTGCATACCACTCTGGCACTCAAATGGTTAACATCATCCGGACCTTGGCCCGTGTACACAGGCTTTTACACTAGTTAAAAATATAAATGCAATGACCTACACAAGTCTCCCCTTTCACAGACGTCAGAGCTCTAGCTGACAGAAGGAGATCCTGGTCCCGGGACCATCCAGCGGGTCTTCAGCAGAGCTGAGATAATGCTATCTAGAAAGAAATACTTCATTGGAATGGTCTACAGCAGTGGTTCTCAACCCGTGCCCTCAGTGGCTACTAACAGGCCAGGATTTGTGAATTTCCTTTTAAGAGCACAGGTGAGTTAATCAGTATGACTGAGCCTCTGATCAACACACTTGTGCTCTAGCAGGGAAATTCCTAAGTCCTGGCCTGTTAGTGGCCACTGAAGGCACTGGTTGAGAACCTCTGGTCTACAAAGTGTGCCTGGTTTGCAAGCACTCTTTGTAAATTGTTCCAATGATAGCATTATTTCTGCTCTGCTGAAGAGCCGCCGGCAGGTCCCTGGACCAGGATCTCCTTCTGTCAGCTAGAGCGCTAACGTCTGTGAAAGGGGCGGAAGGGGGGGAACTGTAGCAGCTTATAGCTCTCAACTGTAGATGTTTGAGAGAAGGGGGGTAGGTCATTGCATTTATATTTTTAATATCTACACTATTAAGCTTTGTTAAAAGTAACCATTACTATCCCTTTGACTTGATAAATATAGCTCTTAAGATATTGTTCAGAAAGCTGAAAGAGGGCAGTACTGGAGCAAACTATATGCATCAAAGGGGGGAAAATAAAATCTCCACAAATGAGATACTTTAACCCCTTGAATGCTAGCAAGGCCTCAAAAACATTGCTTTGAAATGCACTGTAGACCTCTCTAGGAATCAAGGGGTTAAAAGCCCCATTAAAAACTATGTTTTATTTGTCATTTGTTTTGTTGGTTTTCTCCATAACATTTTTTCTCCTTCTTTCTGAATATGGTAATCACCTAAAAGAAATACATTTGTGTATTTGTCTGCTTGGTTGTAGTGTTATTTAGTGGTTAACCCTTTGAGTGCCAAAGGGGTATGGAATGCATTTCTTTGTAAAGCATTCCATACCCCTTTGGCACTCATAGGGTTAAAGCTGCTTGTATGCAGTTTGGTGGCTCCCAATCTCTTATTGCATATGGCGCCTGTAACATGCAATCTGGAATTCTCAGGGCACCCCTAGCATTTCATATATTATTAACCCCTTAACGACCAGCGGTCACGGGGTGAGTGGTCCTTTAAGGACCAGATAGAGAATTTCGGCGTGCCGCCCCACGTGACTGATCACGTGGGGCGGCACGCCGAACTGAGGGACTGAAAGAGATCGCTCCGGTCTTGGAGCAATCAAATTCAGTCCCCGGTATTACTCACCACGTTCCCGCAGGAGCGTGGTGAGTAATAGTACGTGACGTACCAGGACCGTCACTGGTCCTTAAGTGCCGGACCAGCGTGACGGTCCGGGTACGTCACCGGACTCTAAGGAGTTAAGGGTGTGATGAATGGTATCCAGAAATTGAGAAATGTAGTCATTCTTAGGCCCCAGAATAAGAATGACTAAAGTAAGTATATTGTGCATAATCATTTTCATAAATATATATTTGAAACTTCAAATTTTTGTCATGGTATATAAGAAAAACTTGGCACCATAAGCTGGTGCCCACAAAAGTGCCTCTGCATACGGGTTGAGAACCACTGCATACCTCCCAACATTTCAAATGGCCAAAGAGAGACACTTTAGGTGGTGTTACTGGGGGGGGTGACTGGTGTGTGTGTGGGGGGGTATTACTGAGAATTCTTAGGTTATTTCATGACCTATTGGCGCCTTTTTATGTAACTGAATAAATGATTTAGAACAAGACCAAAGTATTTAATTTACACAGACAACTTTATAAACAAATACGCTGAAGTTAAACAAACAACGTGAGTTTTATTGCTACACAACGCATAGTATGATCTCCTAAAAAGAGGTACACCAGGATGGGAATAAGGGACTGAGGGATTTGGGCCTCAACGAGAGACTGTCCCTTCTAAAGAGAGCCCCTTGGCAGTATGATACTATAGTACACCAATATACTGTAAGGATTAGCCATAGAAGGCTGTTCACAGACTCTTGCCGAAGTACCATTTTGTGGGAAGTAATTTTCCTCTTATATTTGCTTCCTGTTATGTTCAGACTTTTTATTGAAATTGTTTTAATCAATAGTTGAAGATAAACATTTATCTTTCATACTAAGGACCTTAATGCAGGAATCTAAAGAGATGCAATTCTGGAACAAGCCAACAGCATCATAGCGATTATATGAAAATTCTCTTTGATTTAAATGGGACTGTTATGCCTTTGAATGGAGACCATGCTAGCATTAAAAGAGTTAAATGTTCATTTCAATTAATAGACATTTTGAATATAACATTTTCTCCCTATGGCACAGTTTGCTTTTCTTTGGCTTTCTCACAATGTCCTTCCTCCAGTATTCAAAGCATAATGAGGATAGTAGACTCACACAGTGTTTGACATAGATGCTGATAAACTACAAAGGACTGGAGCAAGTTTTAAGAAAACCAAATGCATCATAGAGGACAAACTAAAATCTGTTCCTCTCTAATATCCAAAGCATTAAAGGCTCCATTTAAATCCATGAATCTTCATTTGCCCCCTGTGATGTTGCTTGTTTGGCCAAAATTGCTCCGTTACATCAGCCTTGTATATCTTACTTGGAAAATGTTCTTGGAGTCCATTTCTTGACCAGATTAGCAAAACGAAGAGTACAGTTTTGCATTAAGTAAAAAACATTACTTACCATAATCACTGTCATAAAACACTATAAATTTTTGCCATCGAAGTTCGGTGACGAGCTTCAACATAACATCATTGAGGCGAACAGGTGGTCTTGCTGCTAAAGTGTACTCTTCTCCTTCCAGACTAGGATTAAAGTGACAGACTGTACGTGGTGACCCACCAGTGTTGCGTTGTACGAAGATATGAGGAATGTGCATGGCGTCTGTCAATGACTGAAGTGCATTTGCTGAGGCACAACCAGTAGACGTTACTAAGGCTAAGATTCCCTGGGTCATCAGGTCACAAGCTGAAAGATAAAATGATAAATAATGTTATGATTTTTCAATCAAAAGATAAAGTTTGTAATTTTATTATTACTAGGTTTTCCTAGACAACACATGCTCACACACACTCTTGCAGGGAGGAATGTTCATATCGGAATAGTTTTTTTCTTATTAGATTTTAAAGTCTCCCCTCACGCTTTTCCCAACTTCACTCTTCTCCCCTCCGATATGAAATCCAGTCGCTTGACCAGACAGATCACAACAAGAGAAAAGAATGTATGTATAAGGAAAACCCTGCTCCCTTTGACCAAGAAGAGCAGGGTTTTCCTTATGCTGACACAATATTGTCCCTTGTTGCCATCAGTCTGAACCAGCTTTCTAATGCAAAGGAGTTGTCGGCAAAAGGGGCAGGAGGGGGAAACTTTATAATATAATTACAAAAAAACTATACCGATATGAATATTGCTGAAGGTACGCTGCATTATTAAAAAGTATAAGGAATAAAATATGCAAACATCAGAAAAACAAATGTTGCTATAGGAAAAATTAAGGGAGAGACTGCAATGTACAATGTATGTGTGATGCAAAGAACAATCCTATGTGCACTCAAGTAGAAGCAAAGCGTAAAACACATCTTCAGTTCTTATCCTTTCCCTCCTGGACTTTTGAAACTCTTTATTTATTGGACTGCCTGCTACTCATATTTCTCCACTACAATCAATTCTTAACTTTGCCACCAAATTTTCTTAATCTCCGCCAGAATAGTATTTACCCTACACTACTAAAATACTACAATCATTGTCATGGTTTCCCATAAATCAATGTATAGCATTCAAAATCTTCCTTAATACTTTCAAGGCTCTTCAATATTCAGCCCCATCCTATAATTCATCATTGGTATCCCGTTGTATACATGCACGTTCTTAATGCTCCACTCATAGTGGACGGCTCTCTTCTCCTTTAACATTGAATGCTGTGTTGCTACTGAAGCCTTTTTGACCATTTTGCTCCCCACCTCTGGAACTCCCTACCATCCAACATTCACCAAGCCTCAACCCTTAATAACTTCATATCCAGGCTAAAAGAATACCTTTTAATTGTAGCACTATTTTATTATGTAAACCATATGTCATAAATTGCACTTTTCTCCAACTGTTGTATTTGTGCATCACCTATCCTATATTTAGATTGTAAGTTTTATGAGGCAGGGATATCTTATCCTGATGTGTGCATACCTAGTGCAGGGCTCAAAATGGAGAGTGAAAATTTAGCCCTGGCGAGTAGAAATCCAGCCCTGGTGGGTATGCTATGGCTTGCAGTGGTGAGTAACTTTTCAGGTCTGGCTAGTAGCAAAGGATTTCAAATTTTAAGCCCTGCCTAGCGCAAGCCTTATGATAATCGTCTGTATAACTATTTAACTACAACACGTATTGTATCCATTCTATACTAAATGTAAACTATGAAGTGCCAAGTACAACTGTTGATGCTATATAAATAAATATACAATACAATCTTCAGTACCAAACTGATACATTGCTTTCCAGTGAGTTACAGTGAAACATTCCTACCCAGTTAATTTCATCTTCAGTACTTTTCTAACATTGTGGAGAAGAGTAATTCTCTTTCTGACTACAGTTTTACTATAAAAAAAACTATATTGTAGTACTAGCCATGCTGATTATAAAAAGGTTACTCTTACTGCTGGCAGTTGCTTTGTTCAAAGGTTATTACAATTCGAACTGTCATAAAGCGGTTAAGCTATCACATTTGATGGAGAACTATGGCCCGTGTCTCACTTCTCCTGTAGATGAACTATCTAGGTGATGACTTCTCCATTTTATCACTTCTCCAGTTCATATGGTATTCTATGGAGCCTATGCCTATGTCTTCAACTTTGGAGATCTTAATGCATAAACTCTATAGAATAACATAGGAACTGGAGAAATTATAAACTGGAAAAGCAATCTCCACTTTATCACCTCTTTATCACTGCTTCGTTAATCTCCCCCCAGGAAGCACTGTTACTTAAAACTGTAATAACTGTAATAACTTTTGAATGACATAGCACCCATCAGTGGGGCTACCCTTGTTTTTACTTATCAGGAAAAGTACATCAATATATTTATTTTCTAATAATAAAAGGTTGCTATGTCTTTAAGTATATTTAAAATGAATTGAACAAATAATTCTGTCCCGTACATGTTTGCCAATATATATATATATATATATATATATATATATAAAACAAGAAATGGTATCAAGTCCATGTATGGAAAAGCACTCCTCTTGAGGAAGGCCCTCCAGGGGGTCGAAATGTTGACAATAAACTCAACTCTGCAAAAGAAGACCTGTGAGTGCTTTTCCATACATGGACTTGATACCATTTCTTGTTTTATTAATTACCTATTTGGATACATAACACCGAGGCATTTGCACATGTATTGAATATAGGAGTGCCCATTTCTTCTTATTCATATATATATATATATATATATATATATATATATATATATATATACATATATATGAGAAGAAGAAACCCAGCACTCACAAGGTTTTATCCAAAGAAGCAAAGGTTTATTAAATGTTCAACGATTCGGCCAGGCACAGCTGGCCTTCCTCAAGACTTGACTGAAACATTTATCATTTAATAAACTTTTGCTTGTTTTGATAAAGCCCTGTGAGTACTGGGTTTCTCCTTCTTCTACAATATGCAGTCAAATTGCAGCACCCAGCAAATATATGTTTATATATATATATATATATATATATATAAATATATATATATATATATATACACTCCTGTCAGAGGTAATTTACAGAAAGGGTGGTAAATTCTATGAATAGCTTAATAGGGAACGTGGGAAGGGCTAATATTGTTCAAGGATGCATATTCTTTCCCACAAGTTAGGTTCTATTGTGTTGAAACACAGATTTTGACAGCAGATAAGAATAAACTGGTCAATTTTCCTGTCTAACTAAAATGCTGATTCTTACATTAATTTCAGAATAGACAGGTCTGTCCCAGACATTTTTTAATTCCATCACTGAATTAGCTCCTATCACTTCTACTGTGAGACTATTCCATTAATCAATCCTTTCTGTAAGGTAGTACGGATGCTCTGAGCCTTAAATAGACAGAAAAATTATTAGACTGGATGGGCCAGTTGGTTATTATCTGCTTTCAAATCTGTGATATATTTTAAGTATGTCATCTCACTAAATAAGATAGAAAGCTGATATATTAAGATGGAAATAACTTATTGGTCCCAGGTTCTCTCAGCTATGCAACCTCCCCTTGCAGCTCAACTTCACACAATTATCCTTAACTGGAGCCCCTATGAATTGAAATCTGAAGCCCTGTCATATGGAAGTCACAGAGTCCCTCTACCAATTTAGTCTGTGTGACTAGGGCCTCAACAAATATGACCCTAGAAAAACTGGTTGCCAGATATGAAAGAAGTAGCCTGCCTTCTTTGTAGGAAATATGATTCCCTTGGCTGTCGTACTGTAATGGGGCATGAAGTTCATCTTCATATGTGCCCAGCTGGGTGTACTGGCTTTCAAACCTACTTTATTTCCTTTCTCTTTTCAAGGGTCACTGGTTTATCCAATTATTCATCCTTTATTCTTACTTCTGCTACACGAACATGAATGTACAATATATATGGTGTCATAACCACACTGGTAACCTTTCTGCATCTTTGTACAATTTCTTTTGAGTTTCCTCCTATTTTATTTGTGCCCTTTAATAAAAAATTATCTGAAAAAAATAACAAGAGGGATACTACAATTCTGGGACAAACCAACTGTACTACAGAAGAGAAATGAAAATTCCCATTGATTTAAATAAGGTTTTTTTTTTTTTTAACTGAAATTTTTATTGAGAATTTTAGGAAAACATACAGATTAGTGTTGAGCGAGCACCCCGATGCTCGGGTGCTCGGGTGCTCTGACCGAGCACCCCCTGAGGCTTGAGTGCTCGGCCGAGCACCCGAGCCCCATTGAAATGAATGGGGCGACACGAGCATTACACCAGGCACCCCCTGCTCTGATGAGGGGAGGGTGCCTGGTCAATGCCCCCCTTCATCTCCGCTATGCCCCCTTCATCTCCGAATGCCCCCTTCATCTCCGCAATGTCCCCCTTCATCTCCGCTATGCCCCCTTCATCTCCAAATGCCCCCTTCATCTCCGCAATGTCCCCCTTCATCTCCGCTATGCCCCCTTCATCTCCGCTATGCCCCTCTTCCACAATGTCCCCCTTCATCTCCGCAATGCCCCCTTCATCTCCGCAATGCCCCCGTACCTCCAGTCCCTGGTGGTCGAGCGGAGCATCTTCAGATCTGTGCCTCTTCCGGCACAGATCCCCGCCACCCGAACATGGCGGGCGAGCACATGGCGGTACTCGACGAGTACCGCCATGTGCCGAGCAGAGCGATGCTCGAGCCGATCCGAGCATCGGCCGAGCACGCTCGCTCAACACTAATACAGATCACAGTTATACAATAAGCATAATGAATACCTACAAACATTAGTGAATGAGTAAGTAAAAAAATGTAAGTTATACAATAACAATCAGAGAAGTTGAAGCATATCAGAGAATGAAGATACCTCAAATCAACCTGTGTGACTTACAAGCTCTCTATATAGCCCTGGGTCAACTGAATGATAAATTAAGTATGTAAGTATACCGTAATAGAAAAACGTTGTCATGCTTTCATATATTAAGTGTGATAAGTAGAAAGAAAATGCGTCAATAGCGGTGAGTGAGAGAGCAAAGTATACGGGAGAAGGAAGAAAGAAAGAAGATGAAAGAGGTGAGATAGAAGGAGAACAGGGAAAGGAGAAATTGATTTATATGAGGTTTTTAACCCTTTGAATGCTACAGAAGTCACCAACACATTGGGGATATGGACTAAGCCTGATAAAAATGTGGTAATGTGGAGATGACGTCTTCAGTGATATCACATACAGTTCCTATGTTATTTTATAGAGGCTATGCACTAAGATACATAAAGTTGCGGAATTCTTAGTGCATTGACTCCATAGAATAATATAGGACTTGGAGAAGTGATATCAATGAAGAAATCATCTCCACTTTATCACCTCTTTATCATACCTTAGTACATCTCTCTCATTGTTCTTCAGTATGTTGATGACTCCCTATGGTGCATTTCGTCTGCTGCAGAATTGATCCTTTTCTTCTAAACATGTCAGACTCTCTGTGGTTACAGGAAGTTTAACAAGACTAATAAAAAACAAAATAACTGCAAAAAAAATATTGACAGTAAAGAAAACTCTGAAATGCTGATTTTACTGAAGCTATATCAACCTTTATTGTAATACAACTCTTTGCAAATTGATAAACGTATATCTGTCATTGTCAAGAAAAAATAATATGTTGCTGTTATATGACTGGGATTCTGCTGACATGGGATCTAACTAAAGTATGTCATTTAAATAAACAATGACCAAGCTGACACTGAAGTATGTTTGAAAAATAATAGCATTTCAAAATCCTGAGCTATTCACTCCTTAATTTGATGCTAGGGTTGGATGTCTTTGTCATGACCTTCAGAGTAGGCCTTAGGTAGAACCAGACGTGACAACCAAGCCTAAACTTAATCTTAGCTGTTTAATGCAGAATCAAGTAATACAGTCCTGTATGGACCTAGAGTTCAAGGGGACTTTGCTGAAACTTTACTTAAAGAACGGACACCTACTAAAAATAAACCCCCAATTACCTTGTGATTACCATATACAGTGGGTGGAGTTTGTGTTCTGTGTCGTGTTAACAACTGTCATGTCTGCCTCCATGGACATGACATTAATAATATCATATAGTAAGGAACGTGTACAGGGGTGCTATTAGTATGCCTTATATCTCCTTTAAATATAAAACTTTTTGTTACATCTTCTCAAGAAAAACATTAGTTACCTAGTGTGTACGTCAGTTGCTTTTTTGCAAGTTAATTTTATCGTTAAAATGATGACATGCCATATGCAGCTGTCAGCATGGAAATAGAAATCTTAAATACAAAATCCAAATTACTCTTTCATCAATTATCTTTAAGTAGCTGAGCAAAACTGAATTATGTCTTAAAAAAGTTTGAATACAGTGATTGTTAGTGATAATAGCCTAGACAAAAAGGTTAATAGAAAGCAAAATCTCAAGTATATTCTTAAGTGGTATGTGTAATTGGATGTCAATTTCATCTTTCATTGAATATCCCTATATTACTGTAATACATGCATTACTGGAAGCTCTAGTTCAATTGCTCTCTCCTAACGGCACTTTTTTATCACAAAATTAAAAATTGACATCTAAAGTATGTTTCAGCCAATGTAAGCTTATTGGCATTTTAGGAATACAAGGGCAAATACCCAAAAGCAATTATACAATATGTCAGGAGCTGGAGTCAATTTCTAGTCTCCTCCTTGTATTATGTCAATTTACTAAGGTTATTGGGCTGAAGGCTGTCAGCTGACTGACATTGTGGGGGATGCACTAAGGCATGATGAAGAGGTAATAAAGCAGAGGCAACTTCTCCAGTGATATCACATATCTAGTTCCTATGTTATTCTATAGAGCCAATGCACTATGATTTCTCCATCTTTGGAGATCTCAGTGCATAGTCTCCATACAATATCATAGGAACTGGAGAAGTAATATCACTGGAGAACTCATCTCCACTTTATCACCTGTTTATCATTCCTTAGAGCATAATCCCCATTGTGATTTTTGGGCCATATTCAAAAATAAAAGTGGAACAATCTGTGGCAAACCATCTGCACTACAGGAGACAAAACACATTCCCAAAATGTCCAGTTCATGGAAATGGGGCATTTAACCATTTGAATACTCAAGAGGTCTCAATGTAATTATTTTTATTTTCCTCATGTTACATTGGTTATTCCAGAGTGACTGTGCTCTTTTTGGGCACATGGTGTTGCATTCCTCATGAAATAGATACTAGTGAGTACATTTTTGCTCAAAACTAACTTGGTCAATTTTCAAATGTGTTGATTCACTGTGGCCTAGATTAATCCCTTGCATACTAACATGCTTTTCAATGCCCCATTTATTTTAACAGTGCGAAGAGAGTTATCCAATTCACTGGGGGGATTCACTAAGGAGTGATAAAGAGGTGATAAAGCGGAGATGACTTTTCCAGTGATATCACTTCTCCAAGTCCTATGCTATTCTATGGAGCCAATGAATTAAGATTTCTCACACTTGAGAAATCTTAGCGCATAGGCTTTATAGAATAACATAGGAACTAAAGAAGTGATATCACTGGAAAAGTCATCTCCGCTTTATCACCTCTTTATCACTCCTTAGTGAATCCCCCCAGTGAATTGGATAACTCTCTTCGCACTGTTAAAATAAATGGGGCATTGAAAAGCATGTTAGTATGCAAGGGATTAATCTAGGCCACAGTGAATCAACACATTTGAAAATTGACCAAGTTAGTTTTGAGCAAAAATGTACTCACTAGTATCTAAATCTAATTTTTCACCTCTTTATCAAGTCTTATTGCATAACCCCACTGGTGTTCTCTGGCACTCCAATGATTAACCTGAACAAAAAAAACCCTAATGCCCGTTATGAATCAACTGCTAAAATGGATCTTTAATTAGCACTAGATATCATATCCACCGTACATGATTTTTTTATTGCTGAAAGACAAACTCCTCCAACTGAAGTTTTCTTAGGAAGAAGGACTTTAGTGGGGGGGAGTTTGGAGTCTTAGAGTCCTGCAACAAAGAATCATGTCTACCTCCATGGACAAGATTTCCAGTACTAATTAAAGATTATTTATGGGGAACCAAAGTTTGCTGTAAAATGGTAAATGTGTAGCAGGTCCTGAATTAACATTATGAGCACCAAAAAAGTATGCTGCAGTGAGAAATTTGGTCCCAGAAAGTATATTAAGGAACCAAAGTTACTGCATCAAAGAGACCCATTCTGCACTTTTTTTAAATAAAAATTAACTTGTATTAATATCTTAAAAACGGAATGCAAGCAATGTCCATAAATCATCAAATAATAGCTGAAAAATAGCACTAATAAAAATGAGCAAATGTTCACAGATAAAATCAAAGAAAGTGGTGAAGGGATATTGGGAATCGGCTATATCACATCTATCAGTGTCAAAAGGAGCCTACGGTGAACCCTTCATTGTGTTTATATTAATACAAATAAAGTCAGGCTGTATGCCTTCTCCCAAACACCCTGCTAGTGCAGTACATAAAAATGCAGCAGTAGAGATGCAAATAGTGCCAACTTAAATAAATTGTGAAATGATTGACTACTTACAGTGACAACTAGTACTCATATCTAACCATGTCTCAAATGACCAAAATCATAAATTCCCTAGTATCGTAACTGGTAGGGGCCAGACGAGTCTTCTTCTCCAGGAAGTCTGTCGAGGCCGTATAGTTCAAATTCAAACAGGAGAACAATTTGGGAGAAAGATCAGTCTCTAGTGTGTAACAATGAACTAACATAAGCAAGGCTGATAAACAGCAAGTATCCACTCCGGTTGCCATTCTGTATTACAAAGTTGTTGCCCCAATGAACCCGTTAGTTTAAATGGTAAAAATCGCTGAACTTTAGTTCATTGTTACACACTAGGGATTGATCTTTCTCCCAAATTGTAATCCTGTTTAACATTGTAACTATACCGCCTGGGCAGACTGCCTGGAGAAGATGCCTCTGGCTCCAGTAACCTACTAGCAACAATACTGGGGGATTTATGAGTTATGTCATTTGAGACATGGTTACATATGAGTACTAGTTGTGACTGTAAGTGGTCAATTATATCACAACTAGTTGAACAGCCCGTTACACGGGCCACAGTGCCTCTGGCAGCGGGTCGTGTGGCAGTCACGCGCGGTATCAGCCGCGGCGCGGGCAGTCTGTAGTGTGCATGAGTGCCGCACGCGCAGTAGTGTCTACTGCGCATGTCGTGCGTTACACACAACTTAGCGAATTATTATATAGGATTTATTTAAGTAGGCACTATTTGAATCTCTACCGCTGCTGAGCTTCGAGGGTTAATTGTATAGATTGTCAATAAAATATGTTGTCAGTTCTAACAACTAAAATCTGAACATCGACAGAATCTAGCCCTGCTTACTAATCTCCTCAAATGATCCATTTACTCTATGTTTAACATTCTTATGTACTTCTCTAGTAGGTTGTGTGGTAGAAGGCAAACAGCCTGACTTAAAGGGATAGTAATGTTTCAAAATAAAAGCAGCTCCGATGAATCTTCATAGTATTTGTGCCATGGAGAGTGTTATTTCCATGCTGTCAGAGTTGTAGTTCAAGAGTAGTTGAATGATAAAGTATCCCTCTCCCACCCCTTTTACTGATGTAACACTGCTCACCTCAGAACAGAAAGGTGGCGTTTAGGTGGATTGTAAAAAGGGACAACCTTCAATTGACATAAGGGAAAACCTGAAAAACCTGTCAAGGAAGGCAGGGCTTTCATTGTTCTCACAGTAAGAAGATTATCCCTTGCTTTGAGCTGTCTGATCTTAAGACCAGATTCCACATCTGAGAGGACGTGGCTTACACTAGGTAAAAGGGGAGGGAGTGGGAAACTTTATCATTCAATTAATCTTGAACTACAACTCTGACAGTATTGAAATAACACTCTCCATGGCCCAAATACTATGAAGATTAATTGGAGCTGCTTTTATTATGAAACATAACTATCAATTTAATTTGTATTAATATAAACACATTACAGGGTTCACCGTAGTCTCCTTTTGCCACTGATTCCCAATTTCCATTTTTATTAGCCCTACTTTTTCCACTAGTATTTGATGATTTATCGACATCACCAGCATTCCGTTTTTAAGATATTAACAAAAGTTAATATTTACTCAGCACACTAGGAGTTACCTTTATTACTAGTCATTCAGGGTATCTGAGGGGCAGAATGGGTCTCTTTGTTGCAGTGACTTTGGCTCCTTGATATATTTTCTGGGACCAGATTTCTCACCGTGGCATGGTTTTATGGTGCCCTTATGGGGAACCAAATTATATATGGTTGATTTGTAATGGTTTTGCAATGATTTGTAGAATACTATAGCATTCAAATGGGTTAAAACCCCAGTTTGAATTAATAAGAATTTGTGGTATTTTGTTTGTCCCACATGATGCAGTTGGCTTGCTAAAAAATTGCTCCTGTTTATCTTTGTGAGTACTGTCCCAGTAGAATATGGCTCGATTTGTTGCAGGATATCAATTTAAAATGTCAATTCCTTTTGCTTCAATCTGTGTCATTATCTAATGCAGGGAATGTAGATCTCTAGTCCTCAAGTGCTTCAGACAAGCCAAAATTCAATGATATCTCTAAATGAAGTCACGTTTGCCAGTTAATCAATTGTTTGGGACATTGACTAGCTCCCCATGTGCCTGAGCCCACCCCATATCTAAGTGAACAAACTGCCTGAAGGAATAATAACCATAATTGTAATAAGTAACTGAAAGGTCGTCTATGTGTCCTGACAAAAGCTAGTTTGATTTTGACTCAGTGCAAGCACACTGTCTCTCTGGGAATTTGAGACATCAATCCCAGCTGCCATTTGGCTGTTTGCAAGTGCACTGGCTCTGTGGTGTTTGAAACATGAGTTCCAGCTCCCACAGTGCAAATCATCAATCCAGAACTGGAAGGGGAACCTGGTTTTCCTTATTCTTAGTTAGACAGCACTGGATTGACCATGCAGTTCGGTACCTATTCATTCCTGGGACACTTGAGCAAGTTAATGGTAGCCATAACTAACCTTTTAGTTATTTTAGGTTGGGGGTTTACTCTTCCTTAAGAGTATGTTGTTATCAAGATTATGGAGATATTATCAGAAGTGTTCAGAGGGAAAAGGTCATTCATTTGAGCCATTAAATTGTTAGTTATGTTTCATAATAAAAGCAGCTCTAATTAATCATCATAGTATTGGGACCTTGGAGAGTGTTATTTCAATACTGTCAGAGTTGTAGTTCAAGAGTAATTCAATGACAAAGTATCCCCCTCTGATGTAACACTGCTCAGCCAGAGCAGCAGAGAGGTGCCCAGGTAGATTACAGAGAGGGACAATCTTCAAGTAAGATAAGGGAAAAACCTGATAAACTTGTCAAGGGGGGCAGGGCTTTCATTGTTCTCATAGGAAGAAGATTGTCCCCTGCTGTTATCTGTCTGGTCTTACAACCAGATTCCACACCTGAGAAGAGATGGCTTACACTAGGTAAAAGGGGCAGGAGGGGGAAACTTTATCCTTCAATTACTCTTGAACTACAACTCTTACAGTATTGAAATAACACTCTCCATGGCCCAAATACTATGAAGATTAATTAGAGCTGCTGTTTTTATGAAACATTACTATCCCTTTAAGTGAATCAGTGCAGCACTCTGAACTCTGAACATATCTACTTTTCATAGAATTCCATAGTATCAAACACAAAAAAACCTCCAGTGTGAACCCTGCCGTAAGGTATGTTGTTTAAAATAAACAAATTAAATAAATCTTTACAAAATTAAGAACTGGGGATAAGGACTGGGTTGAAAATAATACTATAGTCAGAAATGGTCCATTTATTTTTTGGGTGCAGAAATCATATAAATAAGATATATAAATATTGTGAATACAAGGAGGACAATAAACGTATGCAGCTCTTGATAGTTGAGAAATCCTTTGCAAAACAACACCACGTACAGAATGTAATGATCTGTTTAAATCAGCTATATCTTATTCTGCACCTTACCTACAGAGAACAATAGGAGTGAATATACTCATTTGTTTCATGTTTAGGCTCAAGCAAAGTGACCCATTCTCAACTGATAATAAGACTCTTTAAGGGTGACCCTTAACCCTTTGACTGCCAGAGAGGTTTACTAAATTCTATTAGATAGCAAATGTAAAAACAGAAAAAAACATGTAATGGTTTACTTTTAAAATGTCGCCCTGTAGTGGTGACCCTTAAGCCCTGTAGTGGTGACCCTTAAGCATGCCGCATCAGAATGTTGCCCTGTTGATGCTGGCGACATTGTAATGTTGCCCTTTTAATTCAGGTGACATTATAATCTCGCTTTTTAATGGTCACCAACTAGAAAGCAACATTTCAATAGAATACCAGGGAAGAAAGGTAAAATATAGATTTTTAAAGGTGCAGTAATAAGTTACAAGTACATTAACCTCTTTCTGACCGGAGAAGTTTGCAACCCACTTCAATGCAATGCACTTCGAACAGGTAATTTCTGACTTTACTAGCTCAATTCATCTTCTGCATTTGGACTTAAGCCTAGAAGGCATGAGAATAAATAAATGCTTTAGCACATTATGGTGCACACAATTCTCTATCTTTAAGACTAATTTAAACAAGCCCCAAACAACTCTCCTATAATGTAAAGAAAAATAAAGTATCCCACCAGAGTGGTTCAGGATTGGTAGCATAGGAGGGGCATATAGAGGGGAAGGGTCATAAAAGGCTAGTCTGGATAAGGAGTGGGTATTGCCAGGAATTCCAGGAAATGGAAACACAAATGGCGGCCATCTTGTCGGTGTCAGTGTACTTTTGGCAGGAGAGACATCCGTGTCTTCCCTCCCTGTTGCAGCCATACCCTTTCCATATCTAGCAGGCTATTTGTTGGCAGCCATGGAATTAAAGGTTACAGCTTGGTGTCTATGCCTGAACAAATTGTTAAATTATATATAGAATTATTTTATCATCTGGCAATGACCATTTAGGGGGTTTCATGATCTTTTTTAAAAACCAATGCAGCTGTGGTAATTTCAAACCCCTAATTCAAGTACCCAGAACCTAGACAAGGAATGTGATACCGAAGGGTACACAGAGAGGACCTCTGTCTGAATTCGGAACTCCCTGCTCTGTATCAGCCATGTCATGGGCAGGCTCTACTGAGCATGACCGCGTGACCAGCTGGCACTGTTGCCCGTGTACACGGGCTCTTCAACTAGTATATTATAAAACATTTCCTCCTAAGTAAACAAGAAGGGGAATGTCTTAAGAGCAAGTGGAGACAAACCATCTGTAATACATGTATTTTTTAACCCCTTGAATGCTAGATAGATGTATTTGGTTTGCTACAGAATTATGCCAGTCTAGATCGTTTTTTGCCTCATTGGTACTCCCACTTCTGAGAGCTAAAAAGGACCACACTTAGCTCTCTCCATAGACTGCAGGAAAGCAAGGCCCCAAGTATAGCTCCTATAGTGGTTGCAGACCAGTTTGCAATATGATAGAATTGGGCTCTGATCTGGGTGCTCTTGAAATGCTGCTCACATCTTTATTGTAGTACACAGCAGTTAAAGTAGAGCACAAGCATTAAGGCAGCTAGAGATCAACCTAAGATCATTTATTTATATAGAGTGCAGAACATGTTTCAGGCAAGCAGACATAGACTGGAGAAGCAACAGTGACACCTGGCTGAGAAACAAAGTTAAACTCAACAAGGCTGATGTATTATGTTGAACTGGAGCAATTCAGACACAAATCAAATGCACCATAGCAAACAATTCCCATTAATTTAACCCTTTGAGTGCCAGAGAGGTATCCAATGCATTGCAACACACTATGTAGGTGACCTTTCTAGCATAAAGGGAGTACAATTCTTCCTTTACATGAACAGAAATTTGGGCCTATGATTCAGAGTATTTGCTGCATCTGCCTCAGGATCTCACATTTTGTACTGCAATAACTTTTGAATGAAACATTACTTAAACCAATTATTTGATCATAAGCATTTATTGCCAGTTTCAACTATTCTTAATTTAACTCTTTGAATGCAATTTCCCCCAAAGGCTCTAAATGTATGCGTGTCAAAGAATTATAACACAAGATGAGGGTGGATATCTCCTTTCCTACAGTCCAACAGCCGACTATGAAATTAATTCTGCTGTGTCCTCTTCTATTTGCCTTATTTTCAACAGAAAACTAAAGCAGTTTTGGAACAAACCATCTGTACTATCAGGGCCCGATTTTCCATTAGGTAGAAGAGGCAAGACAACTGTCTAGAGTTTCAAATTGTGAGGTCTCCTCAGCTGTGTTGGCCACACCCACGTTCACAGCGATGAGTGCTCCCAATGCAATCTCCTGCACCGGTTCCTGTTCTTGCACCAGTTTATATACACTTTTAGTGGTCAATATTTAACCCCTTGGATGCTAGAGAGGCCTCCAATGCTCCAAAGCTTCTTTTTTTGTGCCTTTATGTTATAGGCTAAGGTTATTTTCTTTTGCCGGGAAGAGTGGATGGGACTGTGGGGATGACTATGTGAGGAGTGCGGGTGGCCAGTGGTGCAGCTAAGAGCACCTTGGGTGCAATGCTTATTGGCTTCCGATATATAAATCCAGCCCTGTGCCCACTAGCAGAGAAATGAATGTCCCCATTATTTTAAATGGGACTTTTAACACCTTGAACACTAGAGAGGTCACTGACCCATTGCTTTGCAATGCATTGGAAACCTCTTTAGCATTCAAGGGGTAAAAGCCCCATTTACAGTAAATGGAATTGTGTGAATATTATTTCTCCATGTTGACGATGTTGGTTTGCCACAGAATGAATCCAGTTTGTTTTGAACATAAGAATGTATGTGTTGTTTCCTGTAAACATGCTTGTTTCTACTTGAAATTGCTTTCATTGAAACCAGATCACTTGGACAAATGATTGGCACCAACTTCCATACATTGAATCTGATGTAGTAATAGGAATTGGAACACATCTGGAGCAAACCATATGAAACATAGGGGACATATAAGCATTCCTTTTTACTAGATCCTGATAGCTAAAATGTTCCTTTGAGTGCCATAGGGATGTACAACACATTGTGAAGCATTACAAACCCTTATGGCACTCAAAAGGTTAACTCCTGTTTTCCAAGGGGAGGATGAAGTGGAAATGTATGGCCATTTTGAAATAAATGCATGCATATTAGTGTTGAGCGAGCGTGCTCGGCCGATGCTCGGATCGGCTCGAGCATCGCTCTGCTCGGCACATGGCGGTACTCGTACGAGTACCGCCATGTGCTCGCCCGACATGTTCGGGTGAAGAGGATCTGTGCCGGAAGAGGCACAGATCCGAAGACGCTCCGCTGGACCACCAGGGAATGGAGGTACGGGGGCATTGCGGAGATGAAGGGGGCATTGCGGAGATGAAGGGGGACATTGTGGAAGAGGGGCATAGACTCTATGCCCCTCTTCCACAATGTCCCCCTTCATCTCCGCTATGCCCGTCTTCCACAATGTGCCCCTTCATCTCCGCTATGCCCCTCTTCCACAATGTCCCCCTTCATCTCCTATGCCATAGAGGAGATGAAGGGGGACATTGTGGAAGAGGGGCATAGCGGAGATGAAGGGGGACATTGTGGAAGAGGGGCATAGACTCTATGCCCCTCTTCCACAATGTCCCCCTTCATCTCCGCTATGCCCCTCTTCCACAATGTCCCCCTTCATCTCCGCTATGGCATAGGAGATGAAGGGGGACATTGTGGAAGAGGGGCATAGCGGAGATGAAGGGGGACATTGACCAGGCACCCTCCGCTCATCAGAGCAGGGGGTGCCTGGTTTAATGCTCGAGTGCTCCCATTCATTTGAATGGGGCTCGGGTGCTCGGCCGAGCACTCGAGCATCAGGGGGTGCTCGGTCAGAGCACCCGAGCACCCGAGCATCGGGGTGCTCGCTCATCCCTAATGCATATCCATCTAGATGAACTGCAGGAACTTTCCATGATGCAAATCATTGGCTAGCTGGAGGGGTGACATTACATGTATCCTTTACCACTCCAGCTAGAGTCTGATTGGCTGGGAGGTGAGGTTACTTCAGGGTACGTTTGGTGCTCTGCATAACCCCTCAGTCTGAGATAATGGAAACATAGAAACTTACTTGAACAAGGATTGGCATTGGAATCCAGTCACTGTTAATTTTTATTGTATTTATTGCATATGCAGTGGAAGCAAAAGTAGTGCCTGGGTATTCTATTCTTTTAGATACAAGATGCTGGAGGACCAGGTCATTGAGAACATCTCTGGGATTCCATCTCAAGGTGAGTGTTATACTTGTTATGAATGTGTGTAAGCATAGGTGTATGCATGTGAATGAGCTACTGAATTAACAAGTTAACCCTTTGAGTGGCAGAGAGGTATCCTCTCTGGCATTCAAAGGCTTAAGCAAATATATGTACACAAAAGTATTTAGTGTGTTGTTCGTGTTCCTGGTATTGCATTTTCCTTGTCATTCAGTTCTTAAGCCTTTGAATGCCAGAGGGGTACACAATGCATTGCAAAATGCCACTAAACAAAGCATAGAGGACATAAGGTGATTTGATGGTTTCCTTGTTTATATTATGGGGTCTCACAGTATCAAAGTCCTAATGTTGGAGGAAACTGTCCACTGGTATGCAATATAGAAATCATATGCTGTAATGCAAACCCTGAACTAAGTTCGGCCTCTAGCTAACTAGAGTGGAGCTGCATCGTCCAGTTTGCGCATTCACCACAGAAACTTCACTCCAAGTAAACAAAAATAAAAGAAAAAACCATATAGTGTAATATATTCAAAACAAATCAGTCTAGAAAAATGAAAACCCACCCTATAAAATGGTCAGGACTGTGTTATCAAAGTCAACTGACATAAATGCCTATGGAGATAATTGACCTGTCTCCATTCAGGTAACTCATGATATCCAAGGAGAGGTTCAAATCTCTGTGCTGTTTCTGGAGACAGACCAAATTCTCCAGCTATCTGGTCAGTTGGATTTGGTATAAGCCATCTCTATCACATTCACTATTGTAAGTGCACACCATAGGATGAAAGGTGGTAGTCAATTTGTAATCTATTGATATACACAGGGACGTCCCTGTTTTGTCTCCCTTTTTGTCTACAGTTCACTCCAAGTAGAATATTTGTGTTCTAACACATGGGGAAGAATGTACAAATTCCACTGCATTAGTTTCTAAAGCAAACAGCTGCAAAACAGGGCATGATGCCTCTAGTACATACCAGCAGACTGTCTCTACCATCATTAGGAAACAAATACAGACAAGTTCGATATGCCAGCACCATGGCATGTGCATGGCTAATGGAATACTCTCACTCCATTTTCCCTATGTCTTGTTTAGTACTTATCCTTAGAGAAAAGAAATGGCCTGAAATGCCCACACATTTCCCCATGGTCCTCCCCTTTGCACAGGTGACAATAAGAGGAGGAATTCTGGTTCACATAGCTTAGTAAATCGATGTTATCAGGTGTACAAACAAAAAATGGGTTCTCGAGCTGGATTCAGCTTGGAATCACCACTCCACATTCACCACACAGTCTTTTAACTGGCTGATAGTTTTACCAATATAAAAGTGCTTACGTGGGCAGAATAATATATTAACAACAAATGTAGTTCTGTATGATATGAGGTCCCTGATCCAGGAGAACTCACCAATCCATTCTAGTGAGCATGAAAGACAGGGTTATTGTTGTAGTTATTACCATAAAAGGAAATTATTATCCATAGATTGTGTAGGGGGATCATTTGAAATCTTTCTTTATGATTCTTATTTTATATTTATTTGTAATTAAAATGTTTACTTTTATATTATCATTCTATTGTTTATGTCTTGGATGTTAGAGAGGTCTTGTGTTGTTGGTATACACAGCCAGATGACATCATGTATCACATGTCAATTTATGTATAGTTGTAAACCTATTCCACCCATTGGTGATACCACTAACTCCTTTTGTTTTTACTCACGGAGTAACTGTCGATGGGGACCAGTACTGAGGTATGTGCTATGCTGTACGATCTCTATACAAATAAACCCAAAATATTTTAAAGGGATAGTAATGTTTCACAAAAACAGCAGATCCAATTATTCTTCATAGTATATGGGCCATGGAGAGTGTTATTTCAATACTGTTACAGTTGTAGTTCAAGAGTAATTGAATAATAAATATCCCCCTCCCTCCCCTTTTACCTAGTGTAAGCCAGCTCCCCTCAGATGTGGAATCTGGTCACTTGACCAGACAGATCACAGCAAGGGATGATCTTGCTCTGAGAACAATAAAAGCCCTGCCCCCCATTTACAGTTTTTTCAGGTTTTTCCCTTATGCTCATTGAAGATTGTCCCTCTCTGTGGTCCACCCGGACAGTTTTGCTGCTCTGAGGTGAGCAGTATTACATCAGTAAAAGGGGCTGGAGGGGGATACTTTATCATTCAATTACTCTTGAACTACAACTCTGACAGTATTGAAATAATACTTTCCATGGCTCAAATACTATGAAGATTAATTGGAGCTGCTTTTATTGTGAAATGTTATTATGCCTTTAATGTGAACACTGGTGAGTACCTCCCAATTTTCTGCACTAATCAGGGGTAGGGAGTAGAAATTCAGAGGCAGCTATGGGGTGTTTCACCTTGAAACAAGAATTAACCCCAAGAGTACCAAGGAGACGTATCAGTTTCTGACTATAAATAATTATACTCCTGTACATTGTAAATTTATGGTACTGTGCTATAAAAATGGATTGTAATATCTAGGAACAAAGTGTGTTTCATCTGTGTAGATTTATTGTACTCAGCTATAAGAAGGGATTTTAATATCTAGGAACTATGAGTGTCTCATATGTTGTTTTTTGTGGCAGAATGAAATTGACAGGAATTTGTATTTGTCCCCTGTGGTAAAGTTGGTTTGACCCAGAATTGTTCCAATTTGTCTCAGTACATCAGATTTAATATTTGATTAGCGTGATTGATATATCACAGATCTTTGTTCAATATATTGCTTCCTGAATTGACAAATTAAAAAAATTAGAAGAAAAACATGAAGTCAGTCCACTGTGCCTTAATCACTAGAGAAATCATTATTGAGAGGCAGTATGTTTCAACAGTAATAGCATTGCAAAGACTTAAAGGAAAACCATATCTGCTATAATAAGATGCTCTTAATTTGTTTAGAATGAGGCTCATCTATCAGGAACAATTCCTGGGAAACCAACTGCACCATAGAGGACATAAAAATGGCAATTGATTTACATGAACCTTTAACCCATTAAATGCTGCAAAGGTCCCCAATGCATTTTGAAGCAATATGTTGGTGTCTTATATAGCACTCAAAGGGAATTTGGTAATTATTTTAGGTATAGTATATTATTTTAGCTCTTCAGTCTCCTTAATCTTCCTAATTTTCAGTCACTGTACTTAATGATTCTTACTGAAATTTCCATTTAGTTTACACCTTTTCAATAAAGACAATAGCCAGAAACTTGAAATGTGAAACACCATAGAGAAAGCACCAGCTATGAATCTTAAGAGCTATGCTATAAGATGTGACATGTAATGAAAATGACCAGCAATAGATGTAGACTATCAAAATAATATAGCTATAACTAACTACTTGATGTCAACACATATCAAGGTGTAAACCTGGGAGAAAAAAAGGGTTGTCCAAGTTAAGTACTTAGGAGCCATTAATAGGCCAGAATTTAACGATATCCCTGACAAAGCAAAGGTAAGTAAAACAATAACCCATTCATTTTGACTGACCCACCTGTTCTCCAGTAGGACAATTCCTAACTCAAGGGGGGAGATATACTAAGTGGTGATAAAGAGGTGATAAAGGAGAGATGACTTCTCCAGTTTATCACTTCTCAGTTCCTATGTTATTCTATGATACCTATTCACTAAGATCTCCAAAGTTGAAGAAATCTTAGTGCATATGCTCCATAGAATAACATTGAAACTGGAAAAGTGATAAACTGGAGAGGTTATCTCCACTTTATCACTTCTTTATCACTGCTTAGTGAATATCCCCCCTTGTCTGTTAGTGGCCCTTGAGGGCTATACTTGGGCACCCCTGGTATACGCAGATTTTTATATTATACATTATAAAAGCCTTCTGCCACAAAAACTAGTATTAGTGTATTTACCAGAACTTCTAGTTTTGCCTACTAATACATAGTATAACCCTGTATGTTCCCTCTTGAAAGAAATGCATCTAATCTTCTCTTAAATGTATCCATTGTATCTGCTATTACCACATCCTTGGGCAAAGAATTCATCAATTTAACAGCTCTTACTGAAAAAAACACCCTTCCTCTGCTGAAGCTGATACATCCTTTCCTCTAATCCTAATGAAGCTCCCTAGTTATTTGATCAGGCCTTGGAATGAAAAACTCACAAGAGATCCTTGTAGTGACCTTCCATATACTTATACCTTGCAACAAGATTTCATCTTAGTTGTCTTTTTTCTAGAGTAAATAGTTTGTCTTGACATTCCTCACACTTCAAGTCCTCCATTCCCTTAATTAATGCTGTTGCTCTTTGTTCTACTCCTTCCAGTTCTAGAATATCATTTTTCAGAACTGGAGACCAAATCTGCACTGCATATTTGAGGTGAGATCTTACCAACGATTTGTATACTGGCAAAATTATGTTATCCGCTCTTCATTTAATATCCCTTTTTATGCAAGACAGGACTTTGCTTTTTCTACTGCTGGTTAACACTGGTCACTGTTTCCAAGTTTGTTGTTTACAAGGATTCCCAGGTCTGACTCTATCAACGAGTCTCTTATAAATGATTCCATTAAGCTGAGTTCATAAGTAGCCTTGGGATTGTATCTTCCCAAATGTATGACTTTATACTTTCCCACACTAAACTTCATACTCCATTTGTTTGCCCAATCTGCCATTTTTTGTAAATCTGTCTATGGAGAACAAACGTCTTGTTCTGAATTTATTACCCCTACATAATTTAGTTTCATTAGCAAATATTGAAATTTTGCTTTATATACCTATTTCCTTGCCATTTTAAACATGTTAAAAAGCAGTGGCCAAGTACCGAATCCTGAGGTGCTCCACTCTCAGCTTTAACCGTATTGGAAAATTTCCCATTTACAACAATGCACAGTTCCCTATCGTTCAGCCAATTATCTGTTCAGGCGCTAAGGTTATCACCTAGCCCCAATTTCCTTATTTTATACACCAGCCTCCTGTGTCTTTAAATGATCATACTGTGAAGAATCCACTGCATTTTCTGGAAATCCAAGGGGAGATGCACTAAGATGAGACAAAGGTGAAATAAAATTCCCAGTGCTCTAAGGCTTCTGCATTTCGTAAAGGAGGGCCCATAAAATAACATTAAGAGGCTTATTTACTAAAAAAATTGTAGAAAATCTCAAGCAACCCGACTGAACCATGGGAACAAATAAAAAATCCCCAGATTCCTATTTATTTAATTTGGAATTTTAAGATCTTGAATGCTATAGGCCAATGATTCTCAACCAGGGTGACGTGGCACTTTGGTGTGCCACAAACATCAACTTGGGGTGCCCCATGTTTTCTATAAAGACTGACAAAAATGGACTTTTAAATAAAGATGTATATAAATTGTTATGCACAATATATTTAGTTTTGTAATTATGATTATAGTACCTAATAATAACTGTATATTTATGTATTGTACCCTTCTTATGCTCTTGATAAAGTACATTAAATATGTTTGGGGTGCCTTGAATGTTCTAGATCAGTGGTTCTCAACCCGTGCCCTCAGTGGCTACTAACAGGCCAGGATTTGTGAATTTCCTTTTAAGAACACAGGTGAGTTAATCAATATGACTGAGCCTCTGATCAACACACTTGTGTTCTAACAGTGAAATTCCTAAGTCCTGCCTGTTAGTGGCCACTGAGGGCACGGGTTCAGAACCTATGTTCTAATTTATGTTAGGGGTGCCCCGAACAAAATACGATTGAGAACCACTGCTATAGGCATTTCCAATTCACTGTTTTGCAATGCACTGGATACATTCTTGTGTAGAAGTGGTTAAAATCCCCATTGAAACTCTACTGGAGAGTTTTCAGTTTACCACAACACACTGCTCCATATCCTTCAACCAATTAGCTAATCAATTGCAAAGGTTATTAGCATTTCTTCCCTATGGTGCAGTTGGTTTGTCCCATAATAGGTCCAGTTCCTTTTAGTCCATCAGCCTTAGGGACTCAAGTTGTTGATGATGTACTACATCAGCTGTAGTCCATAACCCACAAGCTCTTTATTCTTATATAGCTCTATCAATTTGTACACAGTGTTGTACACATAATGTTTCAGGCACAGTGAATGCCTGCACCCTAGAGCTTACATCAAAGTTTTAGTCCCTGAAGAACATGAAGACAAAGGGACATGTCTAAAGCCACAAGGAGTTGGCACAGGGAATTGAACCAGGTTTCCACAGCTTCACATAGAGTATCTTGGCTTCAGAGTCAGTCAATTAACCAACTGAGCAACTCTGCTTTTTTATAATACCGTCTCTTTAAGGATTTGATAACACCTTAATTCTGTGATGATGCCGTTCGATCCTCAAGGGATGCTAGAATGCAGGAATTAACAATTTCCCTGCTTAAGCACAGGAATGTCAATCAAAAAAGATTGAATAACATATTGTATCATCTGCATTTACTTCCTGCCCTATTTGTGCCCATTGATGACCACATTTTGATACTTGAGAACTCTCCAGGGTAAGAGACCTGTCTATAATTTATGTGGTTAAAAAAAAACATGTATACCAATGGTAATGCTTATTATGTCTGTTGGTCTGTTCTGGTGATTCTTCACTGACCACAGTTCAACACGAACTGACAGCATATATTAAAATGCACTGCAGGCCATATTGCTTTCCGTGCATCCCTGAAATTTCCATATTTCATATTTGTTGCCAGCAGAGGTGTAGGAACCTCCACAAATCTGGGGGGGATAGCATTGCTCCCCCAGCCCCCCTGTGTGTCACCTTGCTCCCCAGACCCTCTGTACCTTCTTTGTAGCATGGACGAGCAGAACACACTAGAGGAGCTTCTGATCCTCTACACAGTCTGACAGGAAGCTGCTTGTTGCTCTCGGTGAGCAGCTTCCTGTCAGTAGATATAGAAGCTCCTCTACTCGTGGTCCGCTCTGCTCCGCCACACTACAAAAAGGTGACCGACAGGAGGGAGAGCTGTGGAGTGCACTCAGGGCCTGTGCCACCTATAGGCAAGGTAGGCGCTTGCCTAGGGTGCCCATCTATGGGGGCGCAGTCACAGAGACAGAGCAAAACCGCATGTACCTCAGCGGCTGCTGTGTCTGACATAAAAAGTTATGCATACAGACGGCAATAGATGTGCTCCACCATCCTGTATAACCTTTCTAGCATGTTGCTTGCCCATTCCCACTGCAGCCAATGAAAGAGAAGTGCTCCTCTCATTGGTTACCTGTGCTGTGTGTGTGATGCAGCGCGGTGGCGCTGTTGGTCTAGAGATGGTCACAGTAGCAGCGTGACCAAGCTGGATTCAGAAGTTGACAGCAGCCGGAGGAGTCACTCAATGAGCGACTAGAAAAAAGGAGGCCTGAATAATAACCCCAGAGCCTGTTGAAGCAGGGGGGTTGCAGCAGAGATCCGACAGAGCGCTTCAGAGGAGGTGGAGCGATCCGGCATGTACAGGGTTAGTACAATAGCAGGGCTGGTGATGTCTGTGCACTGAGTACAGTGGGGCTGCTGGTCCTAGATAGGAGGGGGGCAGCAGAACAAGGGGCTATTGGTGGTCTCTTGTCCAGTTGTCCAGGGCTGGCATTTCAGATATGCAGTATGCTGCATGTCCCTTACATTTTTTTCAGTATAAGGAAGAAGTCACTTTAAAAAGAGAGACAATGTGACTACCTCCAAACAGAGGACCCATTCAATTGAGGCACACACACACTGAAGTATCCAAAATTAGAAAAAGGCTTTATTCAAACACAAAATATGAGAAATAGCAAGCAGTACCTGAAATATTAAAAACATCCACACAGATGAGGCAGAGTGTAACCCAAAAATGTAAGTACATTCTCCCTATATCACCTAAACATAAGAAAGGAGATAAGCACGCTGTGAAAAAATCATAATAAAGTATTAAACAAAATATAAGTGTTTAAAGAAGAAAAAATATAAAGAGAAATATATATTTAAATATAAATCATAAACAAAATACTTATGACCCTGATGAAGCCACTTGGGTGACAATACGCATCGGGTTTGGGAGCACAGAAGAGGCAGACCTTGGATATTTTCCCTATGCCTCCATTTATCATGTTTAGGAGATAAGTATTTTGTTTTTGATTTATATTTAAATATATATTTCTTTCTTTTTTTTTATACACTGGTATTTTGTTTAAAGGAGCAGTAAACTTTTTTATGAAAACACATATTTTATAGAGCATTTCCTGCTGAATAAAACAAGGGTACTCCCATCTCTGTCAGATATTTTATTCAAAATTTATAGCAGTTTAAATAATCAGGAAGTGAATTTATTGTGTTTACTTCCTGATAGATCTAACTGACAGGAAGTGACAGGCAGTTTCTATCACATTCTGTGGAGAACTGTATGTCTCTGACTTTTCTGACTTTCCTCTCCATTAGAATCTAACAGGAAATCTAATTAGAATTAGACCACTAGAGGGCACTGCTAATGTAAAAAAACATGGGTTTAAGCTGTAATAACTCTGGATATATAAATCTCTCGGCAGTGGGAGTACCTTTATTGTACTCAATAGGAAAATCCCTACAATATATATTTTTTTCATAAAAAAAAGTTTACTGCTCCTTTAATACTTTATTATGATTTTTTTTCACAGTGTGCTGATCTCCTTTCTTATGTTTAGGTGATATCGGGCTAATGTCTTTACAATTTTTGGGGTTACACTCTGCCTCATCTGTGTGGGTGTTTTCAATATTTTATGAACTGCTTGCTATTTCTCATATTTTGTATTTGAATAAAGACTTTTTCTAATTTTGGATACTTCAATGCATGTTGAATTGAGTGGATCCTCTGTTTTGAGGTAGTCACATTGTCTCTCTTTTTAATGTGACTTCTTCCTTATACTTAGATATGTTGTATCGACTCATGAGTGCACCCAGGTCATTAGTACATTTATTAGGAGTATATTTATTTTGAGCTAGTGCAGCCACAAATCATTGATAGAGGTGGGTATAAGTGGGCGGGGCATAAGAAGCGGAGCCAAGGGGCTGCAAATGAGGTTTTGCCTAGGGTGGCAAAAATCCTTGCACCAGCCCTAAGTGCACTCCCCTCCTGCTGGTCACCCAGACCTTGAGCCCCCCGGGCCGGTGTGCCTAGCGCCTGGGGGGGGTTTCTACATTATCTTTCACCTGCATGTTTTCCTGGGGGGATGTGTCCCACCCACCGGTTCCTACACCCCTGGTTGCCGGTTAAAATATGTTTAGTTTATCTAATTAATTCAACTGAATCCCCTGAATGCTAAAAAAACTTCCAACACAGGGCCCTGCTAGCATCCAAAGATTAAACAACAAAGGCACATATACTGTTTCTGTGCAAACCCCTTACACATGATGAAATTCAGTTGCACAAACAATTCAGTATTAAAATACTGTAATGTTGTAAGATTTGTAGCACACCTAGCACCGTGATAAATTATTTTCAACCCATGAATTGAGTCTTGCATGGGTAAACAGTATTATATCCACACTTCGCATGCATTTTCCATAAATCAAATATTTGAAAGACATCTTCAAACTCTGCATAATAATTAAGATGATACTACAAACACATACTTTCAATTATACTCCAAGATTTTCTCCAGTAGTATTTATTTATTTGTATATTCTGTCTGTTTAGGATTTTCGTAGCTTTGCTAGAAAAAAAATATTCAAACACATTCAAGAACAAATGGATTTATAAAAGACAATGTAATTGTAATTTTATTATAAAAACACAACTAGGCTGATGGAACAATTCTGGTACAATGTGTTCTGAACCTCACTGGTCATTAAAGGGTTAATAAGGATATGTTATTGCACTGAAATGACCTTCTCTTTCCAGAAATTAAAATATTACTGTTACCTAAACTATGTATCTGCTGATCTTTATGCCAATATAATATTTTTAAATATGTAAAAATTAAACTAAAGGTGACAGGTCCACTTTATTCATTTTGATGTAATCTGGGACTAGGGTGATCACATGTCCCAGATTGCCCAGAACTTCGTATTTTAAAGGGATTGTAATGCCTCAACATAAATGCAGCTCTGATTATTCTTTATAGTTTTTGCGCCGTGCAGAGTGTTATTATTATTCTGAACAATGTGTAGTTCCAGTGTAATTGAATTATAAAGTGTCCCCCTCCCGCCCCTTTTACCTATTATAAGCGTCCTCCCCTCAGATGAGGAATCTGATCGCTCACAATGAAAGACAATCTTCTTGCTGTGAGCATAAGGAAAACCCTGCCCCCTTGACAAATGAGGGCAGGTTTTCCTTATGCTCACAGAAGATTGTCTCTTGCTGTGATCCATACTAACAGTCTTGCTGCTAGCTTTCTTTAGTTAAAAGGGGCAGGAGGGGGAAACTTTATAATTCATTTACTCTGGAAGTACAAATCGTACAGGATGATAGTAACATTCTACTTGGCAGAAAAACTATAAAGAATAATCGTAGCTGCATTTATGTTGAGACATTATTAACCCATAAAAGAATGTTCCATATCCTGAATAGTCTCCTTCCAAGATGATAAAGTGTCCCAAAATGAAAGCTCCAGAGCACCACAGAGCTCAAACACTAGACTGCTTTGACTACTGTGACAGGAAGTGATGCCTGCATAGGGCTACAAGTAGTGTTGAGCGAGCACCCCGATGCTCGGGGGTTCGGGTGCTCTGACCGAGCACCCCCGGAGGCTCGAGTGCTCGGCCGAGCACCCGAGCCCCATTGAATTGAATGGGAGGACTCGAGCATTACACCAGGCACCCCCTGCTCTGATGAGGGGAGGGTGCCTGGTCAATGCCCCCCTTCATCTCCACAATGCCCCTCTTCCACAATGTCCCCCTTCCACAATGTCCCCCTTCATCTCCGCAATGCCCCCTTCATCTCCGCAATGCCCCCCTTCCACAATGTCCCCCTTCCACAATGTCCCCCTTCATCTCCGCAATGCCCCCTTCATCTCCACAATGCCCCCCTTCCACAATGTCCCCCTTCCACAATGTCCCCCTTCCACAATGTCCCCCTTCATCTCCGCAATGCCCCCTTCATCTCCGCAATGCCCCCCTTCCACAATGTCCCCCTTCATCTCCGCAATGCCCCCTTCATCTCCGCAATGCCCCCCTTCCACAATGTCCCCCTTCCACAATGTCCCCCTTCATCTCCGCAATGCCCCCTTCATCTCCGCAATGCCCCCTTCCATCTCCACATGTCCCCTACCTCCAGTCCCTGGTGGTCCAGCGGAGCGTCTGTAAGATCTGTGCCTCCTTCGGCACAGATCCCTGCCACCCGAACATGGCGGGCGAGCACATGGCGGTACTCGCCACGCCACGTACATGGCGTGGCGACGCCATGTACCGCCATGTGCCGAGCAGAGCGATGCTCGAGCCGATCCGAGCATCGGCCGAGCATGCTCGCTCAACACTAGCTACAAGTAAATGGCCCCAAGCCTTAGCACAGTCTCACGGTACAAGAAAATGAAGCTGTAGCAGCTCCTCTTTGGCATTAGGAAGTAATGTGAGTTTTGGGAACTTAACGCACAAAACAGACATTTGGACACAATTCATTTTCTGTGGCCTAACGTTTCTGTTGTGCTTTCTGATGGTAGGACAATTGAATACCAACTTAGAAATCGTTATCTGTTAGTCGGTAGACAATTTAGCCTTACCGGCTGTTTTATTGCACAAAATTGACTAGAGGCCGAGCATCCTTAAGAAAAGTGCAGCGATTCTGGAGCAAATCAACTGCATCATAGGGAATAAATTAAAATTCCCCAAATTCCCATTAATTTAAATGGGGCTTTTAATCCTTTAAATGCTAGAGAGGCCTCCATCACATTGCAGAGTGATGTGTTTGAGGCCTCTCTAGCATTTAGTTGGTTAAAAAAGCTCATTTTAAACCAGTGGACATTTTTTCTTTGTTTCCTAGGTGCAGTTTGATGTCGCTTGTCATTACTATTTTCTTTGTGTGTCATCCTCATTATTTTGCCAAGCTATTATATGTGAAGGAGCTTAGAACTGTTTAAACCTAGTAGTGGCAGACAACATTCTATCAAGTTAGTGTAAGATCACAATTGTGTGAAGCTACCATGTATTAGAGCTCAATTTTAAAATGAAGGGGAAAATGATAGCACTTTGTGTGCTTTATGCTAATTCCTTGCACAGTATTGTAAAGAGACCCTTCCTTAGACCCTTAGGCAAGGGATGGCATGACTGCTGGGGGCATACCCATCCCTTTCAGTCAATATGTAAGTTATTTGCTTTAAGGACACAAATACAACCAGCTCATACTCTGAAAGGGATTGCAAAGTCTTGTTTTCCTGCTGACTGTCCTAAAGAGCTTGCAATCATGCTTTAATCCTGTTGAATGCCAGAATGGTATACAACACATTAGGAAGCAATGTGTTGCATACCCCACTGGCATTTAAAGGGTTCAAGGTCCTTATGCAGAAAACAAGACAGAGAAATTCTGGAGCAAACCAACTTCACCATAAGAGACAAATAAAAATGTAATTGATTGCAATTTGAATTTTAATCCCTAGAGAACTTGTAAAGCAGTACATTCTTTGTCATGGGTTGAAGACCTTTCTAGCCTTCAAGGGGTTAAAAGCCACTCTTAAATAATGTTTTATTTCTCCCTTATGATGCATTAGGCCCCAAAAAGCTAGCTAGTTGTTTAATGACTTGCAGGTAAACATCCCTGGAGACTTTTCTCAGCAGTCATTAACATACCTGGGAACTCTGCGGATTTTCCCCAGAGACTCCAGTTTTGACAGAGCTTTACCAGGTCTCCGGGTCAGAAGCTGATTCCTCCGGATATGGGGAGTTTCTATTGTAACTCTGCCCACATCTGCTGTTTCTTCTGGTGTTCTTCTTTCCCCAGCCTTCTGTGTGACACCTTTAAGCCCTGCCCCCTCAACTTGTGTCAAGCTCCGCCCCTTTTTGACACGATTCACATCATTATTGTCACCCTCTGCTGCACCAGAGGACTCCGCTCCTGGTAGACCTCAATAGGAATTTCCCAGGTATGGTCATTAAGATCAGATTGTAAGCTCTCCTGCCAGTCCTTTGGGTTTCCCCCAGGGACCTGCTTCACAGTTTGCACCTCTGCTCTACACTATGAAACGGATAAACAAATAAATTATCCCCTGCTGAAAATGTATGTTTACGTTAAATAATAGCTGCTGCCTTTGGAAACATTTATTCCAGATAAAAAAAGCTGATTTCATCTTAATGCATGATACATATTGTTATAAATAACATAATTAAAATCCAATTATATCACAGTTAAAATCCAGTCACTGACAATTAAAACAGTCTTAAGCAAATGAATAATGTGTTCCATTCTGTCTCACATTATGAAAGGCTGTTAAAGACATTAAAAAGTATAGCATGGGAGAAGACTTCATGCAAAGCCGCTCTCTTACTTAACTGTACTTAGTGAAAATTGAAGCAAAACGGAATATGGTAAAGGATGTTCAACTGCAGACAAGCAGTCACATACTAGACTGTGATCTGTGGGACTTGGTCTGATCTAAAATGTAATTTCTTTTTGCTAATGTTGCACTCTGAGTACTAAATGGGTATTAAACTCATTGTACTCCAAGAGAATATAGTCTGCAGAAGCAAGGATTAAGTATTTTTTTATTGTTAGTATTGAAAATCCCATGACTGCATTGTCTATAGTTCTTTTGCTGCTGTTTTAACCTCCTACCAGCAGGTAGGCAGAAAAGCATCCAAGTGTAATAGTCAATGGGAAATGTTATTAAGGTCATTTATATGTGAAATAATATTGTATAGAACAGAGTTTATTAAGACAGACCCCTGTGAAACAATTGCTGTAAAAGGTATTGTAAAATGTGTATTGTAAACTGCAGTAACTGTATTATATCACGGTGCCCGTGATTGCCTCCAGTGTTTAGTTGCTGTAACAGCGACCTTGCTACTTCCTGGCTGTCGCTCTATGCAAGACGCTGTTCTTATAGGTCACTGGTAATTGATGTCATCTCTCCGCCCACCTACTAGGCCTTAAAGGCCTCAGCATTTCCAGTTACCAGTGCCCCTTCAATGTGTACCTGAGCCTAGTGCTGTGTTGGTCCATTTGCTAGTTTCTGGGTATTACTTCTGCTCCATCTGACTACCCGATCTGGCTCTGACTCCTGGCTTCCTCTGACTACCTGATCCGGCTCTGACTCCTGGCTTCGTCTGACTACCCAGTACGGCTCTGACTCCTGGCTTCATTTGACTACTCTCCCTCTGTTGAGCACCGGCTTGTCACTACCAGCCTTGGCTACCCAGCCCCGGCTATTGATACCCTTTTACCTGGGCCTACCGTTTTCACCGTGCTCGTTACCCCTGTAGCAGTGCTTGTCAGTCAGTCTGTGTCACTGACCTCTTGTGGCCTAAGTCCGGTTGGGTTGTTGCCTCACCTAGGATTCTAGATGCAGTTTTACCTTGCCTTTGGTATACCCTAGCGGTAGGGTATAGTTGCGCTATTCTTAACCTGCCTGGTGAAAGATCGAGGAAGTGCCATGCACTGCCCTCCTGTCTAGTCTTGTGAAGTTTACTAAGGGCCGTTTGAATACTAGCTACACCTGCCTAGTGAAGGGTTGAGGAAGTGTTTTTCACTGTCCTCACACCTGGCCTCGAGAAGGTGGTGGAGTTAGAGTCATTACTGTGGTTCTCCAGTGTCCCTGAGTTTCTCGCTCCTGTTGCCTGGGTTTACCCTAGCGTTAGAGTACAGATGTGGGTCATATCACACTTGCCTAGTGAAGGGTGAAGAAAGTGTGTGCACTGTTCTTCCCTAGTCTACCATCATTTTGCTGGTTAACTATGATTTGCCAGTATAAATTTCATGTAGCTCTACAGATGGTGCAGGGGAGTGATATAGCTGATAATGGTGTGAGAATTTACCTGTTTCTGTACTAACACATGGGTCTTTAAGTACAAAAGAAATTAGGAACAATTCAGCTGCAGCACAGGGAGAAGTAAACTGCCATTGATTTAAATTGGCTAATTGTGTGTGTTTATGTAAGAGTGTGTGCTTGTGCGTATGTGTGTATATGAAAATGTGTGTAAGTGTGTTTGTGTGAGTGTGTGTTTTTGCATGTGTGTGTGAGAGTGGTTGTGTTTATATATGTGCTTGTTTGTATTTGTGTATATGTGTGTGTATATGTGTGTGTTTTTGCAAGAGAATGAGTGTGTATGTTTGTGCGTATATATGTGTCTATGTGTGTGTGTGTGTGTCTGTGTGAGTGCAGGTATGTATATGTGTACTTGTATATGTGCATGCATGCGTGTGTGACTGTGTGTGCATATGCATGTGTTTGTGTTTGTGCAAGAGAATGTGTGTGTGTGTGTGTGTGTGTTTGTGCATATATATGTGTCTATGTGTGTATTTGTGTCTATGTGAGTGCAGGTATGTATATGTGTACTTGAATATGTGCATGCATGTGTGTGTGTCTGTGTGTGAACATTTGCATGTGTGTGTGTAAGTGAGATTGTGTGTATGCATGCATGTGTATGTATGTATGTGTCTGTGACTATGTGTGTGCATGTGTTTGTGTGTATAAATGTGTTTGTGTGTGTTTTAGCTCTGTTGTAAACTATGATATATTGTTTTGGATGTTTATATCATTCTATTGTTATTTTTATGAGGATAGGATATCCTATCCAGGTTTAAATTTACTCATTTAAGTTCTACATATTGTTATGCAGTATTGGGACATTTCACTCTATACAGATGGAAGATAATTGTGCTCGCAGAGATGGTAGACAGGACAATGAGCAGTGAGACACCAGAAGACACAATGCCAAGTAGCAACTCCCCATCTGGTCATGCAGAGAGATCAATCTTAGAGACAAGAGAAGATGTCCCAAAATGAGATGAAACAGCAGGCCAGAGATCATGAGATTGAAGACGTTCCAAACACCTTATCCCCATTGCTAATTAATAAATGGAAAATGATATGACTGTAATCTGAATTTCCTACTGATGAATAAATAATGATGTACGTGCAATCAGAATTTTTAAACAGAGGAGTCAAGAGGAAGAATTGGCATAATTAGTTGCTTCCTTCCTTATTTGTTGACAGTAGGCGTTGTTCTGCAATATGTAGATTGTTACTTTGGTAGCTAAGTGTTTATATTTAATAGAACTTAACCCTTTGAATGCCAGAAGGGCACCCTTCTGGCACTCAAAGGGTTAACAATGTTGGCCTCATGAGGAGTAGCTGAATTTAATGATAACCATCCAAAAATTTCACTTGAAGCTTAGTGCTGTTGATCACTCTATGATGTACAATTTGGTTTATTAAAAAAAAAAAAAAAAAAAAAAAAAAATGGCATCAACACATGTGTGTTACTTTGAAGAACTATTCCAGCCAGGATTGTTTTGTGGACACAGTGGGATGTTAATAGCAATGCTAAATCAGGAGCTGTAACAGAGATTTTTTCTCTCTGTGCCTTTCAAATTTAATTTCACTATATATATATATATATATATATATATATATATATATATATATACACCACAGTTCCTCCCCAGGCTGTGTTAACGGCCAACGAGGTAACAGCTGACTTTTAATCACTGCCCGCTGGATAACAAACAGATAGCGGCTACCATTATACATTGTAGCACTGAAGCAGGGTTGTTATGTGTTACACCTGAACTGTGTCCAGTTGTATACCCGCTTATTTATTCGTTAAGAATTGTAACAGTATCTGTTATGATAGCATATTATGCTGGATAATTAGGTTGATGTGTTTGTTGTTTTTTTATTTTATGTGATATATCATTTGTGAATTTTATATATATACCTATACTGGTTCTAGAGCTCGGACCCAGTATAGCTATATTGGCATATATTGTGTTTTATATGTTTTATGGGGGGTCTAATAAATATTTGATACTCTTTTTGCATATGCATGTCTCTCTATATTTATTTGTAAAGAGTATGGATTAGCGCTCTCCTTTAGTGTTTTGTATATATAGATAGATAGATAGATAGATAGATAGATAGATAGATAGATAGATAGTATATGTTGTCACAGCAAGGCATGAAGACTTTTCTAGAATTCCATTAATTCAATTGGTTAAAAGCCCCAATTAAATCAAAGGGAGTATTTATTTGTTCCCTGTTATTCAGTTGGTTTCTTCCAGAATCGCCCCTTTTGTACTTTGTCATACTGGGGGAAATGTACACATATGATACAGTTAAAAAACTGGAGCTGAAATCAAATTTCTAGTCCAATGCCTAAGCTACGTATCCTGAAAATGTTCCCCTTTACATTTGTACAAGGAAAGGACAGTGTATAGGCATTTAGGAGAGTTCCTTTCATCTAGTCCTTGTTTAATGACATGTATTAACCCCTTATGGATCAGATGGGTGTGTAACACATTGCTTTGCAATGTTTTGTCCACCCCATGGCTCTCAAGGGCCTAAACAAGATTCAGAGCAAATGCTGTAAGTGCACTCTGTTTTCCTGTGCATGTTATAGTGCAGGTGTAAGGGATTTGCCAGCATTAATATCTTAATCATTAAGGATGTTAGAGTGTGTGTGCTGGTATGCACTATACAGTCATACCTTAATGGCAGCCACTGGAGATGGCATACCTCCCAACATTTCAAATGGCTGAAGAGAGACACTTTTGTTTTAGGTATGTTTTGGGGCCTGGATGGTGGGTGGGGCATTACCAAGAGTTTTTAGGTTATTTCATGAACTACTGATGTCTCTTTGTGTAACTGAATAAATTATTTAGAGCAAGAGCAAAATATTTAATTTACACAGACTAATTTATAAACAAAGATTTTGAAGTAAAAACAAACATTAATGTAAATTTTATTATGTGGAGCAATTTGATACAATTATATAAACACAACACATAGTCTGATCTCCTAAAAAAAAAGGACAACCGGGTGGGAAAGCAGGATTGGTGCTAAAAGAAGTACTGTCCCTCCTAAAGAGGGACACTTGGAAGGTATGAGATGAAGGCTAACTCTAATGGAGCTGTGTGGGTGAATTTCTACATTCATTCCATCAACTGTTAGTTTATAACAAACTGCAATGGTTATATTAGACATGTATCGTATTTATCAAACATCTCTTTCTACTAAGGTCTAAAACATAGAGACACATTTCATATTTCTCATATTGACATCAGCATTGTATTGGAGAAATCTATCACATCCAGTGGGTTAATGAAAATCAACTGCAGCCTCTTATTGAAAGAAAAAAAATGGCTATAGGTAGCTGTTAGCACTATAGTCAAAGGTTCCTGGGTTTATCTTATTATAGATGCATTTTACAAGGTATAATAATCCCTGTCCTTAGAGTTTATGAACTAATATAAAGCCAAAGGCACATGGAGAGAAAAGCAATTTAGCTCAGGTCACAGGGAAGTAGCATGGGGTCTATGACAAAGCTTTCTTTCGTCAAACCCATTGAGTGTCAGTCAGAAAGGCACTGTTCAATGGCTGGAACAAGTGAAAGAATACATCAAGGAGAAAATTCAAGAAGGTGGTTGTCAGACCAACTGCTCTTTTCTCTGCACCATGATCTTTCATACATATCCTAAGGTTATTTATGTATGATCAAGCATATTCCCTGCCTAACATATGCTTGTGGACATTAGGCAGAGAAATATGTTAAAGGGATAGTAATATTTCACAAAAAAAGCAGCTCCAATTAATCTTCATAGAATTTCCACCATGGAGAGTGTTATTTCAATACTGTCCAAGTTGTATAGTTCAGGAGTAACTGAATGATAAAATATCACCCTCCCTCCCCTTTTACCTAGTGTAAGCCACCTCCCCTCAGATGTGAATTCTGGTCCCTTGACCAGAAAGATCACAGCAAGGGACAATCTTTCTCTGAGAACAATGAAAGCCCTGCCCCCCATTGACAGTTTTTTTCAGGTTTTTCCCTTATGCTCATTAATTGGAGCTGCTTTTATTGTGAAACGTTACTATCGATTTAATGTAAACACTGGTGAGTGCCTCCCAATTTTCTGCACTAATCAGGAGATAAGCACCAGGAGTAGGGAGTAGAAATTCAGAGGCAGCTACTGGGTGTTTCACCATGAAACAAGCATTAACCCCATGAGTACCAAGGAGACATATCAGTTTCTTACTATAAATAATTATACTCCTGTTCATTGTAGATTTATGGTACTGTGCTATAAAATGGATTGTAATATCTATGAACAAAGTGTGTTTCATCTGTGTAGATTTATTGTACTCAGCTATAAGAAGGGATTTTACTATCTAGGAACAATGAAAACCCTGCCCCCCTTGACAGTTTTTTTTTTTTTTAGTGTTGTATCACTAAAATGGGCAGGAGGGGGATACTTTATCATTCAATTACTCTAGAACTACAACTCTGACAGTATCGAAATAACACTCTCCATGTCCCAAATACTTTGAAGATTAATTGGAGCTGCTTTTATTATTAAACATTACTATCCCTTTAAGAAAAGAATTGAAGTTTAACTTACATACATACACACAGTCTCTCACACACATGCACACATACATACACAAGCTCCCTCTCACACACAAATGCACATGCACACACACACAGTCTCTCTCTCTCTCTCATACACACACACACACACTGTCTCTCACTGAAGATTGTACCACTGCGATCCATCCGGCCAATCTTGGTGCTCTGAGGAGAACAGTGTTGCATCACTAAAAGGGGCGGGAGGGGGATACTTTATCATTCAATTACTCTTGAACTACAACTCTGACAGCATTGAAATAACACTCTCCGTGTCCCAAATACTTTGAAGATTAATTGGAGCTGCTTTTAGTGTGAAACATTACTATCCCTTTAAGAAAAGAATTTAAGTATAACTTACACTGGCTGGTTGTGGATAATGGGATTTGTAGTCCCCAACAGTTAGAGGGTCAAAATTGACCACCCCTGAATGATACCATTGAGAGGAAAAAAATATCCTTTCATTTAAATGGGCTTTCAGATCCTTGAACACTAAGATGTCCTCCATCACATTTCTTCACAATTCACTAGAAACCTCTGTAGCATTCAAAGATTTAAAAGCTATATTAAACTGATTGTTAATTTTAAAGATTTTTGTTTGTCCCCAATGATGCAGTTGGTTTGTTCCAGAATTGATTCAGCTCTTCTTCATACATCAACATTTCCTCATTGAATCTTTGTACTGTATCATTAATAATATGGGACTGGTAACACACAGAGAAATATAAGCCTATTTTCCTGCAAGTCAACATGAAATGCTACTGAGAGAGCTACTGGTCTTCATACAATAACAACTTTGAATGTCAGTGGTTGAGCCCCTGACTTTGTGGGGCTATAAGGTTTTTGGTAAAAGATATCAGAAGCACTTTCTTGGTACAGCTTAGGGAGAGTCAACTGATTGATACTTAACATTTTGAGTGCCGGAGGGGTACACAGCGCATATCAAGGGTAGAGTTAGAGAAGACAAGGTGACCAATCTGATTGATGATCAAAAGTCTTAAGCGTAGTTAATAGGCAGAGATCAAGTCTGCCATACCACATCAAAAAGGAAACAAACACACAGGTGCAGATTTAGTGATGGCATGTTCCCTCCACTTGTTCTCTGGCATTCCATATGAGACATGTTGAATTTTCATGCTTTAAATGAATATCTCCCACTCCCAATCTCTCTCTCTCCTTGTCTAATCTCTTTGGGGGAGATGTATAAAACTGGAGTTATAAAGAAAGTGTCTGTAAAAGTGTCTCAAAGTGACATAATGAGATGTATAAACATTTAGCATCATTTTCTCTAAGTGCTAACTCCAGTTAGTTGACTTTTTTGAAAAGTGCAGTAAAAGTGGTCTTGGCCAAATAAGAATTGTGTCCCAGTGTATTTATGAAGAAATATGCTAATTGCACTAAAAATAAAGACAGTTTTATGGATTAAATCATAATGCCAGGTAAAACCTGTTCTTATTGGAAGTATATAATACTGATAGGTGTGCAAAAATATATTCGCAGGTGCGAATCTTAGTAGAATATTCTCAGACATATTTATAAACGTGACTTTACTTCTTTATAAATATAAACAGGCGTTGTGAATCTTAGCGACAATTCTTAAGTATACGCTAAGAAGGCTTTTTATACATCACCCCCTTTGATCCCAGAATTCACTGAGCCATTACATTTTAACTCAATACAGCTGGACACTGTTAGATCCCCTTTCTCTATGGCAGTGGTTCCCAAACTTTTTCAAATGACCATAGCTGGGAACGCTTCGGATTTGCCTCAGAGACTCTGGTTTTTGCCGATAATTACTGGGTCAGAGGCTGCTTCTCTGGATGTGGGGAGTTTTTAATCAAACTCTGCCCACTTCTGCGTATTCCCAGTCTGTTCCTAACATTCCTCGCCCACTTCTACTCCTTCTCCAGCCTATTCCTCCTACCCTAGCCATGTATGTTAAGCTCTGCTCCCGCTCACAAATAAGCACCACCCTTTTTAATGCAAATCTAGTAATTTTTGTCCCCCCAGCGGCACCACAGGACTCCCCTCTGGGGAGTCCACAAGTAAAAGCTCCCAGGTATGTACATGAAATCCCCCACCTTTTGATTTTCACCAAGCCCTAATGCCTCACCCTTGTTATTAGCGATATAAATGTAACCCTTTGCATGTTTATTTTTATTGTTATTCCTCTGCATTTTAATTTTTGTTATGCATTTTGAGGAAACCTATTAGTTATACATCTTTTTCTTTCGCACACACCAACCACAAAGTCATAAGCATCATGTTTAAGTAAATATATATATATATAGTTAAGTCCTTCCTTCTGTAATTATATATATTTCTGAATGCTCTTGCTCATGCACAGTCACACACACACACATGCACAAACTCCTCTCTCACACACACATGCATACACACTCTCTCTCTCTCTCATACACATACACACACAGTCTCACTCTCTCTCTCATACACACACAGTCTCACACACACATGCAAACACACATACACAAGCTCTCTCTCTCACACACACACACACACACTTGCACACACACACACACACACACTGTCTCTCACACACATGCATACACTTACACAAGCTCCCTCTCTCACACCCACATGCACACAAACACACACACACTCTCTCTCTCTCTCCCATACACACACTGTCTCTCACACACATACACACACACACAAGCTTCCTCTCACGCATACTCTCTTTCTCTCGCAAACACACATACACACACTCTCTCTCTCAAACACACACATACATATACACACACACACTCACACATATTCTATTTCTCTTTCACAGTGACACACATTCCACACTCTCTCAGACACACAAACACACTCTCTCACACACACATACACACACACACACAGAAAGAGAGAGAAATAAAAAAAAAACATAAAGCAAATGCAGGGTAAAATGGCTACAACATATTACTATATTTTACACACACTGGACACGTTTCTATATGTCATTTTTTTGACATTTGTCAGTGCAAAGAAATGAAGCAGTGATATTTAATGCTCCAACAATCCTACTGTATTTGGTACATAACCTATAAAAGCCACAATCATGCAATCTGATATGGCAGAGCTTCCCTGTGGAGAGGTTTAAAGCTAATTATATAGAATGTATCTACTGATTGCATGCTTGTTAAAATTGTCATTTTTTAATACAAGTGTTCTCTGTATTCTAATTACTTTTTTTCTGTTCCTGGAAGACCCTTGCACTATGCAGATGCATTTAATGTTATCTCTCCTGTTAGTGCAGATTGCACACATTAAGGTCTGTGGTAAAACTGTACTGAAACATAGTAGATAAGCGAGATTTAATACATAACCCTTTGAGAACCAGAAGATGTGCCACACATTTAGAACTAAGTCATTTCTGGCAATCAAATGGTTAAAATAAAGTGATTACTTGTTACACATGTAGATGTCCATTTATTTATACAGTATAATGGTTTGGGGTATAACTATACAATGACAAAATGTCACTGATGGGACCCACTTTTTTTCATTCTCTTTAATAATTAGTATTGAGACAGTGCATAGGACAGTTTCAGAGCCTTTTCTAAAGGGACCAACACTCTGAAATGTATAGTTGCTCTCAGCAGGGCTAAGCTTGCACACAATTCGCTCACACTGTTTTCATGGGTGACTTGAAGAGAGCTGCAATGCAGCTCAATTCAAAGGTGATGATGTTAGCTGAAACCTTTCTGCATTTTGTATTGCAGTTGAGCATGATGCCCAGGCCAGGATGTGAGGTTTCACAGTTTAACTTTTAACAGTGAGGTACATATATATATGTGTACTCACTTATAAAAAAACAGGACTTGGGCCAGTGCTAATCTGTGCGATGATCACATAATGACTTATATAATAAAGAAAGCACTCATAGGTCTTCTTGAAGGTCAAACAAATGTGCTGGTTTATTCCATCAATGTTTCAACCCCACTGTGGGCCTTTGTCAAGGTGCCTTACAGAGTAAACAAACAGAAGCCCCTATTTATAGCAAAATAGTGCAAAAAATTGTGCCTAAATGATGTCATACATATGGGAAAAGAGAAGAAAAAGCAAAAATAAAAAAATAAAATAAAAAGAATTTATAGAAAAAAATACCAAAAATGAAAGAATCTAGGGTTGACAATGGAAAAAACTGTATATCCAGTGTCATCCACTATGCTAATTTAAAAAACAATGTTTCACATTAAAATGAAAGATACAGATAGAAAAAGACAATCTTAAGTGAATTAATGACCATTGTTAACCTCATATGGAACCCAGTATAATCTAATGTGTTAGATACTGTGTTGCACAACGTGCAATGTTCCATCAACAACCCCCCACATCGCTGTACACACCAGCGCATTGCAATGCACAATGCATCCGTGTGAGTGAATGCTTCTCTGTAGATCTGTCACTTGTCCATTGTAACACAGAGTGCCAGGATGTCTCGTAAAGATAAAGGACTAGATTCTATTGCAAGTGCTAAATATTAACACCCGTTTTAGCAAACATTTACCTGTGGAAGTCTATGGGGAAAACTGGAGATAAAAGCACAGATAAAATTAGCACCTGCAATAGAATCTAGCCCAAAGTATGTTAAAAAGGCATAACATCAGACAAAAATTGGTGACCTACTCTGAGTGGCAGCTAGATAGGTATGATCCAATGTGCTGTTAGTAAAAGGATACATGACAATACTAAGGTAGCAGTAGTGTCCTAATAGAATAATCGAGTTAATGGGCAACCTAGAAACTCAGTAAAAAATGAATAAGAGCACCTTATAGTATGCCCAGACTGTACAAATGAATCCGCACTCCATCAGTCCGGAGCATCACACCATACAATAATGGAGAGATCCATCTAAACGGGCAAAATTCAAAGTTGGACCAAAGTTAGTATAGGTGACCCTAGGGTCTTAGTATCATACAGGTTATGCATAACAGTGCATAGTAAGGGGATAAATGAGCATGAACACAATAACGCCACACAGTAATGATCCATCATGGATTAATAAACAATGCAATACAAATGAGACACCTATAGAGATATATATGGTGAAAATGTGACGATACCTTAGGTTAGCCCCTTAAAGATCAGTGGTCTTGGGAAGTTACCTTCGCTTAAGGACTGCTTTGATCCTTTCAGATACGCTGGTAAATATGACCTGTTGAGTGTACTGGAGAGCAGTGTTGGGGTCTGAGAGAGACCTTTCCAGACCTCGTTTTTACTTACAGCACTCTGTAAGCAAAATGGACGTGATATGCTATGACCATCACCAGTCCTTAAGGGTATAAACCGCGTGACAATCATAGCATGTTATGTGGTCCTTAAAGGGATAGTAATACTTAAAAATTAATATCCCCCGTGTTGTAGCCTGTACAAAAACGGAGTTAAATGAGACCAGTGGCATCTCTCAAACATTTATGGTTTGAGAGATATCTACGTTCAAAGTTCCCTCTCCCATGATGTCAGCATTCTAGCTGACAGCAAGGGAATCCAGTCCCGGAATGGTGGAGGCTCTGCAGCAGAGCCGAGATTGTGTTACTATAAAAGAAATCCTTAACTTAAATGGTCTTCTACATGTGCTTGCAAACCAAGCACACATAGAAGACCTTTTTAGTAAAGGATTTCTTTTTTATTAATGTGATCTCCGCTCTGCTGCAGAGTCGCCGGCTGATCCCAGGAGAGGATTCCCCTACTCTCAGCTAGAACGCTGACGTCAGGGGAAAAGCTAAAAAGAGGGAACTTTGAAAATGGATATCTCTCAAACCATAAAGGTTTGAGAGATGCTGCTGGTCTCATTTAACTGGCTACATTTTACTGGCTACAACATGGGGATTACTATCCCTTTAAGTGGTTAAAAAAACCTATATGTGGTCTGATCATAGCCTATCTACACTGCATTTTATAGGTCAAGAAATAGGACATATGGAACGATACCTATTTGGGCTATATAGAACAACTGATAAATAGATATTTGCTAATAAAGGTTTCTTTTGTAGATTTCTAATTGTTTCACACATAACCCACTCTTTATCCATATATGTATGTATTCATTACACCTTGTAAAGTTCACAGATATGTCCACAATGTAAGAATCCATAGGAAGTAGGTGGAACCCCCAGTTTAGTCATATGTTAGACAAATTCAAATGTTCAAAAATTCAGTCTTGAGAAGAAAATGTAGTTATATCCACACTCATAATTCCTTTTCTTATCACTAAGGTGATGTGAATACCAATTATCAGAAAAGTCAACATTACCACGAACTCATCTCCAGTGTGATCCTATTTACCATAAATATAATTCTGCTCCATACGGTGTTCTACTGTAAAACCCATAGATAGAATCCCTACCAGTTCCTTAGCCTTTATTAGGTAAATCACTCAACTGCATATGAATGTGATGGAGTCACTTCAACCATGATAGGGAGTAAAGGTCCCTATATCCCTCTCCAGTGCCACAAGGAGAAAACCCCTGTGGATCAAGAAAAAGAGTAAATGCAACAGCTCCCAATTACCTAGTAACTAGGTATTTCCAGTCATTGTCAGCCTGGTCCAGATAAGCAGGAGTAGACTCTCCATGGGTGTCCGGATACCCTATGACCTAGTAGGTATGAAGGGCTCAGTGTTGGCAGAAAACATTTTTGATCATTAGAAACTGGTGAAGGATAGTTTTTCATTTTGTCTATCTGGTCAAGTGGATCTTAATTTGTATATCTGGTTTCAAGTTGGTGTAGATGTCTCTACCAATTTCCCCCTCATTTGAGCTGGGGTATGTGATCGATTACCATGCACTTTAGTGCTGAAGGAGCATGTCTATAGTCCAGCCAGTGTCTAGTGATCAGTTTGTCCTTTATGTTCTAGCTGTATGGTTTGCCATTTGCTCTTTAAATGTGCAAGTTGTTAACCCAAAGTATAGCTTATCGCATGGATACGTGATGAAGTAGATTACATATGAATTTGAACAGGACAGTCTATATTTGATGTTGAAAGTTCTCCTGTGAGTGGATTAGTAAAGTGATCACCTGTTATAATGCTCCGATAAGTTACACAGTTGGGTCACCTATAACACCCCTGTTTCGATTTATTCAACCATGTTTTGTTACTTTTGTTGTAGCAGTGTTCAGAGTCCGTGAGAACTAATTAGTCCTTCAGATTAACACCCCCTTTGTAATTTGTTTTAAAGCTGTCTGGTAATGTATCATCCAAAGCCAGAATGTACCAGTATTGTCGCATCTTATTGTTAATACATCTACTGGCTGTTGTATAGGTGGTAGGAAAAACTACCTTGTTTAATTTTTCTTTATCTTTTCTCTTATCAGGAAATAGTAAACATCTCTGGGTATGCTGCAGACCATGTTTAACCCTTTGAGTGCCAGAGTGGTACACAACGCATTGCAAGGCAATGCATTGCGTACCACTCTGGCACTCAAAGGGTTAAGGTGATTATTAAGTTCTCCTTCTGGGTATCCTCTAGCCCTGAATCTGTCAATAAGTTCCTGTAGTTGGATGTTGATTGGTTAAAACAAAAAGAAACCAAACTGAAAAACCTGTTTCACCAATATCTACTGGCAATTTGCAAAATGCTATAAGAAAATTCTAATTTAACATTAAAAGAGAGCTAACACCTCCTAATAATAATACCCCACTTATCTGACTGTAGCCAGAAATCTTAATGGAACTTATGGGTTTTTCCTTTTATTCAAAAAATAACAACTTTATTCAGTCATATATGTCATGTCCATGGATACAGAAATTACAATTGCTAGCAGGATCACAGGAACGCAGACTCTGCTCAAGGCACATGCTACAGTCTTAATGCTTTAAGGACCAGAGGATGTGCATCATATTGCTATACAATGTGTTGAGCATGCTTCTGGTTATTAAAGGGGAATGTTCACCTCTTAAAAATTATTAATCATAGGTTTAGTTATTTAAGTAATATTAGGAAAAGTGTGTTTTTTTTCATTTACTTACTTTTAAAGATATTTAATATTTAAGCTGTGCACTTCTGTATAATGCATGCCTGCGCAATCCTTCTTGATTTCCTAATTTCCCTCCCACCTCCCTCCCAGCTGTCCCAGGAAGCACGTTCATGCTTTTCTTTGGTGTGGTGGGAATGGATCTATCATTACATGAATCTTCCGTTACCATTATACAAGGTTAGTATGGGGTTAGCATTGCAACCTCAGTATAATGCTAACCGAAGCTTGAGTAACGATAGAAACCTTTTACACCACACTGAAGGGAAGCGTGAATGCACTCCATGGGGAAGCTAGGAGGGAGGTGGGAGGAGAATTAGGAAGTCAAAAAGAGCTGTGAGGAAAATTAAGCAAGCTCCATTATGCTGGCCGGCACAGCTTCAAGATTAAATATCTTTAAAAGTATGTAAATGAAAAAAAATCACATTTCCTAATACCACTGTAATAACTAAACCTATGGTAAAAAAAAAATTAAGAGTGAATGTTCCCCTTTAAACATTTAGTAGGTTCATGTACTCTGTCTGCTTCAACTTCTAGTAACATATCCACCTCCATAGACAGGACATCCAGGGCTGACTGAAGATTTACTCTCTTGAACAAAGGAGGCACAAGGATAAAATTCATCCATTATTTTCTAACCATAGTAAAGTAAGGGGAAATATTATGAGGAGGTCTAAGTTTTCCTTAAATATTAATTTAAGCTGTGTCTGCTGTGTCTGCTTTTTCTTTTTTATGTCTCTGGCTACTCTGTTGAAAAAACTTCAATGTGTATTTGAGTTTGATGACTTCACCTAATTGATGAATAAAGAATGCATGTCTCAGTAGTGAAGAACCTATTGTTTAATGCACGTACTGCTAATCAATTGCTTAGACATCTGTCTAGTTAAAAGTAATTGCTGGGTTTGAGTTTCTAGTGCAATGTCATGGAACCAGCTATTTGTATTCAATTAGATCAATTCCACCTAGACCCAGAGGAATACCAGGAAATTAGAACAAAAATAATGCTCAATTTAAAATTGATTTATATTTTTTACCAAACATCCTATCATGTTACAAAATGTTTTATTATTTCAGAAGTAAGCTATCTACTGCTTGATGTTCCAGAAAAAAAACAATACCCAGACAAGTATTTACATTTTTCAAAATAACTTGAAACACAGAATACGTTATGCACAAAGATTAGCAATTCTGGAATAAACTGACTGCACTATAATGGATAAATAAAATGATTCATTGATTTAAATGGGGTGTTTAGCCCCTCAAATTAGCTATCTGGGATATCCTAAAAACCTGAAATGTCTCAGCTCTCTAGGAAATCCGTTTGAGACCTGTGTTCTAGACCTTTTCTACCCATATCCCCATGTCAGACTTTGGGCTGAAGACTGCTGCAGTCGATAACTTTATTAAGGATTTAATGTACACATTTCTCAGCAGACTTCAACTGAAATCTCTTATATATCAACTATCGCTAACACATATCGGCTGCAATGTTATCCATGCCTTTATTTGATCCTAAGGTCTGTTTTATTAATGATTGTGAGGGGAATTTAAAGTGACCTAAACCAGATTTAGTAATTTTGCTAGAACTTTACACTATTTGCTATTGTTATTTGTAATAAATTTTTTAGATTTATAGATTATGATATTTAAGGCATTACCTCCCCTCACTCGCTGGCATTGCTCAGCAATGCATTACCCACCTCCCCTTTACTGAAAGGGTTAAGTGTCAGTAAGTGGGAGAAGTAATGTAATGCTATGACAGGACGTGCCCCAGGACATATATTAATTAGCATTATCTATCATTTTAAATAACTTGAAAAATGGCTCATACAACATACATACAATCCAAGGGTTAAGCTGGCAGCTAAGTAGAGCGTTTGGGTGTTTTATCTGGTTTTTGCTTGTTTTTTAAAGAAGCAATAATTATTTATGACATTCCATGTATTATGAATACTAGCAATAAAGTAATAAAGATTTATGACATTCCATGTATTATGAATACTATGGTAATGATATACACATAGGTAATTTACTTACAATGTCTGAACTATGTATACTACCAGAGGCAGAAAAAAGAGGTAAGCCATGGCCCCACCAACTTTAAAAACACTACAACTAAAATAAAATGGGATTATATAGATATCAATACCATGTACTCCAAGCTGGTATCTGTAATATGGTACTTCTCTATTTGCTACCTGAGGCCTGACATTTAGTCTTACATATTCCTGCTGGAGGCTTCCAAGCAGTCTTTGTACAAGACTCACTGACCACATTAGCATAGCAATCTTGATAAAGTCTCTCAGGAGGGAAGTTGTAGTATTGTCTGTAAACTTTACAGAGATAATAGAAAATGCTTCCTGAATAGAAGAGCAGCCAACACTAATCTCTCGGCACATTGTGGTTGATGTATTAAGAAGAACTACATCAATTCAGGAGGAAAACCCACTGTGCCACATGGGATAAAAGAAAGTTCCCATTTACTTAAATTGAAATTAACTCCTTATAATAATGCGGTTGAATTCAGAAGAGCTATCAAAATCACCTATTGGTCAGACATTCTTTATTTAAAAACTATAGTTTATGAGTCATTAAGCTTTATTTATTTGACAGTTTTCACAAATTAGCCAATACTTCATGGTAGGAAGTGGCAGTTGGGAGGGATAGTGGAATGTTAGCCTCTTATACACTAGGGTGTGCCAGTCACTACTGCCTAGTTTACACAACCTAACAAATAGATAAAGATAAATATCTCCAAAACTATTGCTTTAAATACAGAATTCCTTACTGAAATATAGATGATTTTAAAAGCTCTTTCAGAATCACACAAGCCATTATAAAGTGTTAGTTCCACTTAGGCTTGTTAGAAAAAAGCCCCCAAAATAATTTTTTGTAGGCCTCTGGTTTATATGAAGAGCATGCCTTGAGAGAAAAAGATATGCCTACTGGCTTCGTGCCAGCAGGTCATGTTATAGTAACCAATGGACATTGGCCTTTGTCAAATGCACTGCTGTCATTGCAGCATTTGTGACTGCAATTGTTGCTGCTTCTGAGGGATCAAATCTCCTAAGATGCCGCTTGATGTCCTGGTTGTGAACATGCAATATCTTCCACCACATTGCCATGTGTGGTAAGCGCACACACAGTGTGCAATGAATGGACACAAGCTGCCACATCCTATCATCTAAAGAATGGCTATCAGCTGGTGGGGGAGGTAACAATGACAAAGGTGGATTTCCAGAATATATTGATACACCTTCCTGCGCCCAAACTCTAGCATCAGAAAGTGATGGTGAGCAAGATGTTTCACTTGCCATCAAACTTTCAGGCTCTGCCTAGGTTTCTCTATTCTTCATCCTCTTTGATTTCCACCTTGCCTCTTGTTGCCTTTGAGGAGAGAAAGGGTGTATAGCAACAGCGGTGCCTGATTTCTCTTGTGGGGTTTGACTTCAACATACTTCACATAAATGTTATGGTGTCTGTATTTCATGTGTTATGAGGGTGGTTGTGCCAAGATGTGTTCCCTCCTTTCCCATTTTCACAGACTTCCCACAATTCATACATACTTCATCGTTGATGACTGCCTTGTGCTTGCCCCAAAAGAAAAATAGTCCCACGCCCAGGACCTCAGGAGGGGAGGGAAAAGGTTGAGAAGAATGGCCTCTTTCTTCTTCTCCTCCACAATCCTCTTTGCTGACTGGGGCAGAGGATGATGTTGATGCTGCTGCCCTAGAATCAGCACTACAGCTAGGACCAGTAGGCTTACTGCTGTTGGCAAGTGGAACTTGTCCTAGTCCCGCATCACTACTGCTAGACCACATTTCCACTGTGGCATACTAGCCTGCTTATCACCATCCTGCCCTTGCAACTCAGCAGCAGCAGAAATTACAGAAGCAGAGAACTCCTCACTGTCACTGTTGCTAGTGATGTTGATGCCCATCCCAATTTGTATCTCAGTCTCCAATTTCTTCTCGCTTTGTCGATGTCATTAATGTCTCTTCCACCCCAGTTGCTCCAACTCACCCTCATCATCACCACCACAATCAGTCACTCCTTACTGCTGCTCTATAAAAGTCTCACTAGTTGGCAATGATGACAAATGTGACAGAGGGTCCCTTACTGTCACATTTGCCATCTCTACAGGTGAAGAAGCAGACTGGCAGCACTAGCAGCAGACACAGGCAGCTATTCTGTATTGATGGTATTACTGCTGCTAGCTAGTTCTGCCTTCCTCAGTATCATGTCCCAGAGGCACTATGACAGAGGAAGGGGAATCACAGGGTCAGGGGGATGCTGTGGACTCTCCTGACCTTAGTCTTGCTATTCGGCATCATGTTCACATCCCCATCCACCGAAGCAAGAGGATCTACTGCAGTCACTCTAGACCCACCACCAGCTGCTTCACTAACATCACCCTTACCATCACCCCCATCACACTGAGTGTCTAGCTGCTGCGTAGTAGTAGTGGGACTTCTCAGGGATGTCAAGTGTGACTTTTGGTTCCCTGCTGGCACACTTGCCATCAGATGCACCTCCCTCCTCTGCTGAGTATCACAAGGCACACTGGCAGCAGTAGAAGCAGGCACAGGTATCTGACCTGTACTGCTCACACTGCTACCCATTTCTTCCTATGCCTGCTTTGACTCTATTTTCCCCCAGATCCTAAGGGATGATTTAGGGGGACTGGGCATAATTGGGCATGGGGAATCCCAGACCCTTCAATGGTGGTGGTGGTCACTTCCTCCTCCTCCCCCTCAGACTCACTGGATGCGTAACGTTCATTCCAGATCTTCCTTTTCTTGGTGCTCTTAGTGCTCATAATGATAGCACACATTATGAGCCTCTTAAAGCACTCTCTCTCTGTCTCTCTCTCTCTAGCTGCTTGTGTTGAGTTTCACTTCCTGGAAATGTCATGTTTTTGGTGTGAAAACACAAATTACATGTAAGTAAATGGACGGGAAGTTTGTAGCCATTGAGAAAAAAAAAAGCGAAAACATTTTGGCAATAGGCAAATAGATTTTAAGGGCTTTATTTAAAGCGGATTTTCACATGAAAAAGTGGACAACCATGTGGTTTTCGTGGATTTTTTCCAGGGAACACAGCGGTACCTTTCATCCACCCCTACTAAGCAATGCTTTGGGAATGTCTCGAGCATTCAAGGGATTAAAAGTCCACTTATATAAATGTGAGTTGCTTGACATTGTATTTATACGCTATGTGCATTGCAGTTTGTTTGCAATTTGTTTGTCTTAGAACTGCAAACATTTATCTTCCTGAAAATGGCCCTTTATGCATATCTATGTCTTACCATTTCTCCCTAAAGGGCAATAACACCAGAATAATAAATGGCTTTTAGTTTGTTTAATCCTTACAGTGTCAGAGAGCTATCCAACACATTGAAACGCAATGCATGGGCACCCACGGTACTCAGAGAGTTATCAGAATGATTTACCTAGGTAGGTTTCCTTCACACTGCAGTCACATCTATGTTGTTTCTTTTTGAGCATTTGATCTATCTCATAGTGCACTCATGCCTCCCAAGTCTCCCCCTTTAGGAGGGACAGCCCTCTTTGAGACCCAAATCTTTCTTGCATCAAGGGGCAAGTGTTTTGAAAGTATATGGACTTTTCATTCAGGGTATGCCTTCTTTTGTACCAGATGCTGACAATGAGCAAAAATAACCTGCACTAAATTTTTCCATTTCCACTAAAGGAAAACTACCACCTAAAAAAGAAATTGGTTGATATACTTTTAAAGGGATAGTAATGTTTCACAAAAACAGCAGCTCCAATTAATCATCATAGTATTTGAGCCATAGAGAGTGTTATGTAAGGGCGGTAAGGCTATGGAATTCTTTGCCTCGGGATGCTGTGCTTGCAGATAATGTAACTGCATTCAAAAAAGCAATGGATGCCTATCTAGCACAGAACAATATTGACAGTTATGACAGATGGCTTCAAAGCAAATAGGATATTGAGCCGGGGAACTATTTGACACACTCACACACACACCTACATTGGAAATTGCTCCAGAGGGCTTTTTTGTTGCCTTCCTCTGGATCAACAGGGGTGTTATTGGCATGGGCTGGACTTGATGGACGCATGTCTTTTTTCAGCCTTATCTACTATGTTACTATGTTACTATGTAATACTGTCAGAGTTGTAGTTCAAGAGTAATTGAATGATAAATTTTCCCCTCCTGCCCCTTTTACCTAGTGTAACACTGCTCAACTCAGATGTGGAATCTGGTTGCTTGACCAGACAGATCACAGCAAAGGGCAATCTTCTTACTGTGAGAACAATGAAAACTCTGCCCCCCTTGACAGGTTTTTCAGCTTTTTCCCTTATCTTAATTGAAGATTGTCCCTCTCTGTAATCTACCTGGGCACCTCCCTGCTGCTCTGAGCTGATCAGTGTTATATCAGTAAAAGGAGCGGGAGGGGGATACTTTATCATTCAATTACTCTTGAACTACAACTCTGACAGAATTGAAATAACACTCTCCAAGGTCCAAATACTATGAAGATTAATTAGAGCAGCTTTTATTGTGAAACATTACTATCCCTTTAAATATCATGTATATACAGCTAGAATATGAAAAATGTATATATTAAAATTCCCAAATTATAAGTGTGAACTTGTTTTTTAATGCATGTGTAAACTGTCCTAATCAGAGAGCATTTATTTAATTTTGTTTGTGTAGTTTGCAAGGAGAGGCAAAAGTTACAGTAAATTGGTTGTGATCAGATCTTATAGTCAGAAAGGTTATCTTATATCAGGCCCTTTACAGAAAATCCCGAACTATCACTTGTGGTACTTGGAGTCCTACAATTGCAGGAATACATCTGAAGCCTCAAGAAAATATAGTTGTTTTACAGATGCTAGTTTATAAAACCCCAGTTCATTTAGATGTTATTGTTCCTTTGACACACACAATCAGTGCTGAAAAGCTCATTCTGTTTCTTTCCTCCAAAAATCTCATGTTCCAATTTTCATCACATACATTAGAATGCATGTTCTGTCTAAAACAATATAATAACCATCAATGATATTCTGTTTGTAATAATCTTACAGCAATCCATCTTACTCTCCAATTCCCTCAACCTTCATGCTTTTGTCAAATCCTCTCTGTTTCAGACATTGGCTCCTGAGCTGCACTATGAATTGATGGCTTATACTTTAGCTACACCACTTAATGTGTTAGCAGGCTGGGCGATTGTGGTGGGAAACCTGAGGCCCTCCAGCTGCTAGACATCCCTAGACAGCTGCTGGCTAGCTGGGGATGATGGGAATTTTGGTCCTCAGCAGTGTGTAGGCTACAAGTTGCCCACCACTCACAAGGTTCTGCCACCAATCCAATCCCTCAAATGTTGTTCTTCTTGAAAAAATGGCAGATTTTCTTTGTCCTCATTTATAACACCTGCTTTACTTTCATTATGATCTGCATTCCTATCATGTCTTACTAGTCAATTACCTTGTCTTCTGCAATTTATGATATCTCGGCTCACAAGCATGCACAGTAGTTCCCTGTGATTCTCATAATACTAATTAGAAGATTTGTTCATGGGTATGTGCAAGTTCTAAAATATGTAAATGTGTAGTCAGAATGATGTATTATCTTTGGATAGATCTAGTATTCATGGAACTGTTTGCTCTGATACCATCAGATGCACACTTACCTCCTTACTAACAATTTGCAGTGGCCTTGTTTCTCATGTTTATTCAATAATGTATACTGCCATTTTTAAGAATGAGAGAAATTATTCTGAAAATGTTCTTTTCATAAACAAGAGATTATTTTGCAAGACACATAATATGTCTCTGATATAGCTGTTTAATTTCCAAGTTTTGTAAAAAAAAAAAAAAAAATTCACATACTTTCAGACTTCATTAATTGCATGTTTCTGTCCAAGGCAGACATTTGATAGAGGTAGAGAACGTCTCTCTCCAACCCACTTTCACATTGCCTCACCCAATTAAAAGTGTCTCTTTTTATTATTATTACTACTACTACTATTAGTAGTAGTAGTAGCACTAGCAGTATCCTTTAATATTAAATGTCACTCTCTATTTGGCGACCATTAAAAGGGCGACATCAGAATGTCACCTGCATCAGAAAGGCAACATCAGAATGTTGCCTGCATCAAAAGGGTGACATTCTGATGCTTAAAGAAATTAGTGAAAATCTGTAGAGCCTGTAAGCATAAGGGTTGCACGCTTAAAGATAACATAGCACACATCTGGAGAGCAAATCTGAAATGTTGTCCATCAAAATACAATAATACAATTTGCAGGAGCCCCATATCCCCCATTGAATATAATGTACATGTCCTCTGCTCCTTGTAATATTATGTCCTCTGTACCGAGTAACTGTTACTCATGCCCTCTTCCTCTCTGATCCTTGTGCCTGAGCACGATGTCATCAGAGCGGTCAGTCACCGGGAGAGGAAGAGGGCATGCATAACAGTACTCTGAGCAGAGGACATGTACATTATATTTAATGGGGGGTATAGAGCTCCTGCAAATTGTATTATTGTATTTTAATGGGCAAAATTTCAAATTTGCACTATGTTATCTTTAAGCGTGTGACCCTTATGCTTACAAGGTCTACAGATTTTCACTATATTTCTTTTAGCGTGTAACCTTTAAGAGTGCAACATCAGAATGTCTCCCTTTTGATGCAGTGGACTTTCTGATGTCACCCTTTTGATGCAGGCGACATTCTGATGTTACCCTTTTAATGGTCGCCAAATAGAGGGTGACATTTCAGTAGGATACCCAAATGGAACATACAAAACAAAATTATCAAAAGGCCTTGCTTGTGAGAGGAAAGTAGGTGAGACACAGAAAGAGTAATTGCTACAGGATGTAAGTGCCTCCTACCACATGAACTGATTGTCAGTGGGTGGGAGAAAGAAGTGATTTTCAGTGTAGCAGTCCAGTCAAGTAGTGGGTACATTTGTGAGAAAATGGTTATGGGGGTTGCTATGAGGCTTCCCTGAAAAGGTGAATTTTCAGTGAGTTATTAAAGCTCTGAAGGCTGGGGGAGAGTCTGATGGGATGGTGAGGTAATTCCAGAGCTCAGGTGCAACACTGGAGACGTCCTATAGGTAGGAACTGGAGGATCTAATAAGAGCTGCAAAGAGAAAAAGATCCTGTGCAGAGAGAAGATAACAAGTAGGAGTGTATTTGGAAACAAGAGATGAAATGTGTGTGTGGGTGGGTGCGGTGTTAGTGGCCACTGGCCAACAAGACGGGGGGGGGTTTGTTTCTAACAAGCCTAGGTCCTACAAATCATTGTTCCCTAGGACTTGGACCTCTAACAACAAATCGAATAAATCATCCTCTACAGAATACTCTATCAAGTCAAGTATCAGTCCAGCCCAGTGGCAGCTTATGTCAGGAGGTTCCTGTCTCTATCACTTTACATACACATTTCTTATTTTATTGATTTATTTTTTATTAACTGTCCCCCCAAGAACCCACCCCCACAAAACAAATTCCATGTTCAACTGATTAATTCCCCATACTCCATCCACCAACACAGGCACCCTCCTCATATACCTTTTATACCATGTTTTAAGGTTTTTTTTTTTTATTTTATTTAGGATTTATTTTTTATTAACTGCCCACCCATACCAATAAACAACCCCCAAAAAATCATTCCCTGTTCAACTGATTGTTTCCACACACTCCACCAACACAGGCACCCTCATGCCCCTTTTATACTATGCCTTTGGGAAATAAAATAATATTTGTTATGTGTTGTGTGTAATTTAAATTTTCCCAATGAATTTGATGGAATGAGCTAGGCGAAAAAAACAGAAAATTGGCACTTTTTGCAGAAAATTATTCGCCAAGCGGAAAGTGCCATTATTTGCCGATTTCAGTTCAAGATGAAAATGTTCACCCATCCCTACTCCTTGGCACACCCTCCTTTGCTCCTCTTTTCCTGCTCCTTGCTCTCTTTTCTCAGTGGCCCCCCACTCTTTCCCACCCTAAAACAGTCCCATTCTGATTTTCCCATGTTCCCCTGTCCTCCCTTCAGTACCTTGACAGCTAACTCTTAAAAGCAAGAGCTCTATAGCAGTCAAGTAATTAATAGGTCCATTCACTAAATTGGGGTTTTTATTTGTCCACTGTGGTGCAATTGTTTTGCCCCACATTTCTTCAGTTCTCCTCAATTCATTAATGAAATTAAATAAATAAATCTATTTTCAGTTTTGCTATTGGGGGGGAGGGGTATTTGTCTTTTCTATACCCTGTCACATGGTATTTGTCTGATCTTGGCAAAGGATTGTCTGGGATACAAAATGTCAATGTTATTGATACCTTATTTTGCGCTAACCACAAATCTGATCTCAACTATGGTTTTATTTTCTGCACCTTCCTTATTCTGTTGCATACTTGAATACCTTCACTAACACTGAATATCATTTTGGCATCAGTGTCATTTTTGAAAGCAGACAGGACTCTCCCCACAAAAATTTGAACGGAACAATTGACTATTTCTGTGAATGTTCATCTTTGTTGAGGATGCCAAGATCCAGTGTATTTCCCTGTCTATTGTATATACAGTAAAGTACATTATGTAATGAGCATAAAGAGTTCTTTAAAAGTATAAACTTCAACTAGACATCATAAGCATCCTTGGTTTATATATATGTATATTTATGCCTATTGACTAACATGAGATACTTCTTCCAGGACCCAGTGCATATATATATTTTTTTTCCCTTTAAGAAAAAATAAAATGCTGGCACTGAATACCCCCACATAAAATCTTGCATATGTTATATTTTGCTTTGCATGAATTGCTATCTCAATTTAATTTATAGTCTTGTTAATATTCTTAGAATAATCTCAGTTTTGTAAAATCCGCAACTCTCACTATGATTGAAAAATAAATAACCTTTCCTATTGGTATGAAAATACCTTTTGCATCATGTTTAAATAGGGCACAACAGAGGTGACAAGTTATCATGCTGTTCTTTCTCAGTGTTAAGAGAAGATGACAAAGACATGTATCAAGCTCAGCTAACATGGCAGATCTGCAACTTGTCTTATTCCGTGACTACTTATATTTGAGCTAAGAAATAAGAATTTTTGGGCTAAAGGAATGTGTGGTTAGAGAGAATCATATTAAAATGTAAGATGGAAAATACGTTATTATTTATTTTTAATAAAACAATAATGTTTATTAGTTATGACATGAAAACCTACAAATGGGAGAAAACATATAGTTTAAATAAGAAAAAAATGATAGAGTGGAGATTGTAGCCATATTAGTCCAGTGATGCAGATATAAAATAACAAACAAAATTAATATCTTGTATTATCTTTCTTATTGGACTAACAGAATAGATTGTCAAGCTTTTGGGAGAACCTCCCTTTCTCAAGTCAGAAATGCTTTAGATTTGAGTTTATCAATCCATAATTCTGTTAGTCCAATAAAAAAGGTATTACAAGATATTAATTTCGTTTGTTATTTTACAAAAAAAATGATATATATGTATATATATATATATATATATATATATATATATATATATATATATATAAAAAGAGAGAGAGAGAGAGAGAGAGAGAGAAAAGCAGACAATGGCACACACCAAAGAAATGAATAAATCTCAGTAGTATAGATTAATGGCTGGTGTGCACGTCCCCTAGAAATAAGTATATAAAGGTACTGAGCCTGGGACACCCCCGGTGTTTGAGATGAGACAGCACACATCTGGATGAAGTATTTGGAAAAGGAAGTTTTATTCCATCATCAAAGGTAACCACACGTTTTCGATCCTCACTCGGATTATCATTGGAGTAAGGAACGAAAGTGTTTGGTTACCTTTGCTATAGAATAAAACTTCCTTTTCCAAATACTTCATCCAGATTTGTGCTGTCTCATCTCAAGCACCGGGGATGTCCCAGGCTGAGTACATATGTATGTATGTATATATATATATATATATATATAGTTATAGTTATAGTCCTTACCAGCATTCCTGAAGAACTGCAAGAACGCATTGAAGTGGTACAACAAAGTGAGTTGGTCACGGGTTGTATTAAGCTATTCTTGAACTTTGGGAGGTTCAACATCTCGCCAGTGACGGGGGATAAGGGATCTAGCTGCATTAAGCATCGTGAGGAGGGCTTGTTTACAAAAAAAGGAAAGAGAGGGTAGATGAAGATAAAATAAGGTTTGCCAGAGAGTTTTGGACAAAGAAACATGGAGAATGGATTCCATAAGAGCCAAGCATGTGCTCCAATTTTGGGTGATTTTCGTGCAGGACCACCAAATATGGGTTGATATACCAGGTTCCATTTGGCACCTCCAACACAAAGGGGAAACCGACCAAGATATGGCATGAAGTTTGGTGGGCGTATAATACCAACTCATAAGGAACTCATAATGGACATCCAAAGTCAAAGTAGAAATGGAGGAAGAAGCAGCGGCCGACCAAATGGAATCCCAGTCCTCCTAGGGCATAGTATCCCCAGTTTTCTTCTCCCAAGCCAAAGCATACGACGGTTTCAAAGAGGGATGAGGAATGGACAGGATAGAATAGATGCGCCCCAAGATGCCTCTGGAGTGGGTATGAGGGACAAGTAAAAGCTCAAATGGGGAAGGAGGTATAGAGAACCAGCTAGGCTTAATCAGGCGGGAATCGAGGAAATGTCTAATCCGAAGATAATTCCAATGCTCTCTATCAGGCAGATCCAGGCGAGAGAGTAAAGTGGCAAAGTCGAGAATACTGCCATGGGATATATAGTCTGAAAAAGCGAAAGTTTTTTGACCAGTGAGTCTTCCCAGTTCTTACATATGGCTGTGGAACATGGATACTGAATGAGAAAGCCATACAGAAACTTAAGATTACACAGAGAAGTACGGAGCATCAAATTCTGAACACATCAAAAAGCGACCAAAAAACATGTACGTGGATTTGCCAGCAAACACAGGTCTATGACATAACTGAAAGAGTAAAGCACCTAAAATGGAAATGCATATTACTTACTCTAACAACAATTATATATATCAAGTATGGATATAGGTGAAAGTGTGTCAATAAAACATCATGTAGTTTTCCCTTTCTATTACTCTTTCTCTTTCTTAAAATTTGATTTTAATGTAAAAATATCATACATGTCACTAGGTTCATTGTTTGAGAATTACTAGGTGTCAACATGTACTTGACATTGTGTTGCATGAATAACGTTGTCTTATTTTGAATGCCAGCTAACCTCTTAGATAAGATGCTAGATAAGGCTACACATTGCATTCACAGGTTTAAGGAGAAGCTATATACAAGTACAGTCTCTTTTTAATATTCAGGACAGATAGATGTACTGAATAGAACCAGCCGGACTTCAGCAAAACCCAGCATGCTAATTGGTTGTAGCTGTTTCCTAGCAACCTCATTTGCCCTGTACAAATTCAGAGCATTGAGTGAACTAAGCAGATGAAGGGCCTATTTGTGTCCAGCAGTGTGATATATCAATGGAATGCCAAAATAAATTCCAAGGGTGTACTAGTTTTCAAGTAACTACACTGTGTCTACTTACACACTTAGGAAGAAGCAATTTTAAAATAAAGTACTCTGACTGATGTGTAATTCAACAAAATGAATGTGGATACACACGTCTAAAGCTGCATGCAGATATTTATTAAATAGTATTGTTGCAAGTCAACTCTAGGTGCAGTAATGTAGTGGTCTGCTTAGGATGCCTTCTACCACAGCACTACAATTCCAAGAATTGTAACCGGCAAAGCATGCTCTTTGCTAATTTCAGACTTTTATAACTTTATTTACATATTATTGCATGCCAGAGAGATACCTAACTAAATTTTTGTTTGCATATGTAGTGAAAAATGTATTATCACCTGATATTAGTTGCTTGCATGTATTAGCTATAAGGAATAATAGTGCAGATCCATGCAAGGAAAGTAACTTCTGGAGGGGACATGTGACACCAACCACATGATAAACTGACACCTACAAAGGAAATATTTGAAAAATTATTGGAAAGCTCTACCTTTACATTTGCCTACCCATAATAAGAATGTGTCTATTCATCCTCTTCCTTTCACTTCAATAGTATACCATCAGGAATCTGGAGTAAATTAATGTGTCTCCTTAACCCTTTGGGTCATATGTTCAAAGAAGCAGCCAAATAGCTTCTGTCGTTTATAACATTTCAAAGTACAGTGTCGATGGGCTCAATTTTCAGAGAGTGTCGGTTGTGTTCAGGAATATGTCAAGACTTTCAAGACTTTTTTGTCATTGTATACAACAAAATTTATTTTCCTCTATACCACATTGGAGACTAGTTTAGCCACACCCTTGCCACACCCCTTTGCCCTGCAATTCTGGATTTGTGTCATACACAACGGACATTACTAATTTTTTGTCGTAACCGCTATAGAAAATATGTTGTTGTTTTTTTTAAGTATTTTACCAGGAAGAGTATATTGAAATTCTGTCTCATTTTCAAGTATCTCCTGGACTCATTTTATTTACCACTGAGAGGTAAAAGGTTGAGCTGACCTTGTCGGAACTAAAACCTGCAACCTTGCAGCTTGAACAGATTCTACAGCTGGTGCCTTAACCAACTGAGCCATCTCGCCGGCGTTCATGAATACAATGCAAAAAAATGCGTTATGTACCTTTCTGGTACTCAAAGGGTTAATGTATCTTTATCAATGGATAATATATGAATGACAATATATAGGATACTTAATTCCCTGCATATCTGCCCTCCATTCATTGACACATTTTGGAACATATCAGGAATATTAAATTCAACTGAAATAGAAAGGCTTAAAGGAGCAGTAAACTTTTTTTATGAAAACATTTATTTTATAGAGCCTCTTCTGCTGAGTAAAACAAGGGCACTCTGACTGCTCTCATTTGTTTTATTCAACATTTATAACAGTTCAAATAATCAGGAAGTGAATTTACTGTGTGTTTACTTCATGAAAGTTCTAATTGACAGCATGACTCAGCTGTTTCTACCACATTCTATAGAGAACTGTAAGTCACTAACTTTCCTCTCAGTTAGAATCTAACAGAATTACTAATTGGAATTTGACCACTAGAGGGCATTGCTAATATAAAAAGAAAAACACAGGTTTAAACTGTAATAGCGGTGGAAATATGCATCTCTCAGCAGTGGGACTCTTATTTTACGCAACAGGAAAAGCCCTACAACATATATTTTTTCATAAACAAGTTTACTGCTTCTTTAAAATTGATTTTCTGATATCCCTGCCAATATATATTAGTATCATCTAGCCTTTTACTGTTGCCTTTTTGCTCTTCAGAAAATATTATTTATTTGGAAACAAATAACAGGGCAACAAAATTTGGTACAAAATGTAAGATTGCAAAACTTCATCCCTGGAGTTGTCTCAAGGTGTAGATATCTGAGTATTGCAGTGAAAAAAATTAACAAGTTCTTAAAGGAGCAGTAAACTTTGTTCATCAAAACATTTATGTTATAGAGCCTTTTCTGATGAGTAAAACAAGGGCACTCTAACTGCTGTCAGCTGTTTTATTCAACATTTATAACAGTTCAAATAATCAGGAAGTGAATTTACTGTATGTTTACTTCCTGGAAGTTCTAACTTTCAGGAAGTGACTCAGCAGTTTTTACCACATTCTACGGAGAACTTCAAGTCACTGACTTTCTTCTCTATTAGAATGTACCAGAATTACTAATTGGAATTTGACGACTAGAGAGCATTGCTAATATAAAAAACACAGGTTTAAACTGTAATACTGATGGAAAAGTGCATCTCTTAGCAGTGGGAGTACCCTTTATTTTACTCAACAAGAAAAGCCCTACAACATATTTTTTCATAAAAAAAAGTTTACTGCTCCTTTAAGATTCATTTTCTGATCTCCCCCTCAAATATATATTAGTATAATCTAGTAAAGGAATGTGATCATCTGTATGCTATTGTTGTCTTTTTGCACTTCAGAAAATAATTATTTGGAGATAAGTAACAGGGCAAAAAAATTTGGTACAAAATGTAAGATTGCAAAGCTTCATTCCCAGAGTCATTGCAAGTTTCAGATATCTGAATATTACAGTGAAAAAATTAAAGTTCTTAAAGTGACCGAATATGGACAATATAATTCAAATGTTTAAACTTTTACATGCCAGAGGGGGTAGTCAATGCACTGACTTTTGTTTTTTGCTGTTATCTGTCTGGTCTATGGACTGGATTCCACCTCTGAGAAAAGATGGCTTACACTAGATAAAAGGGGCAGGAGGGGAAACTTTGCTTGTGAATATCTCACAAACCATAAAGGTTTGAGAGATAAGACTTATATAATTCTTCATGTTTTTTTAATGCCTACAAAATAAAGATAAAATGAAGTATTACTGTCCCTTTACTTATATGAAATCACACTGAAAAGTTTCATTAGTTTTCATTAGCATATGCACTGCACTCAGAGAGCTCTCCAGGCAGGAAGAAAATGATCAATAGCGCCTAAATTATGCAATTGGTGGTCTCTTGGCTAACATAATAAATAAATAGTTTTTAATTTTTTGTGTGCTAGAAGGGTATCCATCACATTGCTATGCAATGTGTTGTATACCCGCTGGCACTCAAAGGGTTAAAGAAGTTTTCAAATATGCACGCTTGAATTCAAGGTGACTGGTCTACTTTAAATAAAGCAAATGTTCATGATAATTCCCCTTTAAATATGTTTTATTATTTGTTTAAGTATCTCCCTGTTGTGATCAAAGCACAGGTTTGAAGTGTTTGATATTATCACAGTTACATTGCAATATTGAATTGTTTCCAGCCTCAGCAAGACAACACAATGCGTAGTGAGTTTATTTCTTGTGTTATGCTAAAATCGAATCGCTACCATACACCACTACAGAAACTGTTGTGTGTCCTTTGATCACAGCAGGGAAACATGGGTCCTTACAGATAAGCAGGTGCAAATTATAACATTAACGGAAGACATTCAAATGGAAGAGCAATGTCAGTTATGAATCAAGCTTATCACAAGTGCTCATCCATTTCTATGGTTTCCAAGACACCTGCATTGTTTTCCTCTTCCTAGTCGCAGCCTTTCAAACACATTAACACTACAAGGCTGATGTACTAACAAGAACTAGTACAAACCAACTGAATCTTAGGGGACAAATAAATATTTCCCAAATTGCCATTCAATTAAATGGGGGCTTTTAACTCCATGGATGCTTGAGAGGTCTCCAGTGCATTGTGAAGTAATGCTTGGGAGACTTGTCTGGCAATCAAAGGGTTAAAAGCCCCATTGTCCTTTATGGCATGATGGCTTGCCAGCGAAATGTTCCTGATCTTTTTAGTACTTCAGCCTTTTTGTGAACCAGAATGTTGAGCATCACGTTGCAGACCAACGTAATCAGTTAACAGCCATATTGGATCCAAAGCGTTAAATAACCAAATGATATGCTCTTGCTGCTATACAGTGAACCCTTTCACAGCCAAAGGGAACAGCAAAAGCTTGGTCAGCGCAAAAGAGAACAAAAGCATTTTTTTTTCTACAGACAATGTGAAATCCACCCACGTTTCAGTCTGTCTCACTACTTTATTCAATTCCTGAGATGTCTGGGCATTGTGGATTATGTACAGATAAAGCAAATAATTTCACTTAACAATATATCTCCATCTGCTTTAGGCCTTTGTATTTGGTGCTCCAAATACTGGCACAGAGTGAGGAGGTTATGGTGTAATGGAATGGAACAAACAAATAAATGATAATAAACTCAAAAAAAGCATGCAATAAAATGATTTTATACTGAAAAAGAGATTGTCAGCTGAAACGTTGAATTCAAAGGTGCTGACCCGCTTAATGACAGGTATTGGAATATGGAGAAAAAGCTTTTTGCAATGTTATACTTTGGGATACTTGGAACAAGTGATAAGCAGATTATTGTCTGAAGCATTATCTGAAGCATTTGAAGCTTGCACTGGTGATAGAGTTCATTTAATGCCCAAACATGCAAAAATAACTGTTATGAAAGAGATTCAGAGCTGATCTCAAAGGAAAATTGTAGTAATTCTGGGGCAATCAAACTGCATCATAGGGAATAAGAAAAAAATCCTAAAAATTGCATTGATTTTAAAGCGGAACTTTCACGCTCTATAAAGTCCCCTTCCAATAATTAGGCATATGGCGACTAGTTTCATAATAGTGCTATTATCTCGCATAAGTAGCCGGTTCTGAAGTAATCCTTATACTTCAGAGACTGGAATCCAGGCTTGCATGCAGACATCTTGTCTTAGAGACGTCTGCATGCCTGTGCTGTCCATCCCAGTCTCCTCTAGGAGGCATTGCACTGTGCCTAAAAGGGATAGTAATACTTAATAATTACTAATCCCTATATTAAAGTCATATTAAAAAGAAATGTATTGCCCCCAGTGTCATCTTTCAGACCTTTATGGTTTGAGAGATAATCACTCCTAAAGTTCCCCCTCCCTCCCCCTTCCCCGAAGTCAGCGTTGTAGCTGACTGAAGGGAAATCCAGTCTTACGATCCTCAGGCAGCTCTGCAGCAGAGCCAAGATCGCTTTAATGAAAAAGAAATCTTTCACTAAAACGGTCTTCTAAATGTGCTTGCAAACCAAGCACACATAGAAGATCATTTCATTGAAAGATTTCTTTTTTTATTAAAGGGATAGTAATACTTCATTTTATGTTGTAGGCATTAAAAAAACATGAAGAACGATATAAGTCTTATCTTTCAAACCTTTATGGTTTGAGAGATATTCACAACTAAAATTTCCCCTCCTGCCCCTTTTACCTAGTGTAAGCCATCTCTTCTCAGATGTGGAATCTGGTTGCTAGACCAGACAGATAAGAGAAGGGGACAATCTTCTTCCTATGAGAACAATGAAAGCCCTGCCCCCCTTGACAAGTTTTTTAGGTTTTTCCCTTATCTTAATTAAATATTGTCCCTCTCTGCAATCTACCTGGGCACCTCCCTTCTGCTCTGGCTGAGCAGTGTTACATCAGTAAAAGGGTCGGGAGGGGGAGACTTTGTCATTGACTTACTCTTGAACTACATCTCTGACAGAATTGAAATAACACTCTCCAAAGTCCAAATACTATGATGATTAATTAGAGCTGCTTTTATTATGAAACATTACTATCTCTTTAAGAGTTTTCCAAAAAACAAACCAAAGTATGTGAGAGGCCCTGAAAATAAACAAAAGCAATGTTGCCTGTTCTGAAGCTAGTTGCCATTCAAGAATATCTCATATTATCTAGTTAGTGCCATTACAGCGATGAAACTGCCATGCACATATTAGATTAATCCCACACAAAAGGCCAATCCAGTTCCAAAATGACAGACAAAAAACATTAACACAAATGAAACACCAGATAGTCTAAAATGCACATTTCAATTTTGTTTGTCCCTTGTAAGCAAAGTGCAACTGGTTGCCATAGTTATTGAGTAAAAGGGGCGGGAAGGGGACACTTTGTCATTGAATTACTCTTGAACTACAACTCTGAAAGAATTGAAATAACACTCTCCAAAGTCCAAATACTATGACGATTAATTAGAGCTGCTTTTATTATGAAACATTACTATCCCTTTAACGCGATGTTGGCTGTGCTGCAGAGCCGTCTGATGGTCGTACGACAGGCTTCCCTGCAGTCACCTAGAACGCTGACTTCGGGGAAGGGGGAGGGAGAAGGGAACTTTAGGAGCGATTATCTCTCAAACCATAAAGGTTTGCGAGATGACACTGGGGGCAATACATTTCTTTTTAATATGACTTCAATACAAGGGTTAGTAATTATTAAGTATTACTATCCCTTTAAGGCACCAGAAGGGACTGATGGCGCAGGCATGCAGACGGCTCTAAAGGAAGAAGCCTAGCCGTCAGTTTCTGAAGTATAAGGATTACTTCAGAACCGGCTCCTTATGAGAGCTAATAGCGCTATTCACCATATGCCTAATTATTGCAGGGTGACTTTATAGAGGGAGAAAGTTCTGCTTTAAATGGGGCTTTTAACCCATTGAATGCTAGAGAGGTCACTAATGTATTACAAAGCAAAGTGTTGAAGACCGATCTAGCTTTCACTGGGTTAAAATCCCCATTTATATCAATGGATATTTTTATTTGCCCCTTATGGTGCATTTCAATTGCACCAGAATTACTTCAGCCTTATACATCAACCCATTTATGTCAGTATGTTTTAGCTAGTTATCCATAATCCACATTTGCATAATGTTCATTTCTCTTTTAATTAAGATATGAATACATTTTTCTTTTTAATGTAATACAAGAAAAAGAAAAACAGAGAGGGTACCCAATAGCGCCTTTTCACACGAGAATACAAAATTAGAAAGTCATAATAGAATGTACACTCAGATTTGGCGATAGTTGAAAAGGGATATATGCCTCAGATCAACAGATCCAACATGCAGAGACTCCACAGACACAAACTGTTCTCCAACTCCATTCACAGTATAAAGGAATTTATTAAAATGTTATTATGTTTAAAAACAGAATAAGATGCACAATTCAACACTTTTCGCATGCAAATTGCCCCCTGCTATATTCTGAAATGAACAACTACCATCCTGAGACCTAAACTTGCTCGCCAAAAAATAATCCTAGGAATTCTCAGTAGAATATTTATCAGAAGTGGATCTGTTCCCAATATACTCCACTTCTGGTAAAAATTCAACAAAGCACTCCACATCAAAAAAGGTAGCAGTGAAGCAGTGTTAGAAGCCACAAATATATACAATGCACTACCAGATACACAAATGCAGCTTTTGGTTCATTGTATCACTTTTATTTTACACCAAAATTATGTTTTTGTTCGAAAATAAATTTGAGCTGTGAATGTCAGAAGCAGTTAAAGGGATAGTAATACTTAAAAATTACTTATCCCTATTTTGTAGCCCTTAAATAAAGGAGAAAAATGCCACCAGCGGCATCTCTCTAACCCTTATGGTTTGAGAGATAACCGCTTACAAAGTTCTCCCCTGCCTGATGTCAGTGTTCTAGCTGACAGATTTGGAATCTGGTCCACAGACCGGCCGGAGGCTCTGCAGCAGAGTTGAGATTGTGTTAATGAAAAACAAATCTTTCACTTAAAAGGTTTTCTGCTTGCAAACCAAGCAGATGTAGAAGACCTTTTTAGTGAAGGATTTTTTTTTATTGACGCAATCTCTGCTCTCCTGCAGAGCCACTGGCTGATACCAGGAAAGGATTTCCCTTCTGTCAGCTAGAACGCTGACATCAGGCAGGGGAGAACTTTGCATGAGGTTATCTCTCAAACCATAAGGGTTTAAGAGATGCCGCTGGTGGCATTTTTCTTCTTTCTTTAAGGGCTACAAAATAGGGATACGTAGTTTTAAGTATTATTGTCCCTTTAAGGGATCACTTATATGCCTATATATAAGCCAAATGCATAAATAACATTTCATACTCATATAATATTGTATATTACAAATGATATATAGATGATTTGATATTTATATAGCATCACACGCTAAGCAACTTTTATAACTTTGTTATATACATGAATTCCAAAGACTTAGGCCTGTTTTTACTATTAATGTTCAAAAACAAAAAAATATTTATATTATATATATACATATATTATAATATATATATATATATATATATATTATTTATATTTATAGATGTTGCTCGATATCATAAAGAAGGAAGGATGGATACTACTAATAGCAGGAAAAAATGTAGATAGCAATAGTTATATACATACGAATACCAGTCACAATTAAAAGTGGATTAAGACCATTTCATTTAATTAACTGCAGATAGTCAAAATGAACTGTACTGAAGAAAGTGATTTTATTAGAGAAGCAGAGGTTCTTAAAGAAAAATTCAGCCAAAGTCCTATGGTATAGACTTTTTTGATGCAGCATTTAAACAAGTAGCCACCATTAACCTTAACCTTTTTGTTACTACTTTTAACTACTTAAATTATTATTATTAAAATTAATTATTAGATATTAATTATTAGATGCTTAACCCAATATAGATTTTAGGAAAATAGGAATTTATTGCTCCTGTTGATACCCACCATAAAATTACTATTTCATATAGTATTACCAAAAATGTATTCCCACCACTGAAAGGAATGATCAAATGTGGACAATCAAATTGCAGCATCTTGGCACACATGACTAGACACACACCATTATTTTTTACCTCGACAATTTCAGACAACACATATGAGCTAAAATATTTTGTAAACTGTCATAGCCAATAGGTCATTTACCTTGTTACCTCTGAGTGTGGTACAATACATTGGCAGAACTAAATGACATCTTTAAAATATTTTTTCAGAATATACATTAAAATATAACCAGTGGTTTAGATACAATCTTTCAAAACATTTTGAAATGAAACATCTGCAGATATCCAAAATGAATGATGATTACAGGTATAGAACAGGTCAAATTGAGGTGGCAATCATTATCTGTATAAAAAATGAAGGCAGGGAGAGTCAGTTTGGATTTATGAATAACAATCTCTAGACCTGAAGCATTGTTGCCTTTCTCTAATTTGGTTGTTTGATATTATTATTACTGTAATTTTCAGTACTTGTAAATGATTATTATTTGCCTTATAAACTATTACTTTCATATGTTATATTAGAGTTCTAGTATTTATCACTTAACAGTATTTGTATAACCTCTCCTACACACACAGGCACACACATGCACACATTTCATGCTTTTAGAACACCTGTATATACAAATATGTACATGTATGTGTGTTTATATGTGTACCTTTTATCTAGGTATTTTTTAGGGTTTATTTCCCTATATATTATTTATTAAGCCATAACAAGTGTAGGGAGGTTAAAAAACATGATTAACAATTGATGAACTAATCCCAGATGCACATTTAATATATAAACATAAACATAATTTATATATTAAACATAATTTAATATATAAATTATGTTTATATTATCTTTTAATTGATTCACTTTCAAACATACTCAATTTTTTCACTTTTAGTAAGGTTAGGCTGTTAATTGGTTACTAGTACTACAGTTCACAAAGTATACAATTAATATTTCATACTAATTAAATCTATTGTACATTCATATTACAAAGATCATCACATTCACTCATTCAGTGCACTTTTTAGTATTTTATTTTATTCCTACTTGACCCACTCCATTTTTAAAATACCAGTTGCACCTAGACAATCACTCTTATCAACACAATTCTATCAAACTATTTTAGCACTTACTAGAGTAAGTCTACAAGTTCATCAAATTAATTTTGCTAAATAAAGATTTCACTGATGCTTGGTGTTAATACTTTATTGATTTGATTTTAATTTAGATTGAATGCATGTGACAGTACTGTCAAAACTATAAATAGGATCAGTTCCACTACTGCCATAGATTATACCTGTGAAGAAATGGACTCATCTACTCAATTTTTCTGGTACTGTTCCCGCCCTTATCCCATCTGGGAACCAATCCAATGCCCAGTGGATGGTCTGCTTTGTCCTGCTGAGTATTTTAGAGCCTCTCCACATGTGGAAGCCCAGTAGGACTTACGGGAGCTCCACAGTTAAAGCTGTTACTGCTACAATCGAGAATGGCACAGTTCTGATGCTGATCTTATTGAACGCTAGGGATGCACCAAAATGTTTGCCTCAAACCAAAATCAGCTAATAATGGTACTTCCTGCTTGGCAAATTATTTAGATTGAAAAGTGACATTCTTCTGCATTTTTTCACCTAGGTCATTGCATTGAAATCAGTGTGAATTTACACAAAACTCTAGCAAATGTTATTTTATTTCCCAAAGGCATAGTATAAAAGCGGTATGAGGGTGCCAGTGTCGAACAGGATTTTTTTGGGTGGTGGGTTTGTTGACTGGGATTAGGGGGGGCAGTCAATAAAAAAAAAAAATAAGACATGGTATAAAAAGAGTCTGAGGAGGGTACCTGTGTTGGTGGGGGAGTCTGGGGAAAGAAACAGTTGATCTGATAATTCTTTTGGGAGGGATTGTTGATTGGTATTGGGGGGACAGTTAAAAAATAAAATAAATGAATACAATTAAAAACAAAATTAAACATTGGTACGTATCTTGACAGAGACATGAATCCCCTGACTTAAGCTGTGACTGGGTCAGGCTGATACTTGACAGGACAGAAACATTGATGTATAGGACTTAGACTTTTTGGGCCCATGCCCAGAGGAAACATTGATTTGTAGGATTTTAACTTTTTAGGTCCAATTCATGAGGAAAAATTGATTTGTATGACTTTGGCTTATTAGCGTCACAGATAATTTTTATCAATTTGGCTTGCTAGCATCACAAGCCCTAAGGAATAACAGGTTATTTTTATCAATTCAGCTTGTTAGCATCTCAAGCCTTGAGGAAACGTTGCTTTGGAGGGCTTAGAATGTTTAGGCCCAAGCCTTGAGGAAAAATTGATTTGTATGATTTTGGCTTGTTTACGCCACAGATAATTTTTATCATTTTGACTTGTTAGTGTTGCAAGTCCTAAAGAAACAATGATTTACGGACTTAGACTTTTTAGGCCCAAGCCCTGAGATAAAATTGATTTGTAGTACTGTGGCTTGTTAGCGTCACAGATAATTTTTATCAGTTCAGCTTGTCAGCATCACAAGCCCTTATAACTTAATGCCAGCAGATCATGTTATGGTGTCCAGTGGCAAATGCTCCAGTGTCATTGCAGCATTCACAACTTCTGTTCTTGCTGCTGCTGCTGAGTTGTTTAAACAGCATAATGATTAGGCAGCTCCAAGGGAATGGGATCAGCAACAACAGTGATATGAGTGATGATGATCATGGTTCCACTTGCCACTACTAGCTCCAGTGATGTGCCTGAGGAAGTAGCAGCACCACAGCTAGCCCCCACCACTTCAGGTATATGTGGAGAAAAGTTGGCCAATAATGCTTCTCCACTAGTGATGAGCGAGCATGCTCGACCGAAGCTCGGTTCGGCTCGAGCCTCGCTCTGCTCGGCACATGGCGGTACTCGTACGAGTACCGCATGTGCTCGCCCGCAATGTTCGGGTCTCCTCCCCGCACGTTTCGCGGCTGCTGCGCAGCCAATAAACGTGCAGGGAGGCTCTGACATCAGTGTAATGCCAGCAGCCATGTTGGCTGCTGGCATTACACTGATTGGCTGGCCAGAACCCGTGATCGGGTGCTGTATAGCACCCGACGCGCGAGTTCGGCTCATTCTTAGCCAGGGAGAGATGCGCTCAGGCAGGGAAAGTCAGTGTAGGGAGAATAAAATTGTTGGAACTCTTTCAAGACCCAAAAGTCCTTTTTAGGACTGTTGTGTGTGGGGGCAGCATTTATATTTTGTTTGGGGGGGCACAATTTCTTTTTTTTTTGTGGGGGGGATATTAGTAAGGTGACATATAATACTAGATGCACAGGAAGTCAGTGTAGGGAGAATAAAAGTGTTGAAACTCTTTCAAGACCCAAAAGTCCTTTTTAGGACTGTTGTGTGTGGGGGCAGCATTTAATTTTTTTTGGGGGTGGCAGAATTTCATTTTTTTGTGGGGGGGGGACATGTTCTAAGGTGACATTGTACTAGGTGCACAGGGACAAATATTTCACAGTGCAGTGACAAGCTGACATATTCTGTTAGGTGCACAGGGCCAATTATTTAACAACGCAGCGACAAAAAGGGCCATTTTAAACGTGTGCCTAGCCATAGATTATTGTCACATTCTGTTTAGTGTGCAAATTCACAAATTAACGTCACATATTCCGTTCACTGTGCCTAGCCGCAGATTAGCGTCACATTCTGTTTCGTGTGCCTAGCCGCAGATTAGCGTCACATTCTGTTTCGTGTGCCTAGCCGCAGATTAGCGTCACATATTGTTTAGTGTGCCTAGCCGCAGATTAGCGTCACATATTGTTTAGTGTGCAAATTCACAAATTAACGTCACATATTGTTTAGTGTGCAAATTCACAAATTAACGTCACATATTCCATTCACTGTGCCTAGCCGCAGATTAGCGTCACATTCTGTTTCGTGTGCCTAGCCGCAGATTAGCGTCACATTCTGTTTCGTGTGCCTAGCTGCAGATTAACATCACATATTGTTTAGTGTGCCTAGCCGCAGATTAGCGTCATATATTGTTTAGTGTGCAAATTCACAAATTAACGTCACATATTGTTTAGTGTGCAAATTCACAAATTAACGTCACATATTCCGTTCACTGTGCCTAGCCGCAGATTAGCGTCACATTCTGTTTAGTGTGCCTAGCCGCAGATTAGCGTCACATATTGTTTAGTGTGCCTAGCCGCAGATTAACGTCACATATTGTTTAGTGTGCCTAGCCGCAGATTAGCGTCACATTCTGTTTCGTGTGCCTAGCCGCAGATTACCGGCATATATTCCGTTTAATATGAAGAAGGCGGGTAAAAAGGGACGGGGAAGTGGACGTGATCCTGATAGTTCAAGTAAATATACACACAATTTTTCGCCTAAAATCGTTTTTATCTTCCTTTTTGTGTGTTTTACGGTCAGTCTGTAAAAATGGCGTACTACGGGCGAAACATCGTTCCCAGCAGCGACGTTGGAGTCCAAGATGCATCCAGACATCCTCCCTATGCTGTCCCTGAACCATTTCTGTGGTGTTTCCATCATTTTCTGACCTTTTCCTATGAACCAGGCACCCTCCCCTCATCAGAGCAGGGGGTGCCTGGTGTAATGCTCGAGTCCTCCCATTGACTTCAATGGGGCTCGGGTGCTCGGCCGAGCACTCGAGCCTCCGGGGGCGCTCGGCCAGAGCACCCGAACACCCGAGCATCGGGGTGCTCGATCATCACTATTCTCCACCTTCCCCTCCTCCAAAATCATGGATGTGTTGTTGGAATATAAATTATTCCCTAGAGAGCAGGAAGGAACTGTGCTTCCCATCAGTAACTGCAATGTGTGCAGTGTGTGTAGCAAATAAGGGAAGGACTGGGAACAATGAGCACATCTGCATTCACATCAAAAACCTGGCACAGCTGTAACCAAACACCATGATTCTTAGGGTCCCCAGTGTGAGATCATCCCACAAGAAACCAAGTACAGCTGCTGTCACTATGCCCCCTGTCAATTCCCTGCTAAGGACACGTGACAACTTTCAGTTTTAATACCAATGATGAACCTTCCCTGTCACCAGCTTAGCATATTCTATGGGATGGAATCTCCTCAGATGCTGCTTGATGCCCTGGTTGCATTTATCCTCTACCACACTGCCATGTGTGGTCAATGCACCACACATTGTGCAGTGGGTGGATATGAACTGACAAATTCTTACTAGTGAATGACTATCAGCTGGTGGGGGAGTAAAGATGAACAAGGTGTATCACCAGAAGATGTAGTCAGAGCACGAAGGTGATGGTGAGCCAGGTGTTTTGCTCGCCATCGAACTTTCAGGATCTGTCTGGTTTCTCTATTTTTCCTACCCTTTGATTTCTGCCTCACCTCGTGTTGCCTATGGGGAGAGTCAGGGGGTCCAGCAACAGTCCTGCCCAATTTCTTTGGTGGGTGTTTGGCTTTAACATGTTTCACATAAATGTCTTGTTTTATGTGTTTCATGTGTGTTATCAGGGTGCCAAGGTGCATTCCTTCCTTTCCCATTTTCACTGATTTATCACAAAATGCATACCGTGCCATTGCTGATGATGATACTGTGCCTGTCCCAAAAGAATAATAGTCCCACACCCAGGACTTGAGGAGGGGAGAGGAAAAGTGGAGAGGAAGGGCCTCTTTCTTCCTCTCCTCCACATTCCCCTTCACTGGTTGGGGCAGGTGAAGATGTTGCTGCTGTTGCATTTACTGTCTCAGAATCAGCACTGCAACTAGGACCAGGAGTATTTCTGCTGGCAAGTAGAACCTGTCCTAGTCCTGCATCACTGGACCCCATTCCCACTATGTCCATGATGGTCTGTGGCACACTAGCCTGCTCCTCAGCATCCTGCTGTCCTTGCAACTCAACAGCAGCAGGAATTACAGCAGCAGCAAACTCTGCAAATTCCAAAATCTCACTGTTGGTGGTGGTGATGCCCATCCCCATCCCTGTATCTGTCTCCCATTCTGTCTTGGTTTGGGCTTAAAAAGGTCATTAATGTCTCTTCCACCCCAGCTTCTCCACCATCATCATCACCGCCTTCAGTCCCTCCTTGATGCTGCTGCTCTATTACAGAAATCTTACTTGTTGGAGGTGAGGGGAAATGTGACAGAGGGTTCACTATTGTCACACTTACCATCTCTTGTTGGGTTGAATAAGGTAGACTGATGGCACTAGCAGCAAGCACAGGCAGCTGATCTGTGCTCATGGTTGTGGTGGTATTATTGCTTCTAGGCAACTTCTAGATTACAAGATTACAAAGCAATTGAAGAGTGTTATCACTAGCTTTCCTAATAGATTCCCATTGAGGTCTTTTCAGAAAATGGTAGCTAAAACCTTTGATAAATGTATCAGCTGCAATTAAATATAGGCTATAGGTATATGGACACTAAAATGAAGAACCTATAAAACCAGTATAATTAGTGGCATGGAAAAAACTTATGAATTCAAGAAAGCCAGGTTGAAGGGATAGTAATACATAATATGTAAAAAAAATATATTGTAGTGTTTACCCCCTTGAGTAAATCAAGGGTACTATCACTTGTGAAAGATGTTTTATTCAATGTTATTACAGTTCAAACTTGATTTTTTTATGTGCACTATCACAGTGGTCTGAAATTGTACAGTTGTGCTGTTGCTACACTAACCTATGGATAGTTGTTGTCAGTTGACCATAAATCTCTGTAGGGTGGTGTAGCAACAGCGCCACTGCGCAAGTTCAGGCCCCTGTGATACTGTACCCAAAAAATTCAAGTTTGAGAGGTAATAACTCTTGAATAAAACATTTTTCATCAGTGAGAGTACCCTTTTTTACTCAGGGGGATAAACCCTACAACATATATATATATATTTTTACATTTTAACTATTACTATCCCTTCAAGTTATTTTCAGTAGTTTTCCTTTAATGATTAATTCATGATTTAGAATGAGCATAAGGTATAACAGCTCAATGAAAATAGTATTTATACCAAATATACCTAATATACACCACTGCAAATAGCATCAATACTTCATGTGTGCTTACTATAGTTTAATAAATTATAGGGTTGCTGATGTACTAAGAAGAACTTGGGGGAGATTCAGTAACAGGTGATAAAGGGGTGATAAAGTAGATATGACTTCTTTAGTTTATCACTTCTTCAAACCCTATGTTATTCTATGGAGCCTATGCACTAAGATGTCTTCAGCTTTGGAGATCTTCGTGCAAAGGCTCTACAGAATAACATAGAAATTAGAGAGGTGATACATAGGGATGGGCGAAAGTTGTTGCCATGTTCCAGCGGGAAATTTTGCAAAAACCACGTTATCTGCTTTTTCATGGGAAAATCCACTTTAAAACTAGTGCTTAAAATTTTCGCATCGCTCGCCCATTGGCCAACATTTTTCACCATTTTTTCAACGGCTATAACGTTTCTGCCCATGGATTTACGTTGTTTTCGCACTTCCGCTATAAAAAGGTGATGTTTTTGCTGAAGACAGACACGATAGAAGCAGCTACAGAATGAGGTAGATGTGCTGTGCTGTTCTGCAAAAATTGAGGCAGGGGAGGCTCATAGTGTTTGATATCACTATGAGCAGGGTCAAAAATAATCAATGGAGGAGCTGGAAGGACGCTTACATGTCCACTGAGTCTGAGGGGGAAAAGGAAGCGACTACCAGTACTGAACCAATGCTGTCCAGTCCCCTTAAAGGGATAGTAATGTTTCATAATAAAATCAGCTCTAATTAATCATCATAGCATTTGGACTTTGGAGAGTGTTATTTAAATACTGTTAGAGTTATAGTTCAAGAGTAATTCAATGGCAAAATGTCCCCCTTCTGCCCCTTTTACTGATGTAACTCTGCTCAGTCAGAGCAGAAGGGAGGTGCCCAGGTAGACTGCAGAGAGGGACAATCTTCAATTAAGATAAGGGAAAAACCTGAAAAACTTGTCAAGGGGGGCAGGGCTTTCATTGTTCTCATAGGAAGATGATTGTCCCCTGCTGTTATCTGTCTGGTCTATGGACTGCATTCCACATCTGAGAAGAGATGGCTTACACTAGGTAAAAGGGGCGGGAGGGGAAACTTTGCTTGTGAATATCTCTCAAACCATAAAGGTTTGAGAGATAAGACTTATATCATTCTTCATGTTTTTTAATGCCTACAAAATAAAATAAAGGTAGAAAGAAGTATTACAATCCCTTTAAATCACCCCAAAGGATCTTAGAGAATTTAATTGGAAGGGAGAAAAGAGTAGTATTAGTGAGATCAGGACAGGTCAGCTGCCTGTGCCTGCTGCAAAATGTGCTACCCCTGCTGTCAGTGCCACCTTTGCTGTACTGGCAGCCACTAGTGTTGTACCTGCTGCCAGTGCTGAACCTGCTGCCACTAATACTTTGCCTGCTGCTAGTGTTTCTTGTAGTACTCAGGGGGGGAAGGAGAAAATGATGCCAAGTGTGACTGCAGGGGATCCTCTGTCACATTGCTCATCACCTCCTAAAAGCAGCAGTGAGATGTCTGGAATAGAGCAGCATCATGTAGGGACTAGTGGTGGTGGTGGAGGTGTTGGAGAAGCTGGGGTGGAAGAGACATATATTGCTTTTTTATCAGAAACTGAGAAGGAATGGGAGACAGGGATGAGGAATGGCATCACCACCACCACCACTAGCAAACAGCTTTTGGAATTTGCGGAAATTGCAACTGATCTAATTTCTGCTGCTGCGGAGATGAAAGGGCAGCAGGGTGCTGAGGAGCAGGCTAGTGTGCCACAGACCAACGTGTACACAGTGGGAATGAGGTCAACATTAATGTGGGATTAGGACAGGTTCCATTTGCCAGCGCCAGCAATCCTTCTGGTCCTAGTTGCAGTGCTAAATCTGAGGCAGTAGCAGCAACATTATCCTCTGCCACAAAAAGTGAAGGGGAATGTGAAGGACAAGAAGAAAGAGGCTATTCTTCTCCACCTGTTCACTATCCCTCCCCCCAGATGTCATGGGTGTGGGACTATTATTCTCGTCCTGCAGACACAGTGCAGTCATCATCAACAATGGTACAGTGCAAAATTTGTGACAAGTTAGTGAAAAGGGGAAAGAAGGGAAAACACCTTGGCACAAGCTACCTGGAGATCAAAGAGAACGAAGAATAAAGAAACCCAGACAGACACTGGAAGTTCCATGACGAGCAAAATAACTAGCTTGCCATCAACATCACCTTCTTCCTCTAGGGTAACAAGTACATCTTCTGCCAATCCACCTCAATAGCCACATTTTGATGTTAGGATATGGCAGTTCATCTCTACCCATTGCACACTGTGTGGTGCACTGACCACACATGCCAGTGTGGTGGAGTAGAATCAATACCAGGTCATCAGGTGGCATCTGAGGAGTTTCCATCCTGCAGAATATGCTAGGATTATGGCAGGGAGGGTTCATCATTACTATTAAACTGTCAGCAAGTTGTAATGTGTCCTTAGCAGGGTCTGGACAAGGGGTACAGTGACAGCGGCAGTACTTGGTTTCAGGTTTCATGGTGTTTGGATACAGTTGTACCCCCAGATGTTACTTACCACACACACACTGTGCACATTGCAGTTGCTGATGGAAGCCACAGTTCCTTTTCTCAAGAGAAAAAAATATATTCTAATAACACACCCATGATGACTTTGGAGGAGGGCCAGGTGGAGAAGATCTAATGGTCAACTTGTTCTGTTCTCCACATATACTGGGGGCTACTTATTCTTCTGCTACTGCCTCAGGCTCATCAGTGGAACCTTCATCATCCATATTCCATGTTACTGCTATTGTTGATCCCATTCACTTTCAGCTGCCTAATCATCCTCCTGCTTAAACAACTCAGCAGCAGCAATACAAACAGCAGTTAAAACTCAGGACTCAGGAGGACATTTGACAGTGGCCACTGGCCAACATGACCTGCTGGCATTAGGCCAGTATATTCAGGGCTTGTGTTTTGAAAAAAAAAAAAATTATAAAAACTAGTCCTACAAAAAATAAACAATTTTTGGGGGGTTTGTTTCTAAAAAGCCTAAGTCCTACAAATCAATGTTTCCTGTAGGGTTGTGCCAAACAAGCTTAAGTCCTACAAATCAATGTTCCTTCAGGGCTTGGGTCTCTAATATGTCTAAGTCCTACAAAGGCCTCTAACAACAAATCAAACAAATCAGCCTCTACAAAATACTCTGTCAAGTCAAGTATCAGTCCACCTCAGTGGCAGCTTATGTCAGGGGGTTCCTGTCTCTATCACTTTACATACAAATGTCTTATTTTATTTTATTGATTTATTTTTTTTATTAAGAGTCCCCACAATAGCAGTCAAGAAAACAAATTCCCTGTTCAATTGATTCATTCATTCACCAACACAGACACCCTCCTCAGACCCGTTTATACCATGTCTTATGGTTTTTATTTTGTTTAGGATTTCTTTTTTATTAAGTGCCCCCCAATCCCAGTAAACAACCCCCCGAAAAATTATCCCCTGTTCAACTGATTCTTTCTCCACACCCCACCTATGCAGGCACCCTCATGCCCCTTTTATACTATGCCTTTGGGAAATAAAATAATATTTGCTATGGGTTATGTGTAACTTCTATTTTTCCATTGATTTCAATGGAATGAGCTAGGGAAAAAAGTGGAAAATCTGCACTTTTCGCAGGAAATTTTTCACCAAGCAGAAAGTGACATTTTTTGCCAATTTCAGTTTGAGTCAGAAATTTTCAACCCATATCTAGTGATAAGCTGGAGAAGTCATCTCCACTTCATCTCCACTTTGTCACATCTTTATCACCGCTTAGTCAATCTCCCCCCTGAATCTGTTCCAGAGCAAACCAACTGCACAATATTTGACAATTAAAAATTCCCTAAATTCGAATTCATCTAAATTGGGCTTTTAACCACTTGAATGCTAGAGAGGTCTCTAATCGTTTGTAAAGCATCCAGGGGACTAAAATCCTAATTTAAATCCAGGAGCATTTGTATTTGACTCTTATTGTGCAGTTGGTTTGTCCCAGCCTCTAAATCATCAAGGTCACTCACACTGAAATCTCAGTAATCACTAAACCAAGAATATTCCCAAAGTAGGACAAGAAACCATTATGAAGATGAACATTTATTTTATTTTAATAAATAATGGAGAACCACCTGCACAATTAGGTATATACTCTCATCTTTCATAGATAAACTGCTTTGTTAGGCAAAGTGGTCTATCTGTGAAATGTGTAAGGGGGTGCCTGTCTATGCAGAAAGTTATTTTGCAGTGATTTATTGAATAAAAGCCACTTCCATCTGCACCTGCATTGCTTCCTACCCTGAAATGAGGATATTTCTTGGTTTTATTTGTCCATAGTGGCTATGTCAGCCAGAACATCTGGCTAGCTCCAATAGAACAATTAGCTGGCCTTATGACAGTGGTCTTCTGATTAGAAACAGCGCAAGCAGCACTACATCATAACAAAGATCCAAATGGATATATTTTCTAGTTCACATTAAACTTGTAGTCTGGTGGTAACTGCAATCATTTGAGGAAAACAAACTCCTGAAGAAAAAAGTATTTTAATTTGATGAAAGCACTGAGGACTGCATTATAAATGTTTCCAAATCACCATCACTGAAAATGACCATGCCAACCAACGTGCTTTGCAGGTACCTTCAGTGAGAATTCCTGACCTTCCCTTACCATGCTCCCTGGCTCTATTCTACCCTAGGAGATTTATGTTCCTATTCCCAGTCTTTCATATTAAATCAGCTCCCCCTCAACTCTTCTAGGGAAGGAGGACTAAAGTCATAGCTCTCCTAAGGCACCAACTCTTGGACTGGCCCTGTTATCGCATTGCTAAGAAATGCATGAAAGACCTCTCTAGTATCCATCAGGAAAAAAAAAATCATTAAAATCAATAGGCTATTGGAGAACTTTTACTTGTCCCCAGTGGTGCAGTTGGCTTGCTCCAGAATAGCATTAGTTTACTTAGTGTATTAGCCTCACTTTGTTTAATGAAAATAGTTGACATTCCAATCATTGCTCCAACATATAGTATTGATTATGCATGAGCACAATGAACAATATAACATGTCATTCTTTTATGCCTTTTCCCATTATTTCCAAAGACATGTCCCTGTTGCCATTTAGTAATACTGAACATCACATATTTTATGTCTAGATGCTAATTAAATTCAAGAATTCAGATAATTTGAAGTCTGCCATATAAGAAAAAAACAATCATTTTGGAATCTAATTTCAGTCACTTAAATAATATAATTCTCATCTCTTTTTAGCCTGGTATCTATATTTTGACAATTTATGCAGAGAATGTCAGGTCTGGAAAATCAGGACCTCATAGGCTCCTACTCAAGGACTGGTAGAAGACGTGTTATGCATACAAATAGAAGATTTGTAGCATAATGCCTACAATTGACCTGGGTGGTCCTAGAATCATATAAGCATAAGGACACTCTTTAGGTATCACCATAACCAGGAAGCAGAATTAAGGAGCAATACACAGCAACACACAGTGATCCTGTCCCCAACACCACACACTAGTAGCTTAAGTGCAGTACTGGAGATCGTAGATAGGAAGCACTGACACCCCATGATCAGCGTCTCTACATCCTAAGCCAAATTAAAGACCACCCACCAGTTGTGACAGTGGATGGTCAAGATGACTAGTGGTGTTGAAGGAAATCACAGATTGGCATATCAGCAAAAGAAAACTTAAACTTAAATACAGAGAGATATCCTGAATTATATTTAAATATTCCAATAAATAAACAAACAGGAGATAGCTACTAGACAAAATAATACTGACTAAGAGCAGAGCTTCTAATAAGTTCAAATACAACTAAGCTATGCATTAGTAACATGATCATGATAAATATTCTGGTCATCAACCACCACATTGCAAGGGAGGAGGAAAAACAACTGACAACCAACGTGGTAATACCAACCAGCACAGAAACATTTCTATACTCCAAAAAGACGCTACATACAAACAAAGACTGATTTTGTAAGCCAAATCCAAACAGAATAATTCAGGTGCAAGTGTAGATGCAACCCAGCAGGAACAGATAGAATTAACATCAGACTCTATTACAGAAAACCAAGAAAGAAGAGGCAACAGCAAAGAGCGTGCATATTCCTGGAGCAAACAAACAAACATGAAAATGAAAAAGATTGCTAAAACAGGAACCAAGCAAGTTGCTAGAAGCTTAAGACTGAAGAATGCCTTGAACAGCAATGAGAGTAAATGCTAAAGCAAGGCAGAGCAGGAGAAACAACTGGACATGCTTGAATGCAGGTAACTTAACTATGGAGGATTTAACGGCATAGGGCAACCTACAAAATCTGGCAAGGACATAGCAAAAACAAAATTTCAGACTTGACCTTAAGCTACAGTTTAAGAGTAACTATCACTAGAATAGTGCCCTGTCAGAAGATCTTCTCCCCTGTCAGCAGACCTGTGGATGAAGCCAAGGCTGCATTGTGAGCCCCGGAGGACTAACAAGGGAGCAGTACAGTGGTCTGAAAAGAGTCATCAATCTTCTTTATTGGTTTCATTAGAAGAGACTGAATTGCTAGACTGAAGTCTTGTTATTTAGTCTCTTGATATGTGTTACACATTCCCCATCAACCCTCTTCTTCAGCTGTGAGAGCGAGACACAGAGGGTCAGTGGAAACTGTGTGCACAATCCATGAAGTTCATTGATGAGAGTCACGTATTTCCAGGTTGTGTTTCAGTCAATGGACTCAGACTTGTGACCCTCCAATAGGGGTATTTGGGACTGCAGAGTGCATCTCCATGATTTTTATTAAGTATTCACCTATAAGAGCAGACTAAGTAAGCATGAAAATTGGCATTTAATCAAGTGTATTAACATTTTATCTAGTACTATAGCATAATATGAGTCAGCACTTTGGGATCATTCATTCTTAAAGAAATTTGCAATTCAAGTAATGACTTAGAATTCAGTAATTGTACAGCTTCATTGAGATGAATGATGCATGACAGAAACCTATTTTGAGTAAAAAGAAGGAAAAGTGATGATCACTAATTTTCCCAACCTAATTCAATAAACACAAGAAAATCTCACCATGCGATAATAGTTGTCTTTCCAAATAATTGAAATAGCTTGGTTAAACTGAAAAGGGGAGGCAGAGAGAGAAGGAACATCAAACTTCCACTTGATTCATTTGGGGTTTGTAACCACCTGAAAGCCATTGGTTTGTCCAGTGTTCTATTTGCTATGCAGGTCTCCTAGACTGGATTCACAATGCTTTGCAGACCTCTAGAATTCAGGGGTTAAAAATCCAAATTTAAAACAATGACAATACGGTAAAATGTTATATATCTCCTATGGTGCAGTTACACAGTGTCTGAAAACATTATCACTTGAAAAAGAGGTGCTGGAGACAAATGGATTTAATAAGTCTTTCTCATTGGACAGTTTTCCCTGCATAGTGTTAAAAAAAAGTCTGATCTAAATTTAAAGCCAATTTGAGCTCCACTTGGACTGGAAAAGAATAGTCATTTGTGAAAATATGACCATATTAGCATTATTTTGTCAGAAAATAGAGGAAGGAAACATTCCCTGGAAATATAGGTAATATATTAAAATAACCGTGAAATTCATATTGACATTCTAAAAACAAATGTTTTGAAGTAATATTTGGAGTAAGCTATGATGTGTTTTGACATTGCTTGTCCACCCCCATTTCATTAGTAATTTCTATTATGGTCTTAGCTAATATAAATATGATACCTTTTAAAATTTTACATTAAATATTTTGTTTTGATCACAGTGCACTTCCAGAATGTTCCCCAATGGACTAATGTATTTTACATTAGAAGAAATAGTAAAACAATATTAAAGGGATAGCAATACTTAATATGTAAAAAAATATATATATTGTAGTTTATCACCCTGAGTAAAACAAGGGTACCCCCTGCTGAAAGGTGTTTAATTCAAAAGTTATTCCAGCTCAGACTTGAATTATTTTAAGTATACTATCACATTGGCCTGAAATTGTACACTGGCGCTGTTTCTACACTATCCTATGGAGGTTTATGGTCAACTGACCAGAGCTGTCCATAGGATGGTGCACCTACAAAATACAAGTTTGAGCTGCGTTAACTTTTGAATAAAACATCTTTCAGCAGTGGGAGTACCTTTGTTTTTCTCAGGGGGATAAACCCAACAATATATTTTTTTACATTTTAAGTATTACTATCCCTTTGAGGCATTTGCATAAGAGTTGTATGATACCTTTTGTCTGAAACATTTTGATTGCTGAAAATCTCTACCAAGTGTTTTCACAATACCTTGTATAAAAAATTAGTCCAATCTCAAATCAATGTGATTTGTACTGAAACATCAGTGGAATCTAACGTGAAGCTGTTCATTAGTATTTTGCAATGGGAAGCAAAAGAGCAATTCAGGATGGCCAAATGTTATAGTGACGTCTAGTAAATCTAATGGCTTTTTACTTAATGGAGCAGTAAACTTTTCTTATGAAAAAATATATATTGTAGGGATTATCCTACTAAGTAAAATAAGGGTATTCCCACTGCTAAGAGATTCATATTTCCAGAGTTATTACAGTTTAAAGGAGCAGTAAACCTTTTTTTATGAAAAAATATATATTGTAGGGATTTTCCTATTGAGTAAAATAAGAATACTCCCACTGCTGAGAGATTTATATTTCCAGAGTTATTACAGTTTAAACCCATGTTTTTTTACATTACCAGTGCCCTCTAGTTGTCAAATTCCAATTAGATTTCCTGTTAGATTATAATGGATAGGTAAGTCAGAAAAGTCAGAGACGTACAGTTCTCCATAGAATGTGATAGAAACTGCCTCTCACTTCCTGTCAGTTAGAATTATCAGGAAATAAACACAGTAAATACACTTCCTGATTATTTAAACTACTATAAATTTTGACTAAAACATCTGACAGTGATGGGAGTGACCTTGTTTTATTCAGTAGGAAATGCTCTATAAAATATGTGTTTTCATAAAAAAAGTTTACTGCTCCTTTAAATCCATGTTTTTTTACATTACCAGTGCCCTCTAGTGGTCAAATTCTAATTTGTTTTTCCTGTTACGTTCTAATGGAGAGGAAGGTCAAGAAAGTCAGTGAAATACAGTTCTCCTTAGAATTTGATAGAACCTGCCTGTCACTTCCTGTCAGCTAGAATTTTCAGGAAGTAAAGCACAGTAAATTCACTTCCTGATTATTTGAACTGTTATAAATTTTGAATAGAACATCTGACAGCAGCGGGAGTGACCTTGTTTTATTCAGCAGGAAATGCTCTATAAAGTATGTTTTCATAAAAAAAGTTTGTTGCTCGTTTAAAACATAATTAATATTTATCAGGTTTACCTAGGAAAATTTAAACCTGGAGGTTTTTTTATTAATGTCAGATTGTTAATTTGCTAATGTGTATTCCTTAAAATAAAAGTAACACATCCTAAAAATACTCAGACCCTTTTCATACTATGGTAAAGAAATCCTAAGGGCCTCTATGAATTTGACCTTTAGTCTTTGTTTTTTTTTTTGAGTAAGTATTTTACCAGGATGAATGCATTGAGATTATCACTCATTTTCAAGTAAGTCCTGGACTCAGTTTATCTACCTCAGAGGGATGCAAGGCTGATTTGACCTTGCCTCATGGTCTGAGCAGATTCTACAGCTGGCACCTTAACCAACTGAGCCATCTCTTCCAACAGAAGCAGGCAGAATGTATGAGTTTATCTTCTGAGATCTAGAAGACTGTCATATCTCTAATCCTTAAAGATGTAAAATTACCATGTGCAGTGAGCTTATTTTCAAGTCCTATGGTTCTGATAGCAACTGTGAAGTTTGCCTTCATGGATATGAAATCGAGGATTCATTGAAAATGTTAGCTCTTGAACCAAGGAGCAATGGAAAACATATGGAGTCTTTAGGATATTCTGGCTGTAGTAAGGTAATTGGAGGGTTATTATTAAAATGTTTTATTTCTTCTTTCAGTGTTATAAGCATCAGGTTGTTTCTAATGATCTACATTTTTTCTTATGAATCAGATGTTCTTATTTCATTTACAATGAAAAAATTAAAATTGCCAAGTCTTCAATGTAAATCAAAAAGGTTGCTATCCGGGTCACACACACTATGCATGAACAAGGTAGGACAGCTGTTTCAGTTGGTTATTTGCACTTAAAAAGCAGGACTGATGGTGTGTCACTACCACACTCTCTTGCTCTCCATCTCTTTCCCTCTCCCACTAACTGTCTCTCTTACTCTCTCCCTCTCCAGATCTCTCCACTCCCCCATGTCCCTCTTTCTCAGTATCCTCCACCTCCCCTGTTCTTCTCTCTTGATCTCTCCCCCTTTATCTCTGAGAGTCATCTCAAATTCAGATGGAACTGGAATTATCTCATGGCCTGACAAATAGATCCATAAAATGAAAATGTAGAACTTTCACTTTTCTCTATTTTAGAGTTTATATTTTATTTATTCATATGTTTGTCTACTGTTAAAACATTTATGCATATGATACAAGCTTGAGAATCATTTCTATTCCTAGAAAATACATATGTTGTTGCTCAAAGCTTGAGGCTGGACTCAAAAATGGAGCAGATAGTCAAGATTCTGAGAATAAAAGCACTCATCTCTAGTTATATCAATGAAGTTGGATAAGTCACTTTGGCTTAGAGGGTTTTAGAAAAGGTACAGTATATATGTAGGAATGGATATTATTTTTAAAGTTTTATGCAGAAAGCATAAGAGAAATAACTCTGGAGCAAACCAATTGCACTACAGCAGAAAAATGGAAATTCCAGGTATTTTAAACAGGGTTTTGTTTTTGTCCTCTAAGGTGCAGTTAAGTTTCTCCATAGTGTTTAATGAAGAGTGAATTGGTTAGTTCTCGGGACAAAATGGTTTATTTATTTTTTGCATGTGTATTTTAAATGCTGATGATTGCAGAGGCTCAATATAATAATAACAATAATAATAATAATAATAATGATAATTTGGAAGGTATGAATGATTTATCAAGCAGAAAAATCTCAGGGTCTGTGGCATGAAAAGAAGTGTGAAAATCTGTATGTTTTGGGTGAAGGTAGGTGGTTCACATTATTTTATAATTTACTAAATTTGTTCTTACTGTAATGCACAAAATGATACATTATATCTTACAAGATGAATCTCTCGAGTGGCAGAGAGCTATCCAACGCATTGCAAAACAATGGGTGTTATGCACTAAGGTGTGATAAAGAGGTGATGTAATCCAGTGTTATCACCTCTCCAGTTCCTATCTTATTCTATGAAGCCAAAGCACTAAGATTTCTCCCACTTTGGAGATCATAGTGCATAGGCTCCATAGAATAAAATAGGAACTGGGGAAGTGAAAACCCTGGAAAAATTATCTGCACTTTATCATCTCTTTATCACACCTTAGTGCATAACACCCAATGCGTTGGACACCTCTGCCACTCAAACAGTTAAAATGCAGCATAATTGCACTAGTTCAGTAACAAGATACTTGGTAAGTAAGTTCTACATGTATTCTAGGATAATTCTCAGAAATCTTCATGTACTCTGAACTGTGATGCACAAAATTGACACTAACATCAGATCTTACTCCATTAAAATGCAGCATAATTGTTTTAGTTCCATAACAAGATACTTTGCAGGGTAAGAGCTACATATAATCAAGGATACGATTCTCTGAAAGCTTAATGTACTCATGAACTGGTCATGCGTTTGAAGGAAATGGACCATATTTTCCCTTTCAGGGTGGCACAATTACTCAAGTCACAAGGACACAACTCTTGGTGATCATGAGCACATGATTTGCCTTAATAATTTGAGTGCCAGAGGGGTAGGCAACACATTGCAAAGCAATGCCTTGCCTAACCCTCTGGCACTCAAAGGGTTAAAAAAACAAGGGTGCTAACTCAGTCAAGGAGAGATTCTGCAGTAGTGGTTATACATTAGAAAAAAGTAGGCCCTCCACAACCAAAAATATAGGGGCAGAGAATGGGTAAGTAATATATTAAAAGGATAGTTTAAAAATAAAAGCAGCTCCAATTAATCTTCATAGTATTTGGGCCATGGAGAGTGTTATTCCAATACTGTCAGAGTTGTAGTACAAGAGTAATTGATTGATAAAGTATCCCCCTGAAGCCCTTTTTATCTAGTGTAAGCCACCTCCCCTCAGATGTGGAATCAGACAGCTCATGGCAAGGGACAATCTTCTCACTGTGAACATAAAGAAAACCCTACCCCCCTGACAGGTTTTTCAGGTTTTACCTTATGCTAATTGAAGATTGTCCCTCGCTGTGATCCACCTGGACACCACCTTTCTGTTCTGAGGTGAGCAGTGTTACATCATCAGTAAAAGGGGCGGGAGAGGGATACTTTATCATTCAACAACTCATCTATAACTCTGACAGTACTGAAATAACACTCTCCATGGCCCAAATACTATGATGAATAATTGGAGATGCTTTTATTGTAAAACATTAAGATTAATCAATGCCATTCAGATTTTGTTCTTAAATGATGAAAACATATTCTCTATAGTTTGTAGGATGCTTGTTTATTTTATATATTACACATGATTACTCCTATGAATGTATACATCTAAATATATGTATTAGTTTGCATATTTAATAATAAAATTAGATCTCTAAATTTCAATATTTATTAGCAAATTGTATAATGCATTATACAATGTTTAGCAGGTGTGCAGCATATTAAAAAATGGTTTATAATAACAAATAACACATCTTTGAATATCAATAAAATACAAATATTATGTTATCCTAACAAACACAGATGCTGTTTTAGCTGTTAGGGTTAAGGAATGGAAGGACCCTCAGGCACAAAGATTGCCAACAAAGCATGAATGCAAATGCTTTCCTTATTTTGTTGGTTGTGAATGTGTAGAGATATAAATTCATGAAAGCCAAAGTACATAATGGCATCCATATTTACATGATTCCAAATGATTCATTTTGCTTTGTTTTGAAGGCATGTGCTAATAACTTATTCTTTATTTTCAACGTTACACCTCTGGAGAAGGGTGATGAACCCAATGCCACCTTTCTTTGATGAAGAAGAGTAGTGGCTACCTGCCATGGATTGTCAGTCTGGGCTGCCATCCAACCCCAGCAGGGTGGCGTTTGTGGGCAGACAACCAGAGGCTCCATGTAAGTGTCACAGCTTCAACAGCCCAATTATGTAGCAGCCATAGATGTGATCCATTGCCATTCAAAGCTGCTGTGATTCTGCAAGATTCCTCAATACACATACACATGCCCACAATACCCATTGATTGAAATGGTGGCTTTTAACCATTTGGATGCTAAAGAGGTCTCAGATGCATTGTTCATACCAACCCCTTTACATTTTATTGTTTTATATTTAGGGATTATCCAGAATAATTTAATAAAGTATTTGATGACACAAATGGATTTCTCTCTGAGATTTCAATATTCTGCTTGAAATTACACTATAGAGTTTTTCTCTATTTGCAAAACTAAAAAAATGCGTGTTTGGGGCTGAATTCATCAAAATGCAAATTCCAAATATGACTAAAAATTCTCTTAAAATGCACATGCGAAGGCCCTATTAAAAAATGGTGTCATTCAGGGGCAAACTAACTGCACCACAGAGTACAAATGAAAATTCCTTAAATTCTCATTGATGTGTTGGAGTCTGCTATAGACAGGGGTGTAAGTACCGAGGACACAGGTACAGTTGTACTGGGGACCAGTTATGCATCTGCTAAATAGTTTTGTGTTAAGGGGCCCAAAATGTGTGCACTGGAGCCCTGCAATGACCAGTTATGCACCTGAATATATCATTCAAAGGGTTAATGGCGCAATGCAGGAAACGTGCACAATTGCTATTTCCCATATGAAAACCACTAGAGAATAGGTTTGTGCATGATTTTGTTGAATTGCACATGAAAATTCAAGATTAGCGAACGGCTGTGTATATTTATTTGTTTTGTGGGCGTGGCTAAGAGTAACAAATCTGTGTGAGTGGAATAGTGAATGCGCCTAATGCAGGAAGTGGTATTGCGAATTATTTTACACATTTGTGTACTGTTGTCGTAAAATGGAATTTTTTATGCACAATTCAAGAAGCGTTCTGTATTTAGCTTCCTGGATTTGAACATGCGCAAAATCTATCTGCGCACAAAAATGCATTTATCCAATGCTAATGTTTCTTGCATCGTGCCACAAGAGACTTTTTTTTTTTTTACAGTTTTTATTGAAGGCATACATGCATATACTTCATCCAACAAGGACATCCAAAATGAAACAAGGCAATGTGCATTACAACATATGGTCAAAAAGACTGATTTAAATCGATTGGAAATTTTATTTCTCTCCTATGGTTCAGTTGGTTTACCCCACAATTGCTGCAATTTTCTGCTGCAGAAAAGGCCCAAAACTGTATTGTGTATTTAAAAAATAAGTTCTTATGGTGTGATGCACGAAATGTGCGCATGCGCTATAGGCATTTTTCGGACACAGATAGATATCGTGCATGTTCTAATCAGGGAAGCCGAATACTGAATGCTTCTTGAATTGAGCATAAAAAATAATTTGCACAACATTACAAAGACATATACATTTGTTTGCAATAGCATTCGCTATTCCATTCAGACAGATTCGTTAATCCTGACCTCGCCCACATAAAAATATGCTCAGCTGTTCTCTAATATTGATTTTTCATGCACAGTTCAACAAAATCATGTGCACACCTACTGGCCAGTGGTTTTCACACTGGAAATAAAGATTGTGCATGTTTAATGCATCCCGTCATAAGTTTTACATTTCTGGAAATCAGCAAATATTAATCTGTTAAGGACTATAGACTGGGGTAACATATTCCTTCATAATTGTTTGCCCACTCCTCTGAACCTAAAAGGGATAAGCTGAAATCACAGCAGGCAGTCACTCCATGAAGATCATTAAATAACTAACTCAAGTCTTTATCAAACATTGATTAAGAAATATGTATAACAATTCACTAAATTATTTTTATTAATTCTATACCAAACTCATATAGAAAACTTATGCTAAAATCTATGAATTTCTTTTACCAAAGAACAGAAATAGTTGCACATTTTGTCCAAGCATTTGCAACCATTTGTGGCAGATCCTTAAAAAGACAGACTTGAATATGATAGACCAAAATTAATATAAAAATAATATTTTAAACAATTTACACATTACACAAATGTTACACATTAACTAGAACATTTAATGAAGCAGCTAAAAAGCATGGGATAATGTGATAATTCAATTCTGAGCAACAACAAGAGCTGGAATTAGAATATTAGTGTCGTACCTGCCTATCTCCTATTACATAAACTATTTATGCTGAAAATCGAGTGCATGGTCATTTCAGGGCATTGTGTTCCTCTGTGCCTTGTTCAATGCTGCGTTCTAAACAAGGAGCTGAAGAAATCGGTGTAGCATTACTTATTTTTACTGTGCTTGCTATATGGTAGTTGTTTTGTGGCTTAATGACAGAGGTGTATATGTGTTAAATCGATCATACGCTCTAATACAGACCCCAGAGTATAACAGAAAAGTTGCTGCTGTGGCAAACTTGTTCATTCCTCCACTGTCTCTTATAGTCTCAATATTTTCCTCATCTGTGTTTTCTATAAAAAGTTGCACAATTTCATTAGCAGCTCAATAAACTAATTGACTGGTTTACTCTGTTTACTTTATAGATTTATGTATTTTTATTAATTTACAGCCTTCTTGTAGCAGTCTATTATGTTTCTTTATTTTTGTCAAAATTTAAAATAGAGTTTATAACATAGGGTAATGTACGAATGAGATACAGAGCTACAATAGGCATATATACTTGTCTGCCTCACATCTATGTCCTAAATTAGTTACGCTGATAATTGTTCTTTTTATGCTTTTACACCAAGACAAGGGCAGTAGGGTTGTGTAAGAGTTCTGAGACAATCCATTCGTTGGCACCCTGTTTCATGCCATGTACTAAAAAGAAGCAGAGGAAACTGCATACAGTTCTGCAGTGTTCCTGCACATACTATAGGGGTGACATTTGGACTTGCCCACATTAAAGTCTTAACTCTAGCAGTGTTTGTGTATAAACATAGGTACAGGCACAGCTAGTATAAGAGTGTGCTGGAGAATTTGTACATTCTCCCATGAGACAGATGTTTAATAGGGTTAGTAATACTTAATTTTATCTTTATATTATTTTGTAGGCATTAAAAAAACATGACGAACGATATAAGTCTTCAAACCTTTATGATTTGAGAGATATTCAAAAGCAAAGTTTCCCCTCCCGCCCCTTTTACCTAGTGTAAGCCATCTCTTCTCAGATGTGGAATGCAGTCCATAGACCAGACAGATAACTGAAGGTTATAATCTTCTTCCTATGAGAACAATGAAAGCCCTGCCCCCTTGACAAGTTTTTCAGGTTTTTCCCTTATCTTAATTGAAGATTGTCCCTCTCTGCAATCTACCTGGGCACCTCCCTTCTGCTCTGACTGAGCAGTGTTACATCAGTAAAAGGGGCGGGAGGGGATACTTTGTCATTGAATTACTCTTGAACTACAACTCTGACAGTATTGATATAACACTCTCCAAAGTCCAAATACTATGATGATTAATTAGAGACACTTTTATTATGAAACATTACTATCCCTTTAACTCTAGTAGGGTTTGTGAATAAACATAGGTACAGGCACAGCTAGTATAAGAGTGTGCTGGAGAATGTGTACATTCTCCCATGAGACAGATGTTTTAAAAAGAACTGTGGTAATCCTGAATTACGGAAACTACCCCATAGTGAACAAAAAAAATCTGATTGATTTAAATGGGTGTTTTAACCCCTTGAATGCTACAGAGAATGCTTTAATTACATAGCAATGCATTGCAATTCATTGGGTTAAAAGTGGTTCTGTGTTCCATAACTTTTCTGATATGAGATGAATGAACCAATCCCTGATCATTTCAGAAAGCCATTTTCCATAGTCTACTTATGCTGTCCACCCAGCACGGGTTCACTGAATGGCAAGTCACAGCTAATTAAAATCAATAGGAAAATCATTCCTAAATTATGTTTTTGCTAAGCTAAAATAGCATGAATTTAATAGCTGAGGTAAGTGAACCGGTAACTGCAAGGTCCATAAGCTAAATTCTAATCCTAATTATATTAGCCTTTGCTAGTTCTGTTGAAAGTCCATTCAACAAATCTACTACACTTTGAGATCATAAAGTATATTAATTAATTTCCCTAGCACCTCCCCACTCCCAGAGTGAAGGCAACTGTTCTAGAAAGTAATTAAGAGTAACAAACAATGGCTCAGTTTGCATCTGTGAACATTAGAATTTGACATATCATTGTGCCATTCAGGTGGAACAAGCAGTGCGCATTTAAGCACTTTCTATAAATATACATGATAAGTAGTGTAGGCTTTCTATTTGCATAACCTGCCCAAAATGTGAAACAAAGAGCTTCATGTTTAACCACTGTACATAGCACAGTGGGAGGAATACATATGTAATACAAGAAGAAAGGGTTGTGTTAATATTAGTCGTGAACAGTATCTTCTGCATCCCCCCCATATGTGCATTTGCCATGCATGAGCACTATTCAATGAGCATTTTCCTAGTTTCAAATATACAGCCCACACAGTTTTTGACAGTGCTGTTAGAATATTCATGACTTTTTCTGGTAATCTAGTTTATACAAGAGGGAACGAAACTTTATCTGGAGCAAACTTATGAGAAGCTTGGCAGGTATTTTTTTGATTTGTTCAAATGACAGGAAGTAATTTCTTCTGAGGTGATGTGACTGTATTTATGCATTTTATCTGAAAGAGACATGCCAGCACTGATGCACTTCTATGAACTACAGCAAACAAGCTGCACCACAGGTGACACATAAAATCCTCATTGATTTAAGTGTGACTTTTAACCCTTTGAAGGTTAGAGATGTCTCTAATGCATTGCTTCGCAATGTGTTACAGACCTTTCTAATTTTCAAGGAGTTAAAAGCCCCATTTACATCATTGTGAATTTTGGAAGTGTTTATTTGCTCCCTATGGTGTAATTTCAATTTCTTTTCAGAATATCAGAATCACTATGCGAGTAACCGGTTCAGTATCATAAAGGGAGCAAATCTATCTATCTATCTATCTATCTATCTATCTATCTATCTATCTATCTATCGAACTATCTATCGATCTATCTATCGATCTATCTATATCTGTCTCTGTCCAACTGTTTGTCTATCGATCAGTCAGTAGATTGATAGACTGATATCTGTCTATCTATCTATTTATCTATCTATATCTGTCTCTGTCCATCTGTTTGTCTATCGATCAATCAGTCAGTAGATTGATAGACTGATATCTATCTGTCTATCTATCAATCTATCTATCTGTCTCTGTACATCGGTTTGTCTATCGATCAGTCGGTCAGTAGATTGATAGACTGATATCTATCTATCTATCTATCTATCTATCTATCTATCTATCTATCTATCTAATCTGTCCCTGTCCATCTGTCTAACGATCAATCAGTCAGTAGATTGATAGACTGATATCTATCTGTCTATCTATCGATCTATCTATCTATATCTGTCTCTGTCCATCTGTTTGTCTATCGATCAGTCAGTAGATTGATAGACTGATATCTATCTGTCTATCAATCTATCTATATTTGTCTCTGTCCATCGGTTTGTCTATCGATCAGTCGGTCAGTAGATTGATAGACTGATATCTATCTATCTATCTATCTATCTATCTATCTATCTAATCTGTCCCTGTCCATCTGTCTATCGATCAATCAATCAGTAGATCAATAGACTGATCTCTCTCCACCTATCCATACCATTATCTATTTATTTCTTTGGATCAGTGGGGTTTTCTGCTTGCTATATAGGGCCTTAATCACAAAGGGAGAAATGGAACAGTTCTGGAACAAACAAACTGGGCCAAAAAAGAAGAATCACATAGCTGGTGGTATGGATAGGATAGATAGATAGATAAATAGATAGATAGATAGATAGATAGATAGATAGATAGATAGATAGATAGATAGATGGATAGATAGATAGATGGATAGAGTAAATGAGGGAAATAGTATTGTGTAGTAAGAACAACAACGGTTATGGCTCATTGGCCTCTGACTGTGTAAAATGTGTATTGATTCAATATTTCAGCTGTATCTAGTAACCTTTCTCAAGGCTGCACTTTCAACAGATCATCTGTTTCTTCTGTCATCAAGTCATTTTCTTCTTTTATCAATACAGCTTCTACTTCTCTCACATATATTCATATGTAGAAAGAGAGAGTCAGAGGGATGAAGAAGGGTATACTAGGAGCACATCGTGAGGTAAAACATGTGGGATTTCTCATATAACCAAGTGCACAATGCAGTTCACATTCTTTTCCTCTCCTGACTAATGTTATGCAGCTAATTTATGATGAAGTGTTTTTTCCCCCTTTTAATTCTTCTTTATATTTTGATTTCTTATTTATGCTTATGCATTTAGCTAGGCTGATCTATTTAGAAAAACGTAATCAGTTTTGGGCTAAACCAATAGCACCACAGGGGACAAATAAAACTTCCCAAATCCACATTCAGTTACATGAAATCTAGAGAGGTCTCCATTGCTTTGCAGTCCTTTCAAGGGGTTAACCCAGTGCTTCTCAATCAGGATGCCATTACACTTTGGTGTGACAATTTCCTATATAAAATTAAGTGAGCCCTGAGAGCTCCAGAATATATGTCACTGGTGCCTTGAGCCTAGAAAAGAACCACTGCACTAAAACTCAATCTAAAGGGATAGTAACACTTAAAGGAACAGTAAACTTTTTTAATGTAAAAATATATATTGTAGGGATTTTCCTATTGAGTAAGATAAGGGTACTCTCACTGCTGGGAGATTTATATTTCCAGAGTTATTACAGTTTAAACCCATGTTTTTTTTTTTTACATTAGCAGTGCCCTCTAGTGGTCAAATTCTAATTAGTTTTCCTGTTAGATTCTAATGGAGAGGAAAGTCAGAAAAGTCAGAGACATACAGTTCTCCATAGAATGTAATAGAAACTGCCTGTCACGTCCTGTCAGTTAGAACAATCAGGAAGTAAACACAGTAAATTCACTTCCTGATTATTTGAACTGATATAAATTTTGAATAAAACATCTGACAGCAGTGGGAGTGACCTTGTTTTACTCAGCAGGAAATGCTCTATAACATATGTGTTTTCATAAATAAAAGTTTACTGCTCCTTTAATATGTAAACAGGTTTATCCTCCTGAGTAAAACAAGGCCACACCCACTGCAAAGAGATGTTTATTCAAAAGTTATTGCAGCTCAAACTTAATTTTTTTAGGTGCAGTATCTCCATGACCTGAGATGTTACAGTGACGCTGTTGTTACACCATCCTATCAACAGCTCTTCTCAGTTGACCATAACCTTTCATAGGATGAAGTAGCAGCAACACCAATGTAAAACTTCAGACCATGGAGATACTGCACCTAAAAAAATGCAGGTTTAACCTGCAATAACTTTTGAATAAACCATTTCTCAGCAGTGGAAGTAACCATTTAACCCTTTGAGTGCCAGAGGGTGTGTGTGACGCATCTCTTTGCAGCTTTCTGTCACTCAGATGGTTAAATGCGGGTCTCAAGTTTTCCTTATCGATAATAACCATTTCCTGAATATGGAAAACCAAGTAACATTAACCCTTTGAGTGTCAGTGGGGTATGCAACGCATTGCAAAGCAATTAAATATATAGTTACTATCCCGTTAAATCAAAATGCATTTTATTTGTCACCTGTGGTGAGCTTGATTTGTTCTAGAATTACCCCAATTTTCTATGGAGGATAGATGATAAAAGTCCCATTTAAATCTATGGGAACACCTATGTTTTGTCCCAGAACTTCTCCATTTCTTCTTAACCCCTTAACGACCCTTGACGGTCCTTGCACGTCATGGATTTTTTTGCGTTAAGGACCCATGACGTGCCAGGACTGTCATAAAATTCCAGGCTCCCCGCGTGGCTGCACGCCGTTCGGGGAGCCCGGAACCGGATGCCACAAAAAAATGGTCCGCGGTCCTTAAGTGACAGCCACATGTGCGATCAGCTATCCTTAAGGGGTTAATAGATAGCCCCAGTGAGCGTATGATTTTGTGACTAGCCATTATGATTTTCATTTGCACAAAGAAGATAATGAAAATGACTACCCTTTAAGCAGCTCTCTCCTTTTCCCTATCTTTTATTTATTTTGTTTGTCTGTTGGATTGTTTGCTTGTTTATTATGGATTTGGTGTTCTTAGTACTGAGCCCTACTTGGCTGTATTGATTCTTGGATTGCTTCCATACAGTGAAGCGTGGATGCAACTGAGAAGCACAGGAGCAATTCTAGGGCAAGCCATCATTCACTAATGGAAGCCAACAAATATCTCCATTGACTTAAATATGGTGTTTAACATTTTCAGTGCCAGAGGGGTACACAACGTATTGTTTCGCAATGTGTTGTATACCCTCTGGAACTGAAAGGGTTAACCATCTGAGTATCAGAGGAGTGTGCAACACATTGTTAAGGGTTAACACCATTGGTGCTACAATGCAAGGTTTTGGAGAACTCTAGTATTTATTGGGTTTAAAGCCACATTAAAATTCAAGGTGAATTTTGAACATCTGTATTTGTCTCCTATGGTTGGTTTGTTCCAGAATTGCTCCCCAGTACCTCAGTCTTAGTATTTTTATTTTAGCACTATGCTGCAGCTGGATTGCCCAAGAATCAATATACTTTTTCCTGAATGAATGAATGTATCTGCCTGTGCTGTTTCACTTATGCCAGCCTCTAGCATGCACTCTAGCATAAGCTCACTTACATTGAATAGCCGGAACTTTAACACCAAAGTACAAATACACTGTTTCACTGATACACATTGCTTATTGGTCATAGTAGTGGTCCCAAGTGTAGTAAATGGTAGCAACCCTTCTTCACAACCCTCCTCCTTCTCCTCCTCTGTACTGCTATTAAAACATTTGGCTTGCTTTCTCTGTCATCATGTGTGTTTTTTGCTACCTGATACACGGATGGTATGAGTTGTTTGTTCATTTTTAAGAGTGTTAGTTCCCCAACAGTGCTGCTTGATAGCCACATCCTCCTGCAGTCACTGACAATGTAACCAGCTGAACCGAGAACTTACTCATACTCAACGCATGCTGGATTTCAACTAAGGGTTTTCACTGCACTACACGTCAATACTGGCCATGCACACTGCTTTGTTTGCCACTAGTCCATGGGGTCATTGTTTCTGCCTCAGAAAGGTGCTGCTGATCACCATGATTCCTTGTTGTGACAAACTGCCGATGATGCTTTGGCAGAAATTTAGAAATTTTGTGTTTAAAACGGGAGTCCAAAGAAAATGTATTCCTCATTGCTTTTACTGGACACTATGCGAGGATCTTGTTCAGAGAACTATAACATGTTCTTTGCCAGCTGGTGCATGTCTGTGTTGTCATTATGGTAAGATTCCTCAGCCATACTCCTCATTTTTTTGTGCAATAAAATTATCAGTGGCAGAATTTCACTAATTCCTGCCCCTATGTGACTCACCAGCACGGTTGCCTCCTCAAAGGGTTTCAGCAGCTCACTTACATTGCACATTAGTTGCCATTGGCCAGGTGGCAAAGAGGCTCCCTCCAAAGCTTTCCAGTTTTGCATGGTGGCCTTATTCTGCTTGTACAAACGCTCTAGCATGTACAGTGTGGAATTCCACCTGGTATTGACCTCCATTTTCAGCTAGTGATGGGGCAGGTTGTTATGCTCTTGCATGGAATACAGAGCGTTGCGTGCACTGCAGGAGGCATTAAAACTGGCACAGATTTTGAGGGCAATAGTAAGCATCCATCTGAGGATTTTGGATTCTGCCATTAATCTGGCCACAACTAAATTCAGTACATGGTCAAAGTAGGGCACATGCACCATATCACCTATACTCAAGGTAGTGATTATGTTGGAGCCTTATCAGCAGACACAACACCAGCTTTCATGGAGCGGGGTACAAGCCATGCCTCTATCACCTGCACTAGCTTACTTAAAATGTTTACAGCTTTGTGGGACTGTCTCTCAAAACTCTGCATGCACAAGGTGGTGTGCCGATGGTATGGCCTATCTTGCTGCTGCTGCCTTTTAATCACACTTCCAGAACCAGTGGCACGATTAATGGCTGTCAACTGATGCTGTTAGCTAGTGTTGCACACTGCTGGTGGTAAGAGGGAAAATCAGTGAGCAGTCACAGTTATATAGTCTGTGCTCTGCCCACTTTTCAACAAATCTACTGTGAGGTGGATTTTCTTGTCATACACAATTTCAAGCCCTTTGCCCACCTCACTAACCATCTGCTTGAACAATTCAGGCACCGCTGTCCTGGAAAAATAACAGGGGCTTGGGATATGCCAACATGGAGCTACACATGACATCAGTTCCCTGAAACCTCAGTTTTCTACAATAGAATACAGCAGCAAGTCCAACACCTTGGCAACCTTTCCATTCCACAGGCATATTTTGGGATTGTTTTTGTGAAGTGGTTGAATCCTTCTCAGGAACTCAGTCAGCGTAGGTTGGTAAGACATGGCAGAAGAACCCTGTAACTTTATTGCTTTAACAACATGAGTAGAAGAGTTGGGTGAGGTAGAGGCAGCATGTGAGGGTGGTCTATGACTCTTGCTATCTCCTACAGGAAACCTAGAGTAATCATACTCCTCTGCAGCAGGAGCCATATGTGTTATCTGGAATGAACTGTTGGCAGTGGCACGATCTCTAACACATACATTACATTACTACTTATATTATCTGCCCCATAGCCCTGAGAACTTTTTGGAGTGCTTCTGCTGCTGTTAGTTGTTGTACCTCTGACCTGCTGATAGTGTGTCACCCAGTCAGACCAGTGGTTGTACATCAGGTGGGGTCTCATAGAGGAGGTGCCTAGGTGTGAGCCTACTTTCCCCTGATCACATGCTTTTTTTCACAAACAACAGAAAGTTGGATCCTAAGTGAAGTATCTCCATACTGTGGACTGAGGGGTTCCTGTTAATAACCTGTGTTGCTGCTGTTGTTGCTGCTGTTTAATCAACACAGGTGTGTGTGACTGAGTGAGACTTGGACTTGGAAAAGGCGCTGATGCTGATGATGACTGACAGGTTGACTTTGTACTTTTTTCCATCTTTGCTTGTCCATGGCCAGAGTTTCCAATGGTCTTCTCAAACAGTTCATAGACAGGCACAGTGCTCCTTTTCAGTAGTGTAAGACTGAGCATTTGCCATTCTGCTAACTTTCTGCATCATCACCAGTCATCATTAGGTCATCCTTAGCATCGCCAGCCACTTCTTGCCCACTACCCTCATATCCCTCTAAGCTTTTAGAAGTCTCAAACAATTTATTTTTACTTTTATTTTCACAAAGTTTGATGCTACGTTGAGGACAGGGGTTTTGGTGCTTTTGTGTCTCACTGTCAGATGCAGCAGTTATCTTATCACTGTCCAAAAAAGAAATTATAACTAAGTAAAATCAACAACTTCTTTCCCCAGACTTCCCAAGCACAGAGACAATAACAGCAAGATTGGTAAGGAAATTCTTGGTCCGCAGCTGTACCCCCATACACATCCAACACAATAATAACAGCAAGATCAGCAAGCAAATTGAACCCCAGCTGCCTGTGTCTTGCCCATCAGTCATACTGAATTTTGGGGTCAACCTCCTTCCTCCCCCCCAGAGTATCCCCAGATGTTTTATTTGCCTATCTTCTCTAGCTCAAAAACATGCTGCTCTCTCCTCTCACACACACAGAATGACATGTTGTGAGAGCCTGATGCTCTTTTATATGGCTGTAGAAAAGTAGAGAAAAATGCCATGTGGTCGGGCACAATGCAGTCTTCCTGTTGATTTCAATGCAATGAGCTTGGCAAAAAAAGCAGAAAACTGCACTTTTTGGCATACATTTTTTGCCAAGTAGGAAGTGCCGTTTTTTCGCAGATTTTGTTTGAGGCAAAAGTCTTAGCCCATCCCTAATCATAAGTAGTAAGGAATGGTGTAGGCAGGAGATGGAATTGTAAGGATGATAATATAAGGAAAGGTTCTTGCATGGGGCCGTAGAATTGTGTTTGAGAGTGAGACCTCTCTAGCACTCCGTGGGTTCAACATCTCATTTACATCAATGGGATTTGTGTCTGTCCCCTCCTGCACAGTTAATCTGCCCACAGTTCTTTTTATTACACCAACTTCAATTATCTGAAAACATATTCATATTTGCAAAAACCAACAGTAGAACATCAGCGTGAAAACAAATAGAAATATGTTACTGCCTTTTCCCATATTTACAAATAAACATGACTGAACAAATATGACTGACCTACATGCTTTAAAGCTTATAGAAGTTAAATCTCCAGAATTCAAATGAATCTGAACAAAATAAATATCATGCTCAACAACCAGAGAGAAGGGAAGATTTGTTTAATGATGTCCACTCAGATGTTACTGGTGCTGCTGCATACAGGATTAGCTAAGAAGATTGATGGTGCTTCAGCTAGATATTGTAATATCTTCCAAATCTGTCTTAGTAAAAGGCTTGTGTCTTTTCCCAGTGATATGTTATCTTGTAACATTTGCATAAAGAAAGTGTTGCTGCTTCAAAATATGAGAAGTGAAATGAGTTGTAGTTTAGATTTTGGCAGTTTCTGGGACTTTCATTTTTTACTAAAAAGAGCTATGCATCAGCAACATTTATATACATTCAACCAGGAAATAGAATACATTATGAAAAGAAAATCTCTAGGTTTGGCACATTTTAATGTTATGAGGAAAACAATGCAGGGGGATATATTAACATGCTATAGCACAGAATTAAACACTGGAGCCAATTCCTTGGTGCTAAGCTTGCCTATCACCAATTTACCACTTACACTGAACATTCACCCCTTAAAATTGATTGTTCCAAAGGGGGAAGCATTTATGTTATGTACTAGCAAGAAAGAAATTGGCATAACTTTATTCAGTTTTCCTGAACAGGCTATGGTGTTATCTTAATGACTGTGGAATGTGTGCATATGTATGAACTAATGTGTTCATGAGCTCTAGTGCATACTCAAAATACAGGTACATGAAAAGGGAGCCAATATCCCATCTGTGATGGTGGCTTTATAGTCCCCCCCACCCCTACAAAATTGCAGCAAGTCTAGAGCAAACCAATCAGGCATTTTATTGCATGTGTTTACCCAGGGCTCACCTGAGGCTTTCAGTTTCAGGAGGACTCACCTTGAGTTCTCAAAGGTCCCAGATTTTTATTAAGGAGATTGTCCACCAATAATAATGGGTTTACGGTAAGCAACCACAACACTTAAAAGGATTCTAAATTAATTGCTAAATTTGAATTTATATTTATAAATTAATTATTTTATTATTTAAGAATAGTTAATATAATTGCGTTATTAAATTCTTCAATATTAATTGGATGGTTTACAGTATAAGACTGAGGGGAATATTATGTGATATTTCTCAAGAAAAATGTGGAACATATGCACAGATAATAAGTGGAGCAATTCTGAAACAAGCCAGTTGTGTCAGATGGGACAAATAATTGGTTAATTCACAATAAATAGAATCTTCAGGGTTGTAGATTCTAATTCCACCAGAGTCAGGTTATCCTTCCAAGGTGAATCAAATAAGTATCATTACCCCAGAAGATATTTGAAAATAACTTGAGAATATTAATATATAATTCCTGGTACAATATTTTGAGATTATTGAGGGGGGGAGAGCCCGTTATTGAGTGATTCTGTCTCTTGTTATCTGTATTGACCAAATGGCTGAACAGGCCGCTGTTCTTTATTTGCCATTTGTTTGATACTTGCTCCCTCAAGGTGATTTCCACTGAGGCAGAAATGGGAGTTGGACCTGGGGTTGCTGGAGGAGTGGTCCATGCCTAAGACTAGTCTGCACTGGTTATTCTTTCATGTCCATCATCAGCTCAGCCAACTGAAAATTCTTCATAGGGCGTACTTTACCTTAGTGAGGCTACACAGCATGGGTTCTAGGGACAACGACTACAGTGCCAGATGCTCTCCTGCGACCAGTACTTTTCTACACCTTTTCTGGGACTGTCCTGATGTCTTTCAATTTTGGGAGCAGTTCTTTTCCTCTCTGACTTAGACTCTCGACATATTAAAGCAGAACTACCTCCCCTTTTAAACTTTGGCCCAAATAATTACCCATCTGGCGACTAGCTGCTCAGTAGTACTAGTCACCTGAATTATTACCTGGTTATTGAGAATTCTATACTTCTTCCAGGACTGACAGCTAGGAAGCAGTGCAGACATCTTTCCATAGTGATGTCTGAGCACTTGCGGTGTCAGTTCCAGCCTGCTCTAGGAGGTGTTGCTAGGAGCCGTTCGGCACCAAAAGGGACTGACATCACAGACGTGCAGACGTCACTATGGAAATATATCTGCGCTGTTTCCTAGCTGTCAGTCTGGGAGCATTATAGAATTCTCAATAACCAGGTAATAATTCTGGTGACTTGCACTACTTAGCAGCTAGTCCCCAGATGGGTAATTATTTGGGCCAAAGTTTAACAGGGGTGGTAGTTCTGCTTTAAATCTCTTCTGAGTGAGACTTTGGTTATGGCATGTAAGGTAGTCACTATGGCATGGATGTCTGCCACCCCGCCATCCCACGAGCATTGGATGATCTAGTTTCCCAAACTCTTGCACACTATTACTTGGCTTTCACTCACAAGAGGACCCCACATAGGTTCCATGTTATCTGGGGGGCTTGGCTGTCTCACTTTGGAATAGGTTCTTCTCTTGATTGGGTGAATAGTTTTTTTCCCAAATTGGTGCTGGGGATTGGTATGTCTGGGATGCCAGGGCGGGCAGCAGTCCCTTTGGGGAAGAGAGACCCCTTTTGTTTTTTTTTTCATTGGGGGGTGCGTTTTGGAATGCCTAGAGATGATCAGCCTGTATCTTCATTGGCCTGTATACTTCTGTTTTTAATATGCATGTCTAAAATGGTACACTGTTACTTTAATTGCCTTATTTCATGCTGTGTACTGCTATGTGTTGTATCTCCAGGTTCATCATAATAAAAAGAAAAAAAAAAAGAAAAAAAAAAAATATATATATATATGTTTTGATATTATTAATATTACCATTCATTTGAATGCTTCTTTTAACCTCCATGAAAAACTTTAGGACCCCAAAGCATTTCAAAGCAATGCATTAGAGTCCTCTCTATCATTCAACATGATAAAGTGCCTCTTTAAATCAATGGGGAATTTTTATTTGTCCCAATTGCACAGCTGGCTTATCTCGGTATTCTTCCATTCTTGCCTTTGTATATATGGTCCAGTGGAACAGAAGAAGACAATAGGCATTAAGAACAGGTTTGTGAAATAAATCTAGAATGAACACTCAGAGTTAATGGATAGGACAGATTTGCATTGCTGGCTTGTATACCTCTAGAAACATGAATTTCTCAATGCAGTTTCAAATGTAAAAAGACACCCCTCACCTAGTTGAGTCAGGAAACATTTTAACAGAAATGGGAAGATGACAGAAAAAAGCTACTGGCTATTGTAGAGATTTATACGAGTAATTTCCTAACCATAACAAAAGGTTCATTTATACCTCCTCCCTGCTGTGCATGTTATATGAGTGTAAATTAAAGGGGAACTGTACCCATATAATAAGGAGGGCTTTATTTCTTTAAAGGGATATTAATACTTACAATGTAAAAAAAATGTTGTAGGGTTTATCCCCCTGAGTAAAACAAGGGTACTCCCACTGCTGAAAGGTGTTTTATTCAGAAGTTATTACAGCTCAAAGTTGAATTTTTTAGGTGCAATATCACAGTGGCCTGAAATTGTACAGTGGCGCTGTTGCTACACCATCCTATGGAGATTTATGGTCCTGGCACCAGCGCAGTCCATAGGATGGTGTAACAACAGCACCACTGTACAATGTCAGGCCACTGTGATATTGCAACTAAAAAATTCAACTTTGAGCTGTAATTATCTTTTGAATAACACACCTTTCAGCAGTGGGAGTACCCTTGTTTTACTCAGGGGGATAAACCCTACAACATATTGTTTTTTACATTGTAAGTATTACTATCCCTTTAACAGAAGGAGTTCTCTGGGTAGGTATCTATCATGCAGGCAGTTATATATATTTTCTTTTTTGTTTGTTTTACATTTACTACTAATTCACAATGTCACAATTTCCCACTGCAACTGACACACAGACAGGAAATGTGTGCTACTAATAAATATATCTAATTACAAATTAGCTTTAAACACATTTAATATTTTCTTCCAGTAACTTGCCAGCAACAAACTTTATACCAATGCAAACAAAATGCTGGAATAGAGAAACTGTTGGCCATTGAATTCATCAATATTTGTATAGCTTAGTGGGTGGTGGCATGACAATCAGACTGCCACACTGTTTACACTCCCTGATTGTGAGATCTATGCTGCATTGCAGACACTGGCTATATTTTCTTTTCTCCTATAAATAAATGGCAAGGGCTGAAAAAAAAGACTCCCTGTGTGTGCTCTTCTTAGTTCTGTAAAGAACATAAGAGATGCTTCAGGGCTGAAAATGATGACTTCTATGAACATAGCCAGCTATAGCAACAAATCAGTGAGCTTCTTTGAGAGCGGGCAAAGTAACATTGCTACTTGCAGATTACTTTAAATTCATTTTAGAGTTGAGGCTGAGTTAGTGAGGCTGATGTACTAATGTGATGTTGCAATTCTGGAACAAACCAAAGGTACCATAGGGAACGACTAAAATATTAATTTAAAGCAGATCTATCACCTTCTTAACCCCTTAGTGACAGCCACGTGCGTACGTGGCTGTCACCTTAACGCCCAGCTGACATTTTTTTTTTTACTTAATGATTCCGGAGTCCCTGAACGGCGTGCAGCCGCACGGAGACCCAGACTTCTGGGACTTACCAGGTACGTCCTCTGTCACTAATTGACAGTTTTTGCGGGACGTACCTGGTAAGTCCATTGTCAGGAAGGGGTTAATATTGCCCCCCCAACCCTTTCCTAATGTAACGACAGGTAAAGCCATACTGTTATTATGTTGAAAAAAATCTGTGTTATTAGGTAAAGCAGCTTCTTCTGTAGGCATCCAGAGGACAACAGTGCAGACATCTTAGAGGTAAGGTACCTCTGAGTCTGCACTGTGTGTCCTGTGCACTGCCTGGATTGGTGGTGACTTACTTCCATTACCTTATGGTAATGTACGTTGCTGCAGGAGCAGGTGCACAGAGCTTCTCTTGTAAGGTCTGTGCCCTGGATGCCTACAGAAGGAGTTTATTTTCTTTAATAACAGACTTTTTCATCATAATAACAGTATGGCTTTACCTAACGCTACATTAGTAAAGGATGGGGAGGCAATATTATGAAGGTGATCGTTCAGCTTTAAATAGAGCTTTTAATACCTTGAATTATAGAGAAGTCTTTAACACTATGTGAACACTATAATGTCACTGGTGGGCATGTAAAATATTTCTAATGGTGGTTTGCCTGGCTTTAGGCTTGCAAACATTTTTTTCAAGGCTTGCCTTGCTATAATATATATAGATATGGCTTTGTTTATTTGTATAAACAAACAGTAGATGGACTTGGAGGGATAATGTAATGGTTCCAGTGACCCACTGCAACTATGGAAAGAGCAGACACTGTGTCTACAAAAGATGCATTACTAACAATATTGTATAATAATAGTAATAATACATGTTTGTCCCTCTTATTCTTAAGGATGTTGGAGTGAGTGTGTGTGAAAGTACAAACAGTATGTCAAGATATATCAGTCTGCATTGAACGTATAATGTATTTATGTCTGTTCATGAACTTACTGTCTCTAAATTACTCAGTCTCAGCAGAAGCTCAGCCATTATTATTATTATTATTATTCTTTATTTATACAGCGCCAACTAATTCCGCAGCTTTGTACAATAGGGAATGGACATACAGAGATATTAATTAGTACAAATCAAATGTGGAGAACAGAAGGATTGGATCCTACATAGGACTTGGATCACCTGTTTGTCTGTCACTGTCTTTCAAAATATATTTTTATTTATTATTCCCCCTTCTTTCTTTTACACCAACATCCAGACAACAATTTTCTAATACCAACAGTGCAATCAAGCAACTACTGTTCCCTCTCCTTGCCTGTATGCCTCTAGCTCAAAAAATGCAGCTGATTTCCCTCTCTCCCAAACGCACTGACATATTGTAGAAAAAAATAACATCTGTTACATTTAGCATAGCTCAAATACATGAAAGGAATTGAGAAAAAATTATCTGCAATGAAAAAAAGCAGAAAAGAGGAAAAAAAATAAAACACTTTTCTGGTGGGGATTCCAATGCAAGGCAAAAAGTTGTTTTTGCATCTTTCTTTTCTGTGGCAAAAAAATGTTTGCCCATTCCTAATAACCACCTCCCTTACCTTACTATAGCCAGAAAATCCTGATGAATTTTGTTCTTGTGTCTTTGTTCAAGAGATAACATTTTAATTCTGTCTTTGATGTTATATCCATGGAGGCAGACATGACAGTTGCTGACAGTTTTTTCAAAAAGAAGCAAGCATGAGCATTCTTAACCTTTTATGGGTTAATGGAAAGCAAAAACAATGCATAGCACATCCCTCTGTTTCTTAAAGGGATACGATTACCATGTGCAGCCCTGTGGTACTGCTAGCAAGTGTCATGTGAAACCATCAGGAATGATTAACCGTTTGCAATGTGTTGTGTACCCCTATGATGCCCACAGGGTTAAAGATGTTACCTCTTGGATGAAAAAGAACAAACACAAATTTCATAGGGGCCATTCAAAATTTTGGCCATAATAAATTGAGGCATGACTTTTTCTTTAAATGACACTGACTTAGTTTGCTTTATATTATTCCACTCAAATCCTTAACCCTTTGAGTGCCGGAGAAGCATTCAACACATTGCGTTGGATGGCTATTTCTCTGGCACTCAAAGGGTTATAGTGGAACTGTCACTTTCACAAATAGAGGATTTTTAAATCATTTTCAAATTATATATTCAATCATTTTTATTTAAAACAATAGTTTATGAGATATCTAGCTTAATCTATTTGTCAGTTTATGCAAATGATTTAGGAATGGCTAGCAGTGAGTGATAGTTGGGATGGAGAGCTCTGTAGAATGTTGCTATTGAGCTGTAAGCCTAACAGTGCTGTTTAATTTCTACACCTAACAGTGCTGTTTAATTTGCATACAATGGCATATCAGTAGGGCTAAATATCTCATGAACTATTGTTTTAAATAAAAATAAATATAAACACTTTGAAAACTTCTTTAAAATTCACCTATTTGTTACAAAGTGACAGTTCTACTTTAACATTTTGGGAAGTATCTTTTGATTAATATGGACTGGACTCATTCACCACAATAATAAAATGTGCTTAAGTCTCTGGCACATCTGATTATAAAGTTGTGCTGGTAAATGTCTCCTATAACTCCTACAACAACGTCTAAATAGATTCAGGTGCTTATGGAGCAGAAAATGGGCCAATCATTTGTTACATGTAGTCACACTGAAACAAATATGTAGCAGACCGTGTCAACAATCTGAAAATGAAAGTATGCCCTACACATTATTTCTATGAAAATTATAGAAATACAGACTTGTAATTCCATTATTACTGTATAATTAAACATAGCTTGCCTGCATAAAATATGTAGAGTTTAAATGTATTCATTTTTCCTGTTTATTCCAGGGGTTTATTCATTTGAACTTTACATCCATATGCCTACTTAAATTTAAAAAAATATTCATGTTTCATTAAAGTTAACTGATCAAAATGTTCTTTAATAAGTAGGTCTTTATTCGTAGAATTGTGTTTAAGATTAACCTTTCAAATCATTACATATATTTATAGGACTTTCAAGCACTGTAGCATGGATGATATTATTCAGTAATAATTTGTCACTTGCACACTATGCATTCTGCTCCTGCAGGCATGCAAGAATCAATCATGACAAGCAATAAAAATCATAAATCTTCTTTCCGCCAGTCTGTTTTTCAGAGAAATATTGGACGATATTAAATCAAATGGTTGGATTAGCCCGAATTAAATCCAAGCATACGTCATAGTATTATTCTTACACATTCTTTCAAGCATGGTAGGTTTTTCCATTTATAGCTGTGCAGGGACTGATTTATATTTACTTGATTGCACAAGGGCCTTCCAGATATAGCTCCCATTTAAGCAGAGGAAGTCAATTTTTGGACCTCTGGCTATTGCAAACTACAACTGTCATCATCCCCAGTGGCTGGTTGTGGATGATGAGAGTTGTAGCCTCCAAAAGCTGGAGGTCCAAAGACTGACTATCCTTGATTTGAGGGATGGCCAAAATTGTATAAAAAAACAAAAACAAAAAAATAGCATGCTTAATATCACAAGATGTTCCTATACAAGAAGCAAATTATAGCATTAGCAGACATATGTTAAACACGCCACGGTCCAACAGAATTCTCTATTTTCTAATTAACATTTATTGGCTAACTAAGCAATTTAGGATACTAGCTTTCAAGACTTTAGGTGTCTTCCCCAGGCATGTTATACAGATAAGTATGAAAACATTTCTTGTATACAAGTACACATTGCATTGTTTTGAATGGAAATCAGATAAGAAAACTCAGTCCAGATCCAGATACTTTGATCAGTCAATGGTAAATTGTAGTCTTCCTTTGAGTATTTAGAGGTATTTATGATCCCAGTTTAACTGCTGGAAAGGTTAATCCACAATGTGATAAAGTGACAAAAATGATCTGTCTTTATTCAAACAATTATGAATAGCATTAAACTTCAACATTGACTTAACCTCCCATACTTTTCTGTCCCTCTGAGTGCGGAACAGTCCCATCAATATCAAAATAATGTCCCTGACACTGTGTCAATTTTGACAAAAATGTTCTCCCACTGGTGTCTCTGTCTTTTTGTTGTTAACAATGGATCTGTGGAATTAACCCTTTTATGTAATGGCTGTCCAGTTTCACTCACATAAAGAGCTGTTTGGCATTTTGCACACATGATGAGGTACATTACATTGGATGATTTGCAGGTGAAGGTACCATTGGTCTTTTGGTGTAACTGAGTGTTTGGAATGGGTATCTTGTCTGTGGTGTAATTGTGTGCACAGGTTTCCCACCTCTTTTGTTGGCAGGAAGATGTGTAATTTTTTGTATTTTTATTCAGGGCACTCCTTACCATTAGTTGTTTTAAATTGGGAGGCTGTCTGAAGGAGAGTAAGGGAGGCTGTGGGACACCATAAGATCAATGTTTTTTTTAAGGAGGTGTCAGTGTCCCTTTAAGGCAAATCACAAGGAAGTAAAACACATATTGTAGGTATAACAGCACAAACAGAGAAGTCCTGAAGTAAAACAACTACACTATAGTAGACAAATAATAATTCCTACTGACTGAAATGAGGCTTTTAAATCAGCAATTAATTGAAGACATATATAGCATTCAAGGGGTTAAAATGTCCTTTTTAGTCACTGGGGATTTAAATTATTATTTTCACCATATGATGTGGTTGATTTGTCTTCTGTTTCTGCATATTTCCCAGCAGGAACATTCCATCCACATGTGAATGGAATACACCAGGGTCAATCAATTGTGGAAACAATTGGAAAGATTAACTGAGAAACCTATACTACATTTAATCACCTGCTAATGCAGTTTGGAATTGGAAAATGAGGGTGTAATGAAGCATGCAAACAAGATCATAAGATATTTTCAAATTATGCGAGGAATATATATAATACGGAAACTAAAGCCATGGCAGAGATGATGATGATGACTAGTGTGTCAATAACTACCTGCAGGGCCATATGCACAGGAGAAAAATTGAGTAATTTTGGAGAAAACCACCTGTACCACAGAGGACACACATACACAGAGTGTGTATCTCCTTGAATGTATGAAAGGTTTCCAGTGCATTGTATAGCAATGGATTTGAGCTCTCTCTAGCTTTCAAAGGATTAAAAGTTCATTTAAACCATTGGAAATTTTAGAATGTTTTTGTTGTATAGTTGGCTGCTCTCAAAAGTGCCCCACTTTACTTTTTCTCATCTGGCTCTCTGACGTAGAATGGATGGTGCAGATGTCCATCTCAGGGAATCATGTAGCCTTAACCTCTAAGGACAAGAAGGGAGTGCAACACAATCTGAAGCAATGGGATGCATACCTCTCTGGCCTACAAGGGGTTAAACATGGGACAGCCATCTGAGATGGGTGAAACCTTTTGACTCAACATTTCCCTCCCTCCCCTGGGATGTTTTTGGCTTTTTTCCACTTCATTAAAACCAGTAATAATAGTGCCACCCCCCCCCACACACACACACACTCATGCAAACTTGGATAGTTTCCCCCCTGTATTCCTGCTGTGCTAAAATATAAAATAGGGTGTCAGTTTACTGTGTGTTAGTCTGAGCTAGGGAGAGAGAATTAAATCAGTTGAAATTCTGATTCTAGCTAGTGTGGAGGCAAACGGTCAAAGAGAGGGAGCTGGAGATGTAATGGTGGTAGTCACTACTAGCAGTTCTCTGTGTGTTTAGTATATGAAGGTATAAAGGAGCATTTAAAAAACAAAAGAAAAAAAAACTTTATTAACTTTAAGTGACAGTAAGACAGGCATGTGAAGTGATCCTTACTTCCTGCCTGACTTGGCTATCTGAGCCTGAGATTCTCTTAAAACTTAGTAGCACATACTATGCAGACAGACATATTTACATCGTACATTTAAGGTAACCAGACAGGTACAACTTGACATGCTGTGTTACTTAAACACACTGACTCTTACATCTGCATTAACAAGAGGATCAAGAGTATACTGAGGTTTGTGGTGATGCATGTGTAGCTGTTTCTTTTATCTTATACTTATTGCTGTTGATTCTGATGGCAACATGTCTGTCCTGTACTGTACTGTACTGTAAAAATTAACATTGCAATCCATCAGGGGGTGGGTTACATTTTAAAACTAGCTACTAGTCTGTTGTGGCAAGCAGGCAAAGAGGGAGGACTGGAGTTACCATTTCCCTGGATGTTTGCAGGTAGTTTGGGTGGTATTTGTAGACAGTGACACTGACAGGGACAGGCTAAAAAAAACAATATTTGACTGAGGCGACAAAAGCGGGCAAGATATCCTATTCCTACATCTGAACAGAGACTGAGAGTGACAGCAACACAGACATTTATCATACATCATCACACACATTAACAGAGCTGTAGTGTAGCTTTACATTAAAAAACAACACTGACAATAATGTCCAACAAATGATATCTGTCATCATCATCACCATCACTGTTTCCATGTCCAAATGCCACAGATTCACATTCAATATTATTGACTAAGCAGCAAAGCAGGTCAGATCCCCAACCCTAACTTGAGTTGTGGATGTTGACCTGAAGTGCTGCTTAGTCAGTAATAGTGAGTGAGACTGGGTTGGGCACTGTACTTGGAAGCACCAATAGTTATGAGGATGACCTAGAAGATTTGTTGGACAATAATGATGGTTGTTGATTTTAATGTAAAGCATAAAACAATGCTGTTTACGTGTGGAGTGATGTTTTCTCAGTTTGAAAATAATATATGATGTAGATCTCTGTCACTGTCACTATCCCATCTGCCTTTCTTACTTATTGGTCAAAAGTATTTATTTAAACAGTCGTAGTGATGGCTCATTTGGTTAATGCACCTGCTGTAGAATCTGGTCAGACTGTGAGGTTGCAGCTTCTACTCTAGGTAAGGTCAGTTCAGCCTTTCACTCTTCGGAGGTTGAGAAAATGAGTCCAGAACATACTTGAAAATGAGAGACAATCTCAATGTATTCTTCCTGGTAAAATACATTCACACAAAAAAAACAGTACCTGCAACTCAAGCTCCCCATCTTTGCCTATCTGACTACACATTTGAAGCTAGAGATGACATTGTAGCAATTTTCTCTTTCTCTCCCAAGGACTGCAGTGTTAATTCTTACAGTACAGTACAGTACAGGATAAATATGTTATCTTCAGAATCAGTAACTTCCAATAAAAGATAAAGCACCACCACACCTCAGTATATGTGTGTCCCTTGTGTTCTTGTGGGTAGCGGAGTGAGTGTTTGTAAGTAAACATTATGTCAAGTTGCATCTGTTTAACAGCAAAAAATTAATTTGGGACATGACCATGGACTACCACAGAAAACTCCTAAGAACAGAAAAACACTCACCATTCAAAAATGTAAGCCACCATGGCGCAGGACTAAAATACATTTATAATAGAAAAAAATGTTATGACATGAAAAATTAGTATCGAGCTGCTTAATTAATCTCCCACTAAAACACAATAAATCAGGAATTTCTTGCTATATGTTTCTAGTGACTATCATTAAATGCTCCCTCTTAGGAGAGTAAGGAGGTAAACCACCCAGAGCTTAAAGAGTTAAAGAGGACTGGATTAGCAGGGATGCATTAGAATAACACATACACCACACAGCTCTGCCCAGTTTTAATTACTCTAATCTCTTTCTGTGTTAGGTCGCTCACTTTTTCTCACCTTAGAGGGCATGCCGTTAACAAAGCTTTTTTATATTACACTGTTGAGGAATTCATGTTGGCTTCTATGACAGAACTACAGCTCTCCCCTGCAGCCTTTACATTGCATTCTGATGTTTTCACTAAGCCCTTCCATGTCTATAGTACAAGGTTAGACAGGATGCATAGATAAGGTTAATATATGGAAATATGGTGATAGTGGTGGGGTTTCAGTGATTGATGAGATTGTATCTGCATTATGCAAGTACACATGTACATATTCACTGGATAAGCTTAGAGGAGTGAAAGGCATGCATGTGTAATGATAGCCTGAAGACAATTTTGCTTTTGTAAAGACTTATTCCAATTGTTGCTCTCTATAGAGTGCAGATGCAACAGTGTCACCTAGTGCCTTCTGCAAAATGAAATGTCAAGTAATTATGGGGAAAATCTACTGCACTATAGGGGATAAATAAAAATCGCCAGTTATTAAAATGGGACTTTTAACTTGTTGAATGTTAGAGAGATTTCCAAAGCATTGCACTGGAGAGTTCGCTAGCATTCAAGGGGATTTTAAGTCCCATTTAAATCAATGAGAATTGATGCAGCTGGTTTGCCCCAAAATTACTCCACTTTTGTGCATAAGACCCCTAGTGGTGACATCACAAACTGTATTTTGATTCTGAAAAATAAAAAACATGCATCCTTCAGTGATAAGGCTACCATTGTTTTGCTTATCCAGAAAAGAACTACAATATATTGTTTTACTCTTGTTTTATAATAAACTTGTACTACATGTTTTATTGAATAATGGTGCTCCCATTTATTTGAGTAAGAAGAACAACTGAATCACTGAATGTAGGATTACTTACGGAAGTCCTTATATTGCATTTGTTAGGATTACAGAAGCGAACACATTAGAATAAGCACACATAAGTACCTACTAAATGCTACTACTTAGCAAAGGGGTATTCATTGGGCTTGGACATCTCCAACACATGGACATCATGGCTCTTTTATGTGTAAAAGTCTAATTCCTTAATAGGACATCAAATAAAATAATAACTAGTATTCGTATAGCTCCTTTCTCTCAGTGGGACTCAAAATGCTTTCAGTACACACTCTAGGAATTACCCTAGCCGGCAGCTGAATAAGAGATGTTATTATAACCCATGCAACGGTATCCATTTATCAACCTTGGAAGGATGAAGGGCTGAGTTGACCCTGCTAGGATTCGAACCTCCAAACTTGCAGTTTGAACAGACTTTGCAGTCAGGGCATTTACCACTGAGCTATCGCACTACTTTGCTACTTTAAGTGACAGTCTTGCATAATATGGAAAATAAATAAAATTGTAGCGTAAACAAGGTTGCTTCTACTGCTGAAACATCAAAGTTATCGCAGCTCAAATTTGCATATGTATGTGTGTTATCTCCATGAACATTGAGCACAACTGCACAAGCCATCAAGCAATGTTCCCAACTACAGCCTATAAAAACAGACTTTTATTGCATTAATTTTAAAATGGGGAGAGATTAACTCAAGTACCACAACAGCATCCTTATGCATTTTACCCCTTTAAAGGGCTTAATCATTTGTTTAATGCAGTATTTCTAGGCCTGAAGTTTTACAATGTAGCTGTTGCTACAGAAGCTTATATATGGTTATTGTCACTTACAATAGCTATTCATTGACTGCTGTAGCAACTGCGCCATCATCAAATCAGGCCATGCAAGTACTGCACCCAAAACTGCAACTTTGGGCTGAAATGAATTTTAAATAAAACATTCCATGGCAGTGGCATCACCCTTGTTTTGCTCTGCAGGATAAATCCTGCAATATGTATTATTTCCATACTAGTAGATACCTTCTTTTTAAGGTAAACTTTCTGTCAAAAATGCTGTCTTAATTTATATTAAAAGAAATGACAGGGAGACAAAGCTTTAAGCCTCACCAAGCTAATTTCGGTTAGTTCTCTTTGTTCTCCTAGAGATATATATGCCTGTTTACTTCTTATGCATTGCAACATTTGCCATCCCTGTAAATAGAAGCATAAAGTATCACTATGAAACATGTCAGGCCAAATCCTTCTTGTTGTTTCCAACTGGGTCAAGAGAAAAGACACAAAACAAATAGCAGAAATGAATAAAATCAACCCGTGTGCTTCCAGTGTATTTCAAACACATCTGACAAATCGAAAATAAACCTTCAATGTGCCCTTATGAAGCGGAAATGCTTTCTTTTCCATTATGTCAGTAAAAGTAGAAGGCTAATGTAATTGCTACATTTGAGATGCCAGATACAAGCAAGGTTGGAAAAGTCAGGGAACTTATATGAAGTAGATTATTAGTAAACAACCAAAAATATGATTTAACCCTTAGAGTGCCATTGAGATGATAATCTCATTATGCACTACTCTGGTATCCAGAGGGTTATGCCCTTTGATGACAGAGACGTCTACAATGCATTTCACTAGTACTTAAAAAAGTTAACCCTTTCAGTGCCAGAGGATGAAAGCAATGCATCGTGTAACGCTCTGACACTTAATGGGTTAATATATATATATATATATATATATATATATATTTTTTTTTTTTTTTTTTTTTTTTTTTTATTAAATAAATATATGTTCAGAATTGCTAACATAAAGTAAGGCTATGTAAGTCTCTTAAGAATAAAGCCTGTCATGACCAGAATTGCCACGATTTATAGAGTGAAGGGCAGACAAATCCGAATTGTGTCACATTTCTGCTTTATTCATTTCCCTGTCCTTTGCTAAGCTGAGTCATTGTTTGTCACGCATTATGTCCAATCCTCTACTCAGCATCAGGATTTGCAGCCTCAATGTGAATGTTAAGTGGCTTAAGGGAAGTAGTAATCTGAAGTGCTTGTGGGTAGAGCAGGAATAGTTGGTATGATATTAAAATGAGAAACTCTTTATGTTGCCATTTAAGTAACATCATTGTCTGTTTAGTTTTAAAAACAATATCGGAAACTATTCATTGCATTATATATTGGTAGAGATACAAAGCATTACATTGCTACCTAGCAGTATAAAATAAAAAACAATAAAATAATCTGTATGTTTCTGGTTTGCCAACAAACAATGCATGAGGAAAACAGAGAAAAGAGGAAGAGGAAGGGAGAGAAACAGAGATAAAAAAGAGGAGGGAAGTATAAAGTGAAGAGAGAGATAAATGACAAAGAGTGAGATAGAGAGTGAGAGAAAGGAAGGAGAGAGAAAGGGAGGGAAGAGGAGAGAGGAGGGAGAGTGAAAGAGAGAGGTGGGGAGAGGGAGAAAGAAATGAGGGAGAGCATAGAGGGAGAGAGCCAGAGACAAAGAGAGTGTGAGAAGAGATGAAGGGGAGAAGAGGACAGGGAGAGAAACAAAGGGAGAGAGAGGATGAAAGTGGCAGAGAGGGTAGGAGGAAAGAAGGGGAATTAGTGAGAGAGAGCAGTGAGTGGGAAAGATAGAGATCGAGGATGGAAGGAAGGAAGGGAGAGAGGAAGGAAGGAAGGAAGGGAGACAGGAAGGCAGGAAGGAAGGAAGGAAGGAAGGGAGGGAGGGAGGGAGGGAGGAAGGAAGGAAGGAAGGTAGGGAGGAAGGAAGGAAGGAAGGAAGGGAGGGAGGAAGGAAGGAAGGAAGGAAGGAAGGAAGGAAGGGAGGAAGGGAGGAAGGAAGGAAGGAAGGAAGGGAGGGAGGGAGGGAGGGAGGAAGGAAGGAAGGAAAGAAGGGAGGGAGGGAGGGAGAAAGGAAGGAAGAAGAGAAGGAGAGAATGAATGAGAATGAAATGAAGGAGATGGTGACAGAAATACAGAGAGGCTGTACCCTGAAGATTATCCAGACCCCCAATGATTATAGATTTCATAAGCAATAGAAGAGTGAAGGTTAAATAGCTAGCACAGGCTGGACTTATAATTTGTTTGCATTTATTTTTAGTGTAGACTATTGCTAATTAGTTTCTGTTTGCAGTTTTTTATAAAAACAATTGACACGTGAGCCATTCAGGTTTATTGAAGCCCAATGTTATGAGGAGATGTGAACTAGAAACATACTTAGACGGATACCACTGCATGCAGGAAATGGCAGATATAGTGCAATGTATATAAATGGATATATAGGATTTCTGTGTGAAGGAGACCTATTTAGGTAATTCTTCTGTTAAGATCAGTCACTTATTCCTAACCATAGCTACCATTTAAAATAAGGTGATAAGTGACAAAGTGAAAAACAAAGTAAAATGTGTTTCATGCACGGTATGAGCGTAATAACTGACTAAACCCCTACTGGAAGTATTGTACAAACACATATGACCAATTTGAAATCAAGTGAGTGAATAATTAAAACAACAAAATAAACAGTTAGTAGAGAAATGCAAACCCCACAATCAGAAGAAACAAGCACTATCTAAGGCCAGTAATTTATAATGAACAGAATGCAGAAAAGAGTGCAATATACACTCACATGGTGCTCATCTTTGACTTTTAATATCTCAGAGGTCCCTACCCCTTGTAGCTGATGTATTGAGTCAACCAAACTCTCCTGATACATTATACTTTTTGGAAACAATGATGTGAAGATGTATCGGGCTCTAAAGTTAGCTCCCATTTAAACCCATTAAAATGCATTTCAATGTCATCTGTTTTCCCATTCAATTCCATATGTTAGTCCTTAACATGCGTTAAGGGACCCACTCTAATGGGTGAAAATCTGCACCCAGTTTTTCTATGCTCAGAGTCCCCTAAAAAATCTAAGTCACCAGTGGATTTATTGATATTGGGCCCTAAGCCCCATATCAATATATCCAAAGTATGAAAAATGTATCAGATGTTAGTATATTTAACCCTATGAGTGGCAACTGGGCATGAATACCTCACTGGCACTCACAGGGTTAATTCGACTAAGCTAAATAAAACATCCCCTGAAATACTTACCTGTAAGTAACTTACCCAAATGTTATAGCCTAAAACTAGAAGAGACAGAGTTTTAAATGTATCATAATGTAAGGAAGTTTTATTCTCTGAGAGGGTGGTAGATAAGTGGAACAGCCTACCAGAAGAAGTGATAGAGGTTAATACAGTGAGGTAATTTAAACATGCATGGGATAGGCATAAGGCTATGTGGAACATATGAGAAGACCAAGGACCAAGTAAGGTTTGATGTTTTTACAGTAGAAAAAGTTGGCATACTAGATGGGCTGAATGGCTCTTATCTACCTTTAATTTCTATGTTTCTATATAAAATAAAAAATTACATGTACAGGATTTGTGAACAAAGTGATGAATTTATCACATAGCAGGTCAACATTTAAGCTCTACTCCTGAGAGAAAGGCTCAGGAGGAAAGCCAGAATGTGTATCCTTCATACACTAAATTAATCACACGCTTTGCAAATCTTTTGAGTGCCTGGATGTTTTATGAACCAGACATTATGAAACATTTCACAGAGATAGGTGTTGGGAAGATAATCACTCTTGGGACATCTGTGCACCAATCTGGAAATATGGCAATTTATTTAGTAAATGTTTCACTCTTGTTCAATGAACATTATCTAGATAAGCATCATTTAATGTGACAAGAAAGTTGACCAAATAAACCACCTTAATGATGAATGGAACTAATCTGAAAAGTACTAAATATATATATATATATATATATATATATATATATATATATATATATAGATAGATATAGATATATAGTAAAAATCTCAGGTATAATATGCATCTGTGTATGATATGCAGGTATAAATGATACCCAAGATTTTAGGGGAAAACAAAAGTGCCTATGTATAATACACCCCCTTTTTTTCTTACCCTTTTCCCACCAAAACATGATCCCCCCATTCAACTCCCTCTACTCACTCCCTCCAGAGGCATCTGGGATATCTGCACAGTGGTCAGCATGCATGCATTTGCCATCCATTTCCTGCATCCCCTTGGAGGGCCTGTGTTAATTCAAGACAATGGTAAAGCCCTTTGAGAACCAGAAGGTCCTCACAGGGCACTACTATAGTTCCAGTGCACAGAGGGCTATGCATTGGATCTACACTAGTGTCTTGTAAGGACTTCAAAGGGCACTACTGATATCTTAAATTAACACTGGTCCTCAAAGGGGGTTGCAGAAAGCAGTTGGCAAATGCAACATGATACCTGCTGTGCAGATTTCCCAGTTGCCTCCAGAGGGGGTGAGTAGAGAAAGGGTAAAGTGGGAGCATATTGAGGTGGAGGGAGGGAGGAGGGGAGTAGACATGAGGAGATATCTATATAATTTTTTTTCTTTTGTGTATAATATGCCCTCCCCACTTCACATAAGGTGAAAAAGGACAAAATTGTGCATATTATACGTGAGATTTTACAGTATATATATATATATATATATATATATATATATATATATATATATATTCAGCAATGTGAGGCACACTGTCACTGCAGGGCTGATATCTGGGTGAACTCACCAAGTGGGAATATCATTGTACAACACATGGTAAGGTAAGAATTCAAAGGACATTTTATTTAATATTGTTTGTCAATATTTCAGTGTAATTTCACATTGAAAATTAGACAGTCTACAGTATAATAATCACTTGATTGTGAGAAGTCCTGTGAGTGCTTGCTATATATATATATACAGTTCGTGAAGAAAGATGGCACTCGCAGATTTTCATAAGATCGTGGTATGCTGTTACATGTTTATTAGAATCGACGTTTCGGCCAACATTGTATCAATCTTGATAAAGGCTACAATGTTGGCCGAAACGTCGTTTCTAATAAACATGTAACAGCATATCACGATCTTCTGAAAATCTGCGAGTGCCATCTTTCTTCACGAACTGTATGTATTGTCTCTCATCTTTGATGAGCACCCAGACCGAAGTATATTATCTACAGTGAGTGCATTCCAAATGACTGTGTGTATATATATATATATATATATATATATATATATATATATATATATATACTGGTTGAACAGGCCGTTCGGAGCGCCCAGCTCTGTATCAGCCACGGCGCGGGCAGTCTCTACTGCGCATGACTGCCGCATGCGCAGCAGTGTCTACTGCGCATGTCAGGCATTACACACAACTTGGCGAATTATTATATAGGATATATATATATATATATATATATATATATATATATATATATACAATGATATTAAGTCAAAGCAGCACACTCAGGACTTCTTAAAAATAGTACATAGTTTATTATGTCATTATGACATAATGAACTATTTACTATTTTTAAGAATTCCTGAGTGTGCTGCTTTGACTTAATATTACTATCCTATTCGGCTTCACTGACTGCACCCAGGCATTCTACTCCTGAACTGTGAGTACTTCCAAACCACATTTGATATATATATATATATATATATATATATTTATACACACTACCTTCATTTCTGCTTGGACTGTAATGAATTTGTTAGCATTCTCAGCCACCTCCAGTTTAACCTTCTATGTTTCTAGATCTTCCTTTGATTATCTCTATATTTTGTGTAAATTATTAGATTGGCCTTTGGTAGACCTGGTAGCTCTCTAAGTAATGATATCGACTTTTCCTTCCCTTTATTAATGTGCCCTATGCAAAGTAATGTTGCTTATAATTTACATATATTATCTGCAAATAAATATTTCCATAGAATGCAGTGTTCTTTTTACATGTTCTGCATTTTACAGAGGACAGTAGATGTAGGCAATATGTAGAAAATTCAAACTGTGCAATTCTGCGTCAAACCAACTGAACCACAGAGAAGGAAATATTGTCATTGAATTAAAGCTGGGTTTGTAAACCCTTGTATCCAATGCAGTACAAAGCAATTCATGAGGTTGAAATGCCCTGTATTAACCCTCTGAGTTTCAGAAAGATATCCACCGCATTGTAACATAATGCTAATGATACCTTTCTAGGGTTCACTATTATAATGTCGCACACTATTGTGCAACCAACTAAAGGGTGCAATAACATTGTCACCATTATTAAAAGGGTGACATGAGAATTTCGCCCACATCATGCTTAAGTGTCGCTCATTTGAGCTCCCACATACAATACAATACAGTACATTCTCAGTGAGAACAGTGGCTAAATGTTGGATCATTGTTTAATGCTGATCTACCCCTTAGCTGCAGGAGGAACTAGTGGGCAAATATTTACTGCAGAATACTGCAATAAACAGCAGCTGTCAGACTGTGGTGTAGTGTTGGTGTCGAGCTTTGCCCCGATGAGACAGGATAAGCTATCTGGTACCCTCTGGTGTGGGGGTAGGTGTCTAAAGAGGCAAAATACAGGAGATGTCCACAATAAGAGAAATTGCATCGCCAGGACAGCCCCGCACCTGCTCTGCAACCTGGAGCCTGGTAAAGTACTTCTCATCAGGGAAAGCTGACATGGTTAATGCGCCCTTTAGTTGGTCGCACAATAGTGTGTAACATTTTAAAAGGATACCCCTTTCTAGCAGTTGAAGCATTAAATCAATGCAAACTTTTTGAATTTTCATTTGCCCCTATGATACAATTGGTATGCTCCAGAACAGCATCATTTTTTTTTCTTCATATGGCCATTAGGCTACAATAGTTTACCCTTTGATATTGCAGCAAATTTTTGTTGGTATAAATCTGACCTAAAACAGGTTTAACCCCTTAACGACTGGCTCGCCGTTAAGGACCACTGGGCATTTTTTTTTTTGCTGCAATGGATTCTGGGTTTGTCGAGCAGTGTGCAGCCACGCAACAACCCCAGAATTCCATGACATGCCAGGACCTTCATTGGTCCTTCCTTAAGTGCCAGATCAGGCAAGACGGTCCTGGCACGTCAAGGGTCGTTCAGGGGTTAACTTTCCAAGTTAGATTTATAGAAATTAAAAGAAGACGCCTGAATTCAAAATGTGATGCTTTCAACTGACATGATCTGTGCTAACTTTCTCAAATGAGTCAATCCAATATGTGTTACAAACCAGAGATTCTGTTACTTTCAGAAATTCTGGAGAGTCCAAGGACCAGTATTTTCCCTTGTTTCTTTAGACCTACATTGAAATCAGTAGCGGGATGTGTTAATATGATTCTGTGCTAAAATGCCACCTGGTTTGTATTGTTATGTGCTTTGCCAGCCTATCACCCAAGTAGTGGTTTAAGTATGCTGAAAATTATCCAATTAATTAGTATGCTCCTTTGGTTATTGAAAGCCACATATTATTCCGCTCTGTACAACACAGAAATGAGAAGATCTTCCAAATGATAGTGACAGCACTTCTCTCTTAACCATTTGAGTGCTTCACAGTGCCTACAGAGGGTTAATGCAACTTGTGCTAAGTGAAAGGCAGTGGGAAAGTATATGGGCTTTCATCAGGGGGTAGAGGAAAGTGGTGTAAAATTTTCCCCAAGCACAGAAACTAAGCTTCACTAATGGATTTCTATATTCTACATTCACCTCTGGGTCTTCTACTAAAGTTGCACAAATTTTCATCTGTGTGAGACAGCTGACTAATTGAATTCTGCTTCACAATCTCTTGCTGACTTCTCTATCATTCGAGAGGGTTCAAATCCCCATTTAAAGTGGAACTATCACCCAAATTAAAGTTACCCCCAAATAATTATTCACATAACGATAAGCATATCCATACTAGTATTATCCAGAATAAGTCCAGCGTTATTGATAAATCCAACTTGTTCTGAAATGGTCAGGCAAACCACTTGCTGTAGAGGCATCTGCACACCTGAGCCATCAGTCCCTTCCTGTACAATGCATCGCCTCCTAGAGGAGACTGGGTGGGACAGCACAGGCTCACAGATGTCTCTTTGGCAAGATGTCTTTGCTGGTGCCTGCCTGACGATGTCAGAATGAGTTGGATTTGTCAGTAATGCTGGATTTATTTTGGACAATACTAGCATGGTTATGCTTATCGTTATGTGCATAATTATTTTGGGGTAACTTTAATTTGGGTGATAGTTCTGCTTTAAATCAACAGGAATTTGGAGAAATTTTATTTGTGTCCTGCAGTGAAGTTGGTTTGGCACTCAGCTTCTCATCTTCACCTCTCTGAATATGGCATTTGCTGTCTTGTTCACAGAGACGACAACCTAAAAACACTGAAGATATACCAGAAAACTCAGGATCAGGAAGCATTACTGAGGCTTGCATTGTGAGCGTGACAATGCCAGTCAGAGAATTATTATTACTGTACAGAAATAAGAATTTACATTCTGGGCTTATTTTTGTGGTAGTGATTTGTTTCTTTGTCATATTTATTTAATGCCTGTACATCTTTCTGAATAAACCAAGCTCATTATTTTTAACATCTAACCATAACCTGTATGATCAAATAAAAATAATTCTTCATGAAACCAAGTTTCTCAATGGCAAGTGGGGAATCTAGAACAAAATCTAAATGGAGTTGCCCTAAACACAAAAAAGGGAAACAATTCTAGGGTAACTCAACTGAATTCAAGTGGACAAATCAAAATAATTATGGAATTAAATTTGATCTGTAACCAACGGAATTCAAGAAAGAACCCCAGGGCATTGATAAGTGATGTGTTGGAGACAGTATTCAATTTGGCGACCAGCAAAATGCCGATATCATAATGTCACCTGCATCAAAAGAGCGACATCAGAATCTTGCCCAGGGTGACATTTCAGTAGTAAACTGCTGGAGAGGTAAATGCTCTTTTTAAACCCATGGTCATTTTATTTGCCCCCCTGTGGTGGTATTGGTTTGAAACAGAATTTCTCCATCTTTCATTTGTGTATTAACCCCTGTCATGTCAGAGGGGTTACCACATTGCGTTGCAATATGTTGGATATCCTTCTGGCACTCAAATGGTTAAACATATACATGCTAGAGAGACCTCCAGTGCATTGATTCTCAAAGTGGTAAAATCACAATGAGATGAATGTGCTGTAACATTTTCGATTTTACACATTTTTGACTTGTTTGTAATAAAACGGTACTTAGATCTCTGGTTGAGTTGTTCTCTTTTTGTCTTTTGCATCTAAGCAACCTGCTGGGATCCCCAGACTCGGGAATGGCTGAACAGAGTCTATAATTATGGACATTCAAGCAATTTGCAAAGTATAAAATATGGGACATGTCTTTGGGACAATCAGCCAGTTAAGAGTTGACTAGTGGGGGGGATTCCTCCCAACCCTATCATTCCTATCAGATCACCTGTTAACAGTTATTCTTTATTCAAGAAACCTCATTCACCACCAATCTGTTGTTTCCTGGGCTAGTTGGACTTCCTCACCAGAGGTGGTTGCTTCTTGCTCCATTATTTGTTTGCTGACACTGAATATTCATCAGTCATGTATTTCATCTTTAGTGGAAACTACAATTCGACGATTAATTTATTATACCATTAATGACATGGACATCAAGACATTGGAATAGGATATTCCATTTAATTGATATTTATTTATTTGAAATTGATCTTTGGCACCACTTCTGACCTTGGTTCCGAGTTCTTTCTTACACTGATGGGTTACTATTTGTTTAATATTGTTGCATCTTTCAGAATATATTGAATCACACACCATAATAATTTTTAGAGGTACTCCATAGATCTAGTCATTTTCATTCACTCATCTCACTTCCCCTGGCATGTACTGATCTATCACCTGCCTTGGATGTCCTGTGCATACCAGCCATTAACAACACCAATAGCCACAGACATTACTCTCAACTTTATTGAACCATACTTTTAGTGTGTTCATACATTTTTTAGGCAACCAAATATTCACCTGTATAGAATTACATTTTTATTTCAGTTTCTAAAAACTTTTCATTATAATAAACATGACATGAAGAAAATACAAATAAATAAATTGATTTTATGCATGAGTACTGTAATTATGTACATAGAGTTCTATAGAAATAATAATATTGTATATGATGTAGCCAACATCAATGCAGAAAGAAATTCACAAATAGTGCAAAGGTGATATTATCTCAGGCAAAACTAACAGGCACCTTGTTTTGCGTGGGGTGTCCTTTGTCAAACTTTTATTTTTCCCACATAATTATCATATTTAGTGGACTATAAGATGCACTAGGCTATAAGACACCTATTTTTTAGAGTTTGAAATTTGAGAAAAAAAAAGTCTGGATAATGTAATAGTGTAAGAGAATATAACAGTGAGTGGAAATTAGTAACGTTTCACAAAAAAAAGCAGCTCCGATTAATCTTCACAGTATTTGGGCCATGGAGAGTGTTATTTCAATACTGTCAGTTGTAGTTCAAGAGTAATCCTATATAATAAAATGCTAGAATGTTTGTCCGATGCAGTTATGCGCAGCAGAGACTGCCTGAACGCACAGAATGCTGGGATCATTCTGTGCATTCAGGCAGTCGCTACAGAGCATGACTGCATCATGCGTGCCGCCAGTGAAGTGGCGGCAGTACGCAGAGCAGGAACATCCTCTTAACCCTTTGAGTGTCAGAGGGGTACACAACGCGTTGCAAAGCACTCAAAGGGTTAACATCACCTGGACCTTGGCCCGTGTACACAGGTTTTTACACTAATTGAATAATAAACTATCCCCCTTCTGCCCCTTTTACCTAGTGTAAGCCACCTCCCCTCAGAGGCAATCTGATCTCTTGACCTGACAGGTCTCAGCAAGGGACAATCTTCTTACTGTGAGCATAAGGAAAACCCTTCCACCTTGACAGATTTTTCAGGTTTTTCCTAAAGCTCAATGAAGATTGTTCCTTGCTGTGATCTATCCGGACAGTCTTGCTAATCTGAGGAGAACAGTGTTCCAACAGTAAAAGGGATGGGGGATACTTTATCATTCAATTACTTTCTAACTAGAACTCGTACAGTATTGAAATAACAGTCTCCATGAGCCAAATACTATACTGATTAATCAGAACTGCTTTTTTGGTGAAACATTATTATCCCTTTAACCCTTTGCCAAAGGGGTGTGCAATGCTTTCCAAAACAATGTGTTGTGCATCCATCTGGCACTCAAAGGGTTAAAAGTTATTGAAAATTAATATCTGTTGAAGCTCATTAACTTTAACCATTGAGAGACAAAGCAGTGTGCAATGGTTTGAAATGCGCTGCACTGCACTGCACACCCCTGACATCAAAGGGGGTAAAAGTGATCTAGTGTACGCACACACACATAGATATTTTACTTTATTCTTTTGAGTGCCTGAGGGGTGTACATTGTTGTAACACTCATGACTCAGGCAGCGGAGGGCTGGCTTGGGGGTCAGGGGGGCAATTGTCTCCTGGGCCGGTCATATGTCTGGGCTGGTGGGCCACTGCCTCACTAAATCTACTGCTTGCTGCTATAAATGGAGCAACACTAGTGATACCAAAGAGCTTACAATTGAAATGGAAATACACAAATGATACCACAGAGCTACAATCCAAGTGGAACTACATTAACAGTATAACCCTTTTTCCTTGTAAGCACTATAGTATCACTAGTGTAGCTTTACTTAAATCGGAAGCAATATAGTATCAGTAGTGTAGCTCTATTTCAACTGTAAGATAACTGCTATCAATTGCCTTACTTCACAAAATGAATGGCAATTTTAAAATTAACAAAAGAGGTGGGATGGGACAGTGGGCTTAACAATAGTAGAAATAGGCCATTTGACTGTATTTATCCCACAGGCCACAAGTTGCTAGCCCTCCCCTGGACTCAGACACTCAAATAACCCCCAAACAACTGATGTGTCTTGTGATTTTATGTGGCTGGGTATTGCTAACTAAAGGGATAGTAATACTTAAAATGTAAAAAAAAATATGGTGTAGGGTTTATCCCCCTGAGTAAAACAAGAGTACTCCCACTGCTGAAAGGTGTTTCGTTCAAAAGTTATTAATTTTCAAAGTTGAATTTTTTAGGTGCAATATCACATTGGTCTGAAATTGTACAGTGGCGCTGTTGCTACACCATCCTATGGAGATTTATGGTCCCGGGACCAGAGCTGTCCATAGGATGGTGTAGCAACAGCGCCACTGTACAATTTCAGGCCACTGTGATATTGCACCTAAAAAATTCAACTTTGAAAATTAATAACCTTTGAATGAAACATCTTTCAGCAGTGGGAGTACTCTTGTTTTACTCAGGGGAATAAACCCTACAACATATTTTTTTTACATTTTAAGTATTACTATCCCTTTAACTTTAATTTGACTTACCTTTCTTCCTGCCATGATCCTAATGCTGCAGGAGGTGCCTGGAGGAGACTGGAGTTCCTATTCAGCTTCATCTGGCTGTTTACTTCAGGAATGTGCTAATAGTATCTGAAAAAGGTTGATCTCTGCATCAAAAAGCGTGTTGCTGCTGAGATTAGTCTTTTTCAGCCATGATTAGCCAACTACAGAATAAAACAGCCAAAGAAAGTTGGATACAGATCTAGTCTCCCCCCAGGCACCTCCTGCTGCAGTAGGATAATGGCCAGAATCAAGATGACTTGAATTAAGGTTTAGTTAGCAGTGCCCAGTCATCTATAATGGTTCTGTATCAAAATGTTACAGATATGTGAGCGAGTGTCACAAAAGTGCATTTAAAATGTTGCTTGCATCAAAATGGTGATTTAAAATGTCACCTCAGTAAAACAGCATGTAACATAATGGTGTGTTTAACCCTTTAGCGATCACCCAATCCGGTGCATGGCAGCCACAAAGGACAACGGAGCTTTTTTTTTTCTTTGATGCATTCTGTGATGGCAGAGGAGCATGCAGCCACTCTGCCATCCCAGAATTCCATGAAGTGCCAAGACCGTCACCGGTCCTTAAAGGGATAGTAAGATCCCAAAATAAATATAAGCGAATTGGTAGAAGCAATAAAAAAATACTTAATGCCCTTATTTCTATCTCTCAAACCTTTATGGTTTGAGAGACATAAGAAAATAAAGGTCTCCGTTCCCTCCCTTTTCTGTCTGATGAGCTGTAAAGCTGTCAGAAGCAGAATCTGGTCGCGCGAACAGACGCGGCTCTTCAGGAGCGCTGACATCGAGATAAATTCTTCATCGCAATGGTCTACAACGTGTGCTTCCAAACCAGCCAAACGTTGTAGACCATTCCGATTAAGTAATTATTTTTTAGAGCTCTCGATGTCAGTGCTCCTGAAGAGTCGCCGTGTTATCCAGGAACCAGGATATCGTGCTTTAGCTATACAGCTGGCATATGAGAAGGGAGAGGGAGAGGAGATCTTTATTTTCTTGTATCTGTCAAACCATAAAGGTCTGAGAGGTAGCAATAAGGGCACTGAGTATTTATTTATTGCCTCTACCAATTTGCTTATATTTTTTTGGGGGACCTTACTATCCCTTTAAGTGTCGGAACGGGTGTGACGGCCCGGCATTGCATGGGTCCTTATGGGGTTAAAACATTGTATAAAATGTTACAGGCTTAGACAAAAAATCATCTATTCCAATACAAAATTACCAATCTATACCCAAAAAATTCCAACAAAAAATCTGTCCCAACCACAACTCGTACCAGGTGACAAAACACTCCAATCACTAGTATAAGCCACCCAAAAACAGTTAAAGATCCCATAAAACAGCAAAAAAAATAAATAAAATAATAATAATAACAAAACAAAAAAAACCCTACAAAACTGTATAGAAAATGTATCCAAACCAAAACCACTCCCAAGCCCTAACAACAGTACCCCCAAACTACCTTAACCTAATCCACTCACCTCCCACCAGCAATATCGACTCTCAATGGAATAATGTTGGATGTTGGTTTAATAAGGCAACATTTTAATCTGTAATATTTTAAATACACCATTTTGATACCAGTTTCATTTTAAATGCGCAGTTGTGATGCTCGGTATTTACTACTCGTCAATCCAATGGGATACAATCTATAATCACCACCAACACTGGCACCTCTCCTGTCCTACAAAACATCCAGATTATATGTAGCAGGTCTATTTAACCCCTTAAGGACCCATGACGGTCCTGGACCATCATGGCTTGTTTTCACTTAAGGACCCATGACGGTCCTGGACCATCATGGCTTGTTTTCACTTAAGGACCCATGATGGTCCTGGACCATCATGGCTTGATTTCACTTAAGAACCCATGATGGTCCTGGACTGTCATGGAGTTCCGGGCTCCCCACGCGGCTGCACTTCATTCGGGGAGTCTGGAATCAGATTCTGAAAAAAAAAAAAAATGGTCCCTGGCCCTTAAGTGACCGCACCATGCATGGCTGGTCCTTAAGGGGTTAGTGACTACTTTTAAACAAAAACAGCGAATGTTATAGTGCATAAAATATGTTTGCTATAAGTATGTTTTTGCAATCTGCGCATACCTAAGGTTTGCAGGTTCCAATTCCCCAGCAGGGTCAAATATCTGTCAACCCATAATGGACCAATGTGGAATATTATAGTCTATACTCTCGGCTTGCTGAGGAGGCTTTCATCCTGCTGCAGTGGATTGAAAATGACTGCAGATAATAATAATGATGATAATAATAATAGTAATAATAATACTATATGTCTAAATATATATATATATATATATATATATATAAGCAAACTGGACACAGCATCGCCCATGTTTTTGGTTAATGTGAATGAAGTATATTTAAGAAAATGTATTGTGCGTATTGTGTTTGTTTAAATGGGTTGTGAAGGTCTCAGACAGCTACTTTGGATGTTTGTGAAGTAAAGACAAAATGCCAAATTGTGAATGTATGAGCAAAAAAAGTAATTGCATTGTAGAGGGTGCTAAGGAAGTGACACAGTTATGGTATATGAATGCAGTAGGTGTACTGTAAAGATTAAGTAATGGCCGGTGATTAGTGGTGTTTAAATGTGTGGAAGCAGATGCACAGAGTTTTCTGTAGTAAGGTTCTGTGATTTGCATAAGGGTATGATAGGCTTGTGAAGGTGGCGTGTAGACTAGAGAAAGAAAAACAAGGTACGGGCCTTTTCTAACAGTAGATCTGTACTAGGAGTAATAAAGAGCCCCCATATATTTTATTACTCACCAGATTTCAGTGTATATACATCCTTAAGTAAACCACAGTATACTCTTACTCCATTATAATCTTTAAATATTTGAAGTAGCAAATGTTGACAGCAACTAAATAAATGGTATCTTTATTTACTATAATACAAGTATATTTCCAATGCGTTTCATATCCAAAACTAGACACTTCACCAGGGAAGGTGGCGAGATGGGCATAATGCAATGTATTTTGCATGTTATGTGGTGTTGTGAATGATCCTTGGCATTGTGAGCTACGTGTTTGTATGTAACACAGTTCATACTGAAATGGTGGCTGGCGAGTGAAATCAGAGTGTGTTCAAACATTGGAAGTAGTGGGTTATGTGGAAGAGAGTAATTAATGTGACATAATGTGTGATTGAAGGAGGAGGAAGGTATTTTATAATGGCAAGGGGAGGGAGGTGAGGCAGAGATGAAGTGTCATTCAAAGGGGAGGAGAGGCAAAGATGAACTGCCAGTTGAAGGAGAGGAGATGAGAAGATGAACTGTCAGTCAAGGGGATCAGATTCAAAGATGAACTGCCAGTAAAAGGGGAGGAGATTCAAAGTTGAAATGCCAGTCAAAGGGGAAAAGAGGCAAAGATGACCTGGGAGGGAGTGTACAGAGAGGAGGTGTGCAGTGGGGTGGAGGGTGAAGTCCTTGTAGGGTAGGAGATGAAGTTGGAGGATTAAGTAGTATATGTGTTGAAGAGGAGGGAGGGTGTATGGTGAGGAGGTGTTTACTGTGGTGGAAGGGGAAGTCCTTAAAGAGATTTTCACTGGAGTGTGCAGGGGGCCTTACACCAATGGGACAGGCAGTATAGAGGAGGTATGCATAACTCCTCCTGACTTACATCCCTGGGTGTTTTTATCTCTTGATGGAGACATAAATTGAGAGAGAGAGCGAGATGGTGATGATTTTGAGGATTAAAATTAGGTTGTTTGCTGAACATTTTTTTGTGGTATAAAATAGTTTTCTAAAGCACACAAAAGGATTTTGTGATACAAATGTTTATATGGTGCATAGAATCAATTTTAAAACTGATTATTTTGTTAGACGGATTTTGTCACACAAATATTAAAATGTCACAAAATCAGTTGTACAAACAAAAAAAAAAAAATTGTCATACAAAAAGAATAGCTGTTATGTCACAAAATGTTCTCTATATGACAAAAAAATTCACTGTCACAAGAAACTTATTTTATAGAAAAAGGTCAATTTTGTGAGATCAAATAATCTGTTCTGCTACAAAATCAATTCTCTAAGTGACAAATTTGATCTGTCAAACAAACTCAAATTTGTGCCACAAAACACCTTTGTTTTCTGTCATAAATTCAGCTTGATAACTCAGAAATACTATTTTTGTGTCCAGAAATAAATTCTATACAGCATAATAATCTATTTTGTGGCATGCAACAATTATTCTGTGACATAGCAAGTTCATTTTTGCTCTAAAATTAATTTTATGCATTATATGTCTGTTTACATGAAAAATGAATGTATCCAGCATTCCATAGATTTGGCTCTTCTTCCTATCTATATTTAATTTTTCATGTTTGTTTCTATATAACTATTTTGTATTTTACATGCCCTGTATGTAGTATATAGTATTCATATCTTTCTTGCATATAAATCTACACAGTGCAATAAAAAAGACATTTTGAGTGCTTGTATTTTTGCACTGTCTGCTGTTTCACTAACCAGTTCCAGGAGTAAACCTAGAATTTACAGAGAGGAGACTTAAAATAATACCATAAGTATATAATAACCATATGTTATATCATAGGAGTGGCCAACCCGTTGTCATTTCAGCTGTTGCTGGACTGCAATTCCCATCTTTCTCAGCTGGCCAAAGGATTTGTAGCCCCTGCGGAATCTGGCTAAAGGGTGTCCATGCCTGGAAGCTGGCATCGACATATGTCCAAAAGTGGCAAACAAATCATATTCACAAGATGGCAAAGCTTTGTGTCTCTGTTCTGAATGGAAAAAAGTGTGGAAGAAGGGGGATTCTGGGAAATTAGAATCCCCGTCTTAGTTTGTCCTTGTATTCTATAAACTTACTGAAAAATGCATTAGCATCCATCTGAACAAATTGCTGTTGGTATAGTATAGAGTTCTTTGAGCATTAGCAATTTGATATCCAGACTTTAGAAAGGTCAGTGAGTCAGGACTGGACAGGTGGAAAAAATAATGCTTTCTGTAGCAGAAGCACAGCTTGCATCATTTTCCATACAATGAAAGAGCAGACAAGAACGATTCAACTGAAGCTGTCTTACAGTCTAATATATTTATTCAAATGCAAAAGACTTTTGTGAAAGACAATCTTAAATTTCTCCTTCAGATTAACAAAAATTCCAAAATTGCAAGTGAAAAGTTTGCAGACAATATATCTGCTCCCTTTCCCCGATGCTTTGCAAATATCTAATTTATTATTATTATTATTATTAGTAGTAGTAGTAGTATTTATTAATTAAATGCAACGTTATTGTTCACAAAATGTTAATCCTGAATTTACCAATTTAGGTTTGTTCGAGTGATTACTTCTAAAGAAATATTTTTCCTTTCAATTTCCATTGGTGTTTTTTAACACATTTATGAAGATCCTAACTGATAAATATATTTGTAGTTTTGATTAAAGCATTTTTGTTTGATTAAATTTGATAGGATATGATTGTTGTAAGTTCTTAGGTCTCTCTAAGACATGGATCAATTGCTCTCAATAACTATGGCAACCAGTTGCACTTTGCTTACAAGGGACAAACAAAGCTGAAATGTGCATTTTAGACTATCTGGTGTTTCATTTGTGTTAATGTTTTTTGTCTGTCATTTTGGAACTGGATTGGCCTTTTGTGTGGGATTAATCTAATATGTGCATGGCAGTTTCACCGCTGTAATGGCACTAACTAGATAATATGAGATATTCTTGAATGGCAACTAGCTTCAGAACAGGCAACATTGCTTTTGTTTATTTTCAGGGCCTCTCACATACTTTGGTTTGTTTTTTGGAAAACTCTTAAAGGGATAGTAATGTTTCATAATAAAAGCAGCTCTAATTAATCATCATAGTATTTGGACTTTGGAGGGTGTTATTTCAATTCTGTCAGAGTTGTAGTTTCAGAGTAATTCAATGACAAAGTATCCCCCTCCCTCCCCTTTTACTAATGTAACACTGTTCAGCCAGATCAGAAGGGAGGTGCCCAGGTAGACTGCAGAAAGGGACAATCTTCAATTAAGATAAGGGAAAAACCTGAAAAACTTGTCAAGGGGGGCAGGGCTTTCATTGTTCTCATAGAAGATTGTCCCCGTCTTTTATCTGTCGGTCTTACAACCAGATTCCACATCTGAGAAGAGATGGCTTACACTAGGTAAAAGGGGCGGGAAGGGGAAACTTTGCTTGTGAGTATCTCTCAAACCATAAAGGTTTGAGAGATAAGACTTATATCGTTCTTCATGTTTTTTTAATGCCTACAAAATAAAATAAAGACAAAACAAAGTATTACTATCCCTTTAAGGGGTTTTCTTGAGAGTAAAGGGTAATCCATATGTTGATCCCTTGCTCTAAGTGCATAGGTAAACCAGCTTCACCTCACTGGTGAGGCCCAAATAAGGTTGAAATGTACACCTGGGGTTAGCTGTTATTTTCATGCAGAAGGGATTTGCCCATCATTTTGGGAAGGATTAGTCTAATATTTACGTAGACATTTCTTCCTTGTAGTGGCACTAGAAGGTTAACATGTGGTGCTCTTGAACTTTCACTAGCTATAGAACAGACAACATTGATTTTGTTTGTCCTTAGGGAATGTCACATACTTTGGCTTGGTTTATGAAAAACTCTTAGAGTGTGTCCCTAAGAGTAAAGGGTAATCCAGATGTGGATCTGTTGCTCTCAGTGCCTAGGGAAACCGTCTGTACCTCACTGATGAAACCCACATAAGGCCAAAGTGTATGTCTGTGATTAGTCAGGATTTTCCTGCTAACAGGACTTTCCTATCATTTTATAACAGACTTCCCTTTTTGGGGTGATAAGTTTAATATGTACATGGACATCTCTCTTCTGTAGTGGTACTAGAGAGGTAGATGTGATGCTCTTGAGTAGTGAATAGCTGCAGAACAGGAAATGTTGCTTTAGTTTGTCCTTGATGCCTCTAACATACTTTTGACTTCTCTTTTAAAAATTTCTTAGGAGATCTCTCTATGAGTAAAGGTTGATCTATATGTGAACCCCTTGCACTCAGAGCTAGGGAAACCAGCTGCACCTCACTGATGAGACCCAAACAAGGCTGAACTGTACATCTGGGGTTAGCTAATATTTGCTGTGCAAAGGGAACTTGCTGGTATTTCCTGTGGAGAGGGGACTTGCTTGTAATTTTTTAACTAGACTTCCCTCTTGGGTGGGTTAGTCGAATATATATGTGGACATTTCTCCTCTGCAATGGCATTAGAGACCTAAAATGTGATGCTTTGAGTGGTGAGTAGCTGCAGGGGCAATATTGCTTTTGTTTGTTCTAGGATCCTCTCACATTGGTTACAATTTTATACCAGGAGAAACTTGTATTTTTATATTTTGCTATATAAACTACTAGTTGAACAGCCCGAGTACACGGGCCATAGTGGTGCAGTAATGCACAGTAGAGACTGCCCGCGCCATGACTGATAATGGAGCGGGGCACTCCGAATTCAGACCGTAGTCCTCTCTGCACACTGACTACGGACTGAATTTGGAGTGCCTCACACCGTTATCAGCCGCAGTGCTGGCAGTCTGTACTGCACATGACATCTTCTGACAAACATACATTTGCAAATTATTATATAGGATATATATATTTTTTTTTAAAGTTTTCAAATGCTTTATTGAGAAAAGAGCATGAACAATAACAGAAATGAACGCCGCCATGGCGTGCAATATATAGAAAACATACAAGGTACATAGAGTTCAAAGCAATCTTAAGCGTATTGTCAACAACATGAAAGAAGGAAACATCAGGCTGCATGGAAAAAGCACGTATTGGACAACATTCAACTGTATAGAGGGAGAGAAGGGGAAGGAAAGAAAAGAAGAAAGAAGAAAAATAAGGGAGAGGGAGGTAAGAGGGGCGGAGGGGGGGAGTAGGGGGGAAAAAGGGAAGCTGCTATGAGAGTATGCACCGAGGAACAGAACACAAGTCACGAGTCATGCCCTGGGGATTTAGACGGACAAAAGTCGGGCCAAAGTCAGAAGGGGCAAGTAGCAAAAAAATCATCAATTGCGTTTGGATCTCCACCCTTGGCAGTAATATGTATCCTCAACATAGATATATGCTGTCTGACTCCCATTGCCCATTCTGAGAAGGTAGGGGGGGCAACATCCTTCCAGTGAGGATATTTTCATATTATCAAATGCAGCATAAAAAAAGCGTCATTGCAGGATTAACCCTTTGAGTACCAGAGGGGTAAGCAACATATTGCCTTGCAATGTGTTGGGTACCCCTCTGGCCTTCGAAGGGTAAAAATATTGCAATAATTGCCGATGCATACCTTTTACTTAAAAGTGCTCTTCTGACAATAGTAATATGTATCTTTAAGAGGAAAAAAAATCACAACTTTGACATACATCCATTTTTCCATTTACTAACTGTGCTATCTTCAAAGGCAGTTTTAGTTAATCAAATGTAATCTAAATCCCATTACAGCATAATTACCTATAGCTTTAAACTACATTACAATATTTTTAACTTCTATGGTGGCAGCTCTATTCCTTGGTGGTTTAATGTGCGTTGCTCACTGAAGTTTTTCATGTTTGTCAGAAGCAAATTTTGTACAAGATGAGGAATTCAAATTAATAAAACTTTTGCAGGCACTTAAAATGAGATATTTCATATCAATACAATGCACTGCTACCGAATACACTACGACACCGTATAATGAAATATCCATTATAATACAGAAATAGATTTAATAGGGTACATTAACCCCTTGGATGAATAGATGTCTCCAGTACATTGTTTTTCAATGCGTTGGAGAGAGACATCTGTAGCATTCAAAGGGTTAAGAAAAACAATTAAAGTTCTTTTCCCTGCAGAACAGTGGATGCTACATTTCTTACACTGCATTATTTTACTGTGTCTGATACACATCTGAGTATAGATTTGTATACCCTGATTGGCAGGTTATTGGCAGTTAGTCCTACCTCCCAATGGCATCATTAACAAAGGAAATAGGGCCAACTGCCAACAATCGACCACTCGGGATAAAGAGGTTTGCACTCTTCTGCATTGTTTCTTAACTATGACTTTCAAGTACCTCTAAAAGTGCAAAAGAATGTTCATGCCTGAGCACAGGTGTGTTAATATTGCAAGTTAACCCTTCGATTACAAGATAGGTATCCAACACATTGTGACAATGCTTTGGAAACCTCTCTGGCACTCGGATAGTTAACAAATTCCCTGCTTGCCTGCACGCAGGTGTGTAACAGAATGAAAACGTTAACCCTTTTTGTGCCAGAATTAATCAGAAGGAAATGTTCAATATTAGGGGTACTTCTTGAGCATCCAGGGGTGGACTGGCCCGGGGGGCAAGGGAGCAAATGCCCCACGGGCCGGTCATGGTATGGGCCGATGGGCCGCTTACCACCTCTCTACATCTACTGCTGTTGCGGGAGGTGTAAGTGCACAGGGCCGGCCCTCTCATTAATATAATGTGAGGAAGGATTTCCAGGAACCAATGAGCATGCGGACATAGGCCCACTCAGGCTCATGAGGGTGCCTCATCACTGCGGCTCTAAAGAAGAGGAGGATGGGGAAAAAAACGTGTGCGCAGGCTCTGTGCTATGTAACTGCCTTGGAGTGAAAGAATATGCACCATCCAACCTGTCCCTTACCAAGTGGAGGTAAGATTAGATGAGCTAAGTAAGTGTGTGGGGCAGAGATATGGACTGGCAAGGCAATGATGATCAAAGAACGGGTCTCCTGTGCATTTTCACGCCAGGCAACAGTGTAATAGGTACCCTTTAATTAAAAGATAATGGACTTCTGCCACACAAGAGGGCTGGCTGGGAGACTACAGTCTGTGAAATGAAGTGGCCACTAACAATTGTGATTAACCTGTTAAGTGCCAGAAGTGTGTGCAATGCTTTACAAAGCAAGGCAATGCACACTCTTCAAGCAATCAAAGGGTTTAAGTCCCTGTGCAGTTTCAATATCATCCTCCACTGAAGGAGGTTATGTGTTTTTCAGCAAACGGAGGTTGTAAATCACTTCCTCCACTGGCAAACACACAGATAACCTCTCTAATCAATGCCAGGACCAGAGCTACATGCAGAGGTACACCATGCAGGGGCATTAACCATTTAAGAACTCGATGGGTGTGCTGTGTATTATTTTGCAATATGTCACACACCCATCTGGTTCTTAAATGGTTATTCAGCATTACCAGGTGCTGTTTCATTCCAAGGCCAGTTTACAGATGATGCACACAGTGGAATGAGAGACACTTGGGAAATGGTGTTCTTACAAAATGAGAGATACAGTGAGTGAGAGGCAACATTAATACGTTAGTTGAGAGCATAATGTCTCCTTGTTTGATGAAGATACAATCAAGTCTCTCCTATATAAATTTTATATATTACACTTTGTATTCTTAACTAATAAGTTTAGTTTGCTAATGGGAGTGCAGCATTGGTTACACCTACTCATATTTCAGTCTAGGAGTGTGAGAGAGATGGTCTCTGTGTGAAGATGTGAGATAGTATGTCTTTCCACCTCTTTTACCCTCTCTCTTTACACCTCTGCCTTTTTTACGCATTTGTCTCTCTTTTTTCCAGGTAGCTAGCAGGGGATGTCCCTTGTGTTAACTATAAGTACCAACAGGCTGAACAATCATTGGTACCCCATGGCATTTGGAGTTAATGAGAGCAGAAGCATGAAAAACTGGCAACAGGCTCCTCCTGCTTCTGAAATAAGAGTCAGTCAGCTGCCCCATCCTCTCCCAGGTACCCCATTCTCTTTCCATTCCTCCTCCTGTCTTCCCTCATCCTTCCTTCCATCCCATTTTACTGTCCATTTATTTTCATTCTATCACTATATAAATATATATATATATATATATAAAATACCAACATTCTAAACTGTATTTTGTCAGGTGGACACCAGCGGCCATTTGTGACTAATAGAATGAATGTGGGTGTGTAGAAGCGTGTGTCTGCTATGTGTGCAAGCGAATGAGAATTTGTCTGTGAGGGTGTTTGCGTTTGTAAGACATTAGGGGATTAACCCTTTGGTGGCCATACATTTATGTAATGGCATAATACTCTGCTGGTCTTGTGATGTGCTCATTTGGTCTCCTTTTAGAGTGCTTGAAATGTCCACACATCTGTGATTAGTAAATTACCATTGATGTAAACAGACTTTTAACCCAATGAATTGATGATAAATGCATTGGAGACCTTTCTGGCATTTAGGAGGTTAAAACCCCCATTTAAATAATTGTGAATTTTTATTTGTCACTTATGGTGCATTTGGTTTGCCCCAGAAGTGCTGCATTTGTGTCTTGTTACATATAGTTTACACAGTGTACAGTCTTTTGGAAGGTACTCTATGTAGACTGTCAGACACTGCAACTGATGTACTAAGAACATGTGGCCTTATACATAGTCTATACAGTGTACAGTATATGGTAAGGTACCATATGCAGACTACTGTGTGACACTGAGACTGATGTGCTAAGAGTGTGTCCTTATACATATAGTCTACATAGTGTACAAACTAAAGGTAAGGTACGGTATGTAGACTATGGTGTTACACTGACGCTCATGTACTAATAACCTGTGTCATTATATATAAAAGTGCAGTAGGACAATTCTGGGGAAACCAGTTTCATCAAGAAAATTTCAATGTAATTAAATAAAACTTTTAAAACCTTGAATGCCAGAAATGTCTCCACCTCCCTAGCATGCAATGGGTTAGAAAGCCCCATTTAAATCAGTAGCAATCTGGCGACTTTGTATGTGCCTCCTATGGTGCAGTTGGTTTACCCCAGTATTGCACCTTTATACATAAGGCACACAGTACCCTAGTTGATACATAAGGAGCACAGTACCCTGGTTGATACATAAGGCGCACAGTACCGTAGTTGATACATAGGCCGCACAGTACCCTAGTTGATGAGGGTGAAAACAGACCTGTGTCCATCAAATTCAGCCTTTGCCCTATGAACTTTGGTGATCCATTAAATGCATTTCCAGTGAAGCCCCAAGTGGGCGAAAAAAAATCCCCCCCTAACCCTATAGGGAAACAAAAAAATATTTCCAAAATGTGCACTGATTGTTTTTTTTTTAATATAAATATATTAAATGCTGTTGTTTAACCCTTTCAGTGCCAGATGGGTGTTTAGACATTGGATCCTTCTCTGGAACTCAAAGGTTCAATATAATGTGTGATGCTTTCATTCTTCATATTGTCTTTCTTCCTCCATTTTGTTCTTCTCCCTTAATTTCTTCTCCCCCTTTGCCCTTTCTCTCCACATTTTCCACCCCCTCTTTCCCCATTTGCCTTCTCTCTTCCCTTAGTTGAAATATAGCTACATTAGTGATACCAAAAAACGTACAACTCTATGAATACCCATTACAAGTCATAGAATTATAATGTCCATGGTATCCCTATTATACCTATATTTCAGTTGAAAGTACTGTGTTATTGATGTAAGTCAGTTTCTATTGTAAGCTCTGTGGTATCAATAGTGTATCTCTGTTTCAATTTTAAGCTCCATGACATCACTTGTCTTACTTTACAAATTTAATACAAATTATAAAAATAACAAAAGGGCATTGGCTAGGATAGTGGACTGGAACGATTGTAGAAATGGGCCACCTAATTGTACTTGCCCCTCAGGCCAAACGTTGCTAGCCCTCCCCTGTGAGGATCACATCTGAATAACACTGCTGTACTGTGCCCTAAACACAGATTAATAGTGAAAAATAGGATACACAAACTGGTTTGTTATTTGAAAACCAAACTGGTTTGCTGCAAATGCAAACTGGCAAACTGGCTCACTGATTTATTCATTAAGTGACAAACCAGACCTCTTTTCTATTGCCGGGATTCCTCAACCTGTCTTCAGGTACCATTAGCAGGCCATGTATTTGAGCACAGGTAAGTCAATCAAAGTCTCGTTTGATTAGCTCATGCAGAGGAAACATATAGGGGAATGGCTAAATCAACCAGTGTATCCCATCTGATATGCATCTTTGTGAGCGGATGTTATGACTGCACCTTTACTCATGTACAAACGCATAACCGACACACAGAACTCATCTAGTGCAAGCATCTCACTTGAGCAAGCCCAAAGGCCACCCTATAGTATGCATACAAATATGGAAGATTTTAGTATTTTATCTGTATCTTGTTAATACATGGTCTAAACATGAAAAAAAAGGAACACATGGAAAATACATTTTCTTGCAGCCTGTCCCTTGATAAAAGTAGTGCAAAGTTGCTATATTTTAGAAATAAATGTTTAGCGCATAGGCTTCAAGTTTCGGTGTCCATGGTGGTGGGAACCCCCATGACACACACAGCTGCCTCACCTTCATAAACATAGGGGTAAACAGGCTTGCCTTGGGGCAAGTGTTGGCTTTGCTCCCACTGGAAAAATGTCTGTGAATGCCCATGGTTTTTAGGTGGGTCCAGATCACAAAATGGGATCATTGCCCCTATTTTAATCAACAATAGAATAGAACCTTATTGAATCTTACTGGGCCATGAGATCTGATGAAGAAACCCCTGTTCTACTTCATTTATGTACCACAATTTACATAATGTATTAAAGGGGAACTTTCACCCCGCAATAACTTAAGGCTAACTTATTGCACACCTGGCGACTAGCTGCTTAGTAGCGCTAGTCGCCAGCAATATTACCCGGTTCTTCAGATATCGGCGTTTTACAGGAGCAGGAAGCACGGATGTATCGTCACAGTGACGTCCGTGCACCTGCGCTGTCAGTCCCTTTTGCACCGTGTGGTGCCAGGTACGTCTCTGTCACTAAGTGACAGTTTCTGCGGGACGTACCTGGTAAGTCATCCGTCGTTAAGGGTTTAAATACGACCTCAGATGTCTTTAGTAAATGATTCATAATACATAAGAGAGGTCTCTAGTCACTAAATGGTTTAGGCAACAAACTGCAGTAAAACTGGGAAGTGAATATGACACATTTAAGCCATGGAAAATGAATCAACTAAATTCAGCACATTTATCTAGTCTATGGTATTTGTGTGTCATATTGTTACAAATGCCCAAAGCTCTTTCTAAGGAAAACAGTTTAAATATTAAGAAGCATTCATTACACACTTATAAAGAACCTGTTTAACATGTGGCTAAAAAAAACAAGCCTGAAGGTTTAAAAAAGATTAACACAGAACCACTGCTGAGCTTTGGAACTTAGACTGCTGCCACTAGGACTAATGGAGTTGTTTCCATAATACTGAACCACATGGAAGTGCTTCATTGCCTGAACATTTCTTCATTGACTCTAATTAGGCTCCCCATTAGGCTAGGTATGGTTCTAAAAGCAAAGGAAGCATAATTTATTTTGCAACATTGCTATTCACAATCTATAGATTTTCATAGTCTTTCAAATAATTATTTTGTTTTCCCTTGTAAAATGATTAACCATTTATGATGTGGCTCAGGGCCTGAATTTCCAATTAGGCAGAGAAGGCAACCACCTATAGCTTCAGATTTTGAGATGTGCCTCCTATTCTTGCCACACACACACGTTCTGAGTTGTGGGAGTGACCAGTGAAATAATAATGCCACTGGAGCAGTTACTGTTTCCTTCTGTACAGTGGCCAGCTTATTTAGTTTATATACACCTCTGTATTGCCTAGATGCCAGAGAGATCTCAAATGCATCACAAAGCTATCTATTAGAAGTCTCTCTAGTGAGCAAAGGGTTAAGAGTAGTGTTGAGCGAGCATGCTCGGCCGATGCCCGGATCGGCTCGAGCATCGCTCTGCTCGGCACATGGCGGTACTCGTACGAGTACCGCATGTGCTCGCCCGCCATGTTCGGGTCTCCTCCCCGCACGTTTTGCGGCTGCTGCGCAGCCAATAAACGTGCAGGGAGGCTCTCACATCAGTGTAATGCCAGCAGCCATGTTGGCTGCTGGCATTACACTGATTGGCTGGCCAGAACCCGTGGTCGGGTGCTGTATAGCACCTGACCAGCGAGTTCGGCTCAGTCTTAGCCAGGGAGAGCTGAGGATAGGAAGGGAAAGTCAGTGTAGGGAGGAAAAAAAGCAAAATTGTGAAAAAAAAAGAACCAAAAGTCCTTTTTAGGACTACTGTGTGTGGGGGCAGCAGGTTATTTTGTGTGGGGGAAAAAAAAAAAAAAAAAAAAAAAAAACATATATTCTGTTTAGTGTGCAAAGTTGCAGATTAGAGCACATTCTGTTTAGTGTGCACAGTTGCAGATTAGAGCACATTCTGTTTAGTGTGCAAAGTTGCAGATTAGAGCACATTCTGTTTAGTGTGCAAAGTTGCAGATTAGAGCACATTCTGTTTAGTGTGCAAAGTTGCAGATTAGAGCACATTCTGTTAAGTCTTCAAACTAAAATATCAAAGTCACATATTCCATTCAGTGTGCGTCGCCGCAGTTTAGCAGCACATTCTGTGTACTGTGCAGAGTTGCAGAATAGGAAGAAATACTGTTAAGTCTTCAAACTAAAATATCAAAGTCACATATTCCATTCAGTGTGCTTCGCCGCAGTTTAGCAGCACATTCTGTGTACTGTGCAGAGTTGCAGAATAGGAAGAAATACTGTTAAGTCTTCAAACTAAAATATCAAAGTCACATATTCCATTCAGTGTGTTTCGCCGCAGTTTAGCAGCACATTCTGTGTACTGTGCAGAGTTGCAGAATAGGAAGAAATACTGTTAAGTCTTCAAACTAAAATATCAAAGTCACATATTCCATTCAGTGTGCTTCGCCGCAGTTTAGCAGCACATTCTGTGTACTGTGCAGAGTTGCAGAATAGGAAGAAATACTGTTAAGTTTTCAAACTCAAATATTAAAGTCACATATTCCATTCAGTGTGTGTCACCGCAGTTTAGCAGCCTATTCTGTGTACTCTGCACAGTTGCAGAATAGGAAGAAATACTGTTAAGTCTTCAAACTCAAATATTAAAGTCACATATTCCATTCAGTGTGTGTCACCGCAGTTTAGCAGCCTATTCTGTGTACTCTGCACAGTTGCAGAATAGGAAGAAATACTGTTAAGTCTTCAAACTCAAATATTAAAGTCACATATTCCATTCAGTGTGTGTCACCGCAGTTTAGCAGCCTATTCTGTGTACTCTGCACAGTTGCAGAATAGGAAGAAATACTGTTAAGTTTTCAAACTCAAATATTAAAGTCACATATTCCATTCAGTGTGTGTCACCGCAGTTTAGCAGCCTATTCTGTGTACTCTGCACAGTTGCAGAATAGGAAGAAATACTGTTAAGTTTTCAAACTCAAATATTAAAGTCACATATTCCATTCAGTGTGTGTCACCGCAGTTTAGCAGCCTATTCTGTGTACTCTGCACAGTTGCAGAATAGGAAGAAATACTGTTAAGTCTTCAAACTCAAATATTAAAGTCACATATTCCATTCAGTGTGTGTCACCGCAGTTTAGCAGCCTATTCTGTGTACTCTGCACAGTTGCAGAATAGGAAGAAATACTGTTAAGTTTTCAAACTCAAATATTAAAGTCACATATTCCATTCAGTGTGTGTCACCGCAGTTTAGCAGCCTATTCTGTGTACTCTGCACAGTTGCAGAATAGGAAGAAATACTGTTAAGTTTTCAAACTCAGATATTAAAGTCACATATTCCATTCAGTGTGTGTCACCGCAGTTTAGCAGCCTATTCTGTGTACTCTGCACAGTTGCAGAATAGAAAGAAATACTGTTAAGTTTTCAAACTCAAATATTAAAGTCACATATTCCATTCAGTGTGTGTCACCGCAGTTTAGCAGCCTATTCTGTGTACTCTGCACAGTTGCAGAATAGGAAGAAATACTGTTAAGTTTTCAAACTCAAATATTAAAGTCACATATTCCATTCAGTGTGTGTCACCGCAGTTTAGCAGCCTATTCTGTGTACTCTGCACAGTTGCAGAATAGGAAGAAATACTGTTAAGTCTTCAAACTCAAATATTAAAGTCACATATTCCATTCAGTGTGTGTCACCGCAGTTTAGCAGCCTATTCTGTGTACTCTGCACAGTTACAGAATAGGAAGAAATACTGTTAAGTCTTCAAACTCAAATATTAAAGTCACATATTCCATTCAGTGTGTGTCACCGCAGTTTAGCAGCCTATTCTGTGTACTCTGCACAGTTGCAGAATAGGAAGAAATACTGTTAAGTTTTCAAACTCAAATATTAAAGTCACATATTCCATTCAGTGTGTGTCACCGCAGTTTAGCAGCCTATTCTGTGTACTCTGCACAGTTGCAGAATAGGAAGAAATACTGTTAAGTTTTCAAACTCAAATATTAAAGTCACATATTCCGTGTAAGATGAAGAAGGCGGGTAAAAAGGGACGGGGAAGTGGACGTGATCCTGATAGTTCAGGGCGCGGGTCAGGACGCGGAGAAACTGTGCCTGGTGCCAGAGCACAAGAAAGAAAGACATCCACCATACCTAGCTTCATGTCTCATTTCACAGGGCATCGCAGGACATCACTCTCGAGGTCCGACCACTGCGAACAGGTGGTCGGTTGGATGTCAGCTGATACTGCTTCCAGTCGGTTAAGCACCACCCTGTCTTCCACCAAGTCCACTCTCAGTAGCCAAGAGTCTGGTCAACATAATCCTCACTCTGATCATCCTTCCTCCCACCATACACGGTCTGGTCAAAGAAGTGATCCCACACTGGGATATAGTGAGGAGCTCGTCTCATCACCAATCCTTCATTTGACCCTCTCTCCAAGCACGCTTGCAGAGGAACATGACATCTTGTGCCCTGATTCACAACCTCTAGAGGGTACCCAATCACAAGAAGATGACAGATGTGAACGGCATTTAAGGTCAAAGGAAGTAGTGGATGATGATGATGATGATGAGACACAGTTGCCATTAAATCAACCACTATTTCCGTCTCAAGACCTTGTTGAGGAGAATGTTATACAGTTGTCAATGACTGAGTATGTGGTGGGATCAAGACATGAGGAGGATGATCAGAGTGAGGAAGTGGAGGAGGACTTGGTGGACGATGAGGTGACTGACCCCACCTGGGAAGGTGTAGAGCCGAGCGATGACAGCAGTCCTGAGGGTGAGCCATCTGCAGCACCGCAACAGGCTGGAAGAGGCAGTGGTGTGGCTACAGAAAGAAGGCGGACCGCACCAAACCGGCCCGCAAATGTTCCACGGAGCACCCCCTTGCGTAAATCTACCTTGCCAAGGGGTAGGTGTTCCGCGGTATGGCGTTTTTTTAAGGAAAGTGCGGACGACAAAAGAATTGTAGTTTGCAACCTGTGCCACACCAGAATGAGCCGAGGCATGAACACTAGAAACCTCACCACCACCAGCATGATCCGACACATGGCATCCAAGCACCGTAATAAGTGGGAGGAACGCCTGGATCGCCCATCTGTGTCTGCAGGCCACACCACTGCCTCCTCTTCCCCTGTTTTCGGTGCCGGCCAATCGCCTGTCGAAGGCGCAGGCCCACATACCTCCCGCCCTGCACCTGTACCATCTGAAGCACCATCAGCGACCACATCCACTTCCCTGTGTCAGCACAGCGTCCAAATGTCGTTACCCCAGGCATTTGAGCGCAAGCGAAAATACCCAGCCACCCACCCACAGGCCATAGCACTAACCTCACACCTTTCCAAATTACTGGCCATCGAAATGCTGCCATTTAGGCTTGTGGACACTGAGTCCTTCCGCAGCCTGATGGCAGCAGCTGTCCCTCGGTACGCGGTCCCCAGCCGCCACTACTTTTCCCGGTGTGCCATCCCCGCATTACACCACCATGTGTCCCGTAACATCACCCGTGCCCTGACCAACGCTGTTACTGGGAAGGTCCACTTAACGACTGACACATGGACAAGTGCTTGTGGCCAGGGACGCTACATTTCCCTGACGGCACACTGGGTGAATGTCGTGGAGGCTGGGAGCGACTCGGACCCTGGGATGGCACGGGTGCTACCCACGCCGAGGATTGCGGGCCCTACCTCCATCAGGGTTTCCACCAGCACCTACGTTATTGGCTCCTCCTCCTCCGTTTCCACCTCCGAATTCTCTACACGCAGCGCCACTCCCCCATCAGCCAGTAGCTGGAAGCAGTGTAGCACTGCAGTGGGGAAGCGTCAACAGGCCGTGCTGAAGCTGATCTGCCTTGGGGACAAACAGCACACGGCCTCAGAGCTGTTGCAGGGGATTAGTCACCAGACCGAGCAGTGGCTCTCGCCACTCAACCTGCAACCAGGCATGGTTGTGTGTGATGATGGGCGTAACTTGGTGGCAGCTTTGGAGCTCGGCAAGCTCACACACGTACCATGCCTAGCGCATGTATTTAATTTAGTGGTTCAGCGATTTCTAAAAACCTACCCCAATGTGCATGATCTCTTGACCAAGGTGCGCCGCGTGTGTGCACATTTCCGTAAGTCATCTACAGCTTCGGCCGGCCTGTTGAAGCTGCAGCAGCGCTTACAATTGCCAGCTCACCGGCTGCTGTGTGACGTGAGCACACGCTGGAACTCCACCTTCCACATGTTGGCCCGGCTTTGTGAGCAGCAGAGGGCAGTAGTGGAGTACCAGCTGTTACACGGTCGTCGCCTCTCCGTTCAACTTCCTGTAATCAGAAGTGAGGAGTGGGAATGGATGTCAGACCTCTGCGAGGTTTTACGCAATTTTGAGGAATCGACACAGATGGTGAGCGGCGATAACGCTATTATCAGTGTAACCATCCCACTTCTGTGTCTACTGAAACGCTCGCTGCTCACAATTAAAACCGACGCTTTGCATGTGGAAGAGGTGGAAATGGGGGAGGAAGAGCTTTAACAAGGTGATAGCCAGAGCACCCTCACTTCGTCTTCTCAGCGACAATTGGAGGAGGCGGAGGAGGAGGAGGAGGAGGAAGACACGGTTGCCTCCGCTACAGAGGGTAGCCATGGAACTTTAGTTCCATCTCTTCAGCGTGGGTGGGCAGAACAGGAGGAAGAGGATGAGGATATTGAGAGTCATCCTCCTGGTGAGGACAGCGAAATCTTGACTGTTGGTATTCTGGCACACATGGCTGACTTTATGTTAGGCTGCCTTTCCCGTGACCCACGCGTTGTACGCATTTTAGACAACACGGATTACTGGGTGTTCACCCTTCTGGACCCCCGCTACAAAGAGAATTTCTCATCTCTCATTCCTCCGGTGGAGAGGACAAGCAAAATGGTGCAATACCAGAAGGTTCTTGTCGAAAAATTGCTCCAAAATTTTCCATCTGACAACGCTGGCGGCAGAGTACGTGCTACCTTGGCCAACCGAGAAGGGGAGAAAAGGGGAGCACACAGCAGTTCCGACAAAGGCAGGGCAACACTCTCCAAGGCGTGGGACACCTTCATGACACCCCGCCAGCACCCTCACCCTGATGCGCAGCCTAGTGTCACAAGGAGGGAAAAGTTTTGGAAGATGGTGAAGGAGTACGTAGCAGACCGTGTCAGCGTCCTCAATGATCCCTCTGTGCCTTACAACTACTGGGTGTCCAAGCTGGACACGTGGTATGAACTGGCACTCTACGCCTTGGAGGTGCTGGCCTGCCCTGCCGCCAGCGTTCTGTCTGAGCGGGTATTTAGTGCTGCTGGTGGCATCATAACAGATGAGCGTATCCGCCTTTCCACCGACAATGCTGATAGGTTGACACTTATAAAAATGAACAAGGCCTGGATTTCCCCTGACTTCTCCACTCCACTGGAGGAAAGCCCCGGGGGAACATAAACTCACTTTATATATGTTATTTACAATGATGGGAATACTCTGTATTCCCATTCACCCCTTCCACCCAAAAAACGGGTATATGGTTGACTCTTAATCTTCTCATCCTCCTCCTCCTCTTCCATATGCCCTGTGCTATAATTTTTATATAGGGCCAGCTCACCAGCGGGCCCTGTGATATAATTTTTATATAGGGCCAGCTCACCAGCGGGCCCTGTTTGACAATTTTTATATAGGTCAGCTCACCAGCGGGCCTTCTCATATAATGTTTTATTGGGTCAGCTCTCTAACGGGCCCTCTCATATAATGTTTTATAGCGTCAGCTCACTAGCGGGCCTTCGCATATAATGTTTAGGATGGTCATCTCTGCAGAAGACCCTCACCCATAATGTTTTAGATGGTCAGCTCAGCGCACGTTTCCCTCTTAATCATGGCCTCAGTTCAATAAAATCAAGGAAATTTTTGGGAGAATTTGCCTCTGCGCACGTTTCCCTCTTAATCATGGCCTCACTTCAGAAAATCAAGGAAATTTTTGGGATAATTTGCCTCTGCGCACGTTTCCCTCTTAATCATGGCCTCACTTCAGAAAACCAAGGAAATTTTGGGGATAATTTGCAGATAATATACAAGTAAATATACAGCAAATATTGTTTGGTAACAATTTTTCGCCTAAAGTCGTTTTTATTTTCCTTTTTGTGTGTTTTATGGTCAGTCTGTAAAAATGGCGTACTACGGGCGAAAGATCGTTCCCAGCAGCGATGTTGGACTCCATCCTTTTCTGCCCTTTTCCTATGGACCAGGCACCCTCCCCTCATCAGAGCAGGGGGTGCCTGGTGTAATGCTCGAGTCCTCCCATTGACTTCAATGGGGCTCGGGTGCTCGGCCGAGCACTCGAGCCTCCGGGGGCGCTCGGTCAGAGCACCCGAACACCCGAGCATTGGGGTGCTCGCTCATCACTAGTTAAGAGCTTTTAACCCTTTGCGTGCCAAGGGGTTGTGACCAATGCACTCCTCTGGCACTTGGCAGATTAAAGTTTGTATATTACAGGCTGGGGTATTTTCTGTCCATTTACTGTAAATGGGGTGAGGGGAAAGGTCATATGATGCCTGGGTGTGTGGTTATATGTGTGGTAAAAGGTGTTTGGTATGACCTTACCTAGGGGCACGTGAAATTTAATTTTGGCCCTGATGAGGATAATTTAACAAGCTGGAGGAGGCTTAAAGTGATAGCAATGTTTCATAATAAAAGCAGCTCTAATTAATCTTCATAGCATTTGGGCCATGGAGAGTGTTATTTCATTTCTGTCAGAGTTGTAGTTTAGGAGTAATTCAATGACAAAGTGTCCCCCTCCCGCCCCTTTTACTGATGTAACACTGCTCAGCCAGAGCAGAAGGGAAGTGCCCAGGTAGACTGCAGAGAGGGACAATCTTCAATTAAGATAAGGGAAAAACCTGAAAAACTTGGTCAAGGGGGGCAGGGCTTTCATTGTTCTAATAGGAAGAAGAGTGTCCCCTTCTGTTATCTGTCTGGTCTATGGACTGCATTCCACATCTGAGAAGAGATGGCTTACACTAAAGAAAGGGGGCGGGAGGGGGGAACTTTGCTTGTGAATATCTCTTAGACCATAAAGGTTTGAGAGATAAGACTTATATCGTTCTGCATGTTTTTTTAATGTCTACAAAATAAAATAAAGATAAAATGATGTATTACTATACCTTTAATAATAACACTGGGTACCTATGGATTAGAACAGTAGTAGACAATCCTGGGACTACAACCCACATTATCCCCAGCCAGCCAATGTCTGGTTGTGAATGATGGGAGTCCCCAGCAGCTGGAGGCCCTAAAATGAACAACTCCTAACTGAGAACAAAAGATGCAGAAGGGCATAACGTAATAATAATGGTTTCTATGAATCAATTCCACAGAATGAATCTTTCATTAGTAATAGATATCTTGTCCATGAAGGTGGATATCATACATTTATGCCAGACTCAGGACCCAACTTTCTACCGATGATGTCTTCTGAGGAAGGAGGAAGACTTCAGTGGGAAGTGTGTGGGATCCTGGAGGCCGGTAGCATAATTATATCTGCCTCCATGGACATAATATCTAGTACTCAGTACAGAATAATTTTAGAGAACCAATCTGTGCAGAATTGATTTGTAGTGGCCATTAGAGTTTTTTTTCTCAAATGAAGGTAAGTGGGAGGTTAAAATTAGAAGGTATTAGTGTTCATTTTAATGCTAGATACCAATGGCAAAAGGCACATAGCTTTCCAGATAATGTCATTCTATGGAGAACCTCTGTGCTTGTTCATCTCCAGCTGTTAATAGGTATATAGTTAATAGTTATACAGTTAATATTTATACAGTACTATTATGCAGCAAAAAATTTAAAATATATATATTTTTTTTATGGGATATTTTGGACCTTATACACAAAAGAAAAGTGGAGTAATTTTTGAGCAAGCTAAATATACTTTATGTCAGGGCTGTCCAAGTTCAGTCCTCAAGGGCCACCAACAGGCCGGGATTTAATAATTTCTCTGATTAAGCACAGGTGTTAATCAAAATTAATGAGCCACTGTTTAACTCACCTGTGCTTAATTAGGAAATTCCTTAAATCTTGGCCTGTTGGTGGCCCTTGAGGACTGGAAATGGACAGTCCTGCTTTACATGTCATAAATGTAAGTGAGCTTAAGCTGTAAACCGTAAATTTAACACTAGAGCACAACAATGTATGTGAGACCTTTACCATTCAAGAGGTCAACAAAAAAGGCCCATTTACATAATTGGAAATTTTAAAAATGTGCCCATTATTGTACTGTTAGTTAACCTCAGAATTCCTCCATTTTCTTTTATGCATACGGTCTTTAAAATGAGACTAATTTAATATCTCTATGACACTCACAAAACTCACAACAGTTCAATTCATTGTCAAAACTGCCATCCGCCATCCGCCATTCTTTTACAAAGAACAATTTGTCACTATAAGTGTTCAGGCTTTGTTATTATACAAAGCAATGTGTGTCTTTCATAATGCATATATACTTATTGATATGCAGTGGATTAGAGCATATAATTTGAATGTTGCATCATTTTACAAAGCAGATGTATTAAGTTTCAGCTATGTGTAGCTTGGCAGGATTGTAAGGTTATCCTTGTGGCTGGTACATGCTAACCTTTCTGATGAAGTTTAGCAGAGAAGCACACATAGGTGAACTGTACACCCAATCAGTAAGTGTAAGCAGGGGTAGGCAAATCTTTCTGACTGTGTGCCACATTTTGAGTTTGGATGGCCAAAGCATTCATCTTGCCTGTATTTGTGCACAGACACAGAAAAACACAAACAAACATACAAACATGCAAATATGAACATTTGTTGTCTTCAGAAGCCAAGATATGACTTTTCATGTGGTAGGGGTGGGGAGAGAAATCAAACCTTACAAGTACATATCTTTGTTACTGTGGTGCCACACATTCACATCTCTCATATTGCTACCAAATGAATGCCCTTCCTTCACTATAGTGGGCAAATGTATGCCCTTCCTTCAGTGAACATGGCAAATTTAGAGAAAATGACAGCCCCACCCACTCCTATTAACTGCTTATTTTGAAGGCTGAATAAAATAACTTTACAATAGGTTCTTCTCTACTGGCAGACGAAAAGGTCAGGATTACGATTTCTTTCACAGAGTGATTTGGTTGTCATGAGTAATTGTTACTGTGGTACCGCACACTCACATCTTTCACGGTGATACATGATACATGCCTTCATCTCGTGGACACATTTAATGGGGAAATGTCAATGGGAAATAAATTATGTACTGAACTCTAATACAGAATTCTGGTTATTTTGTTAATTTGTTACTAATCCTTCCCCCAGTTTCCCTCCTCTTCTGTACTGCTGCACATCCTAGTGTGGATTTTCTGGTAAACTAAACCATCTCCCCAATAAGAGCCTAAAGAACACTGATAAAAATAAGGCTACAGTCTCACCCTTACTTAAACGACCATTAAGTCCCAATGCCCTTGATGTTTCTTCTTTTAACCCCCCATACCATAGCCCCCAACACCAACCAATGTAAAACAAGGAACATTGTGAAATGAAGACAAAGACATGTAGGTGGCAAACTAAAAAGGCTACAGTTTTCATTAAAGCTCTGGGCCAGTGGTCACAGTTTGAGGCTTGACCAGCACCCAGGTGCCTGCTGCTGGGGAACAAGTGAGAGAATAACCTACAGAACCACCACCCCTCCAATAACAGCCTACAGTCTCACGCTTACTGTAACCCCTTAAGGACCCATGACATGCCAGGACCTTCATGTAGGTTCTACACTTAAGGACCGGTAACAGTCCTGGCATGTCATGGAATTCAGGGATCCCTGGGCAGCTGGGGACCGCTCAGGGACCCCTGCATCCAATGAGCAAAAAAAAAAAAAAAAGCCCCATGGTCCTTAACCCTTTGAGTGCCAGAGGGGTACGCAGCGCATTGTGCTGCAATGCGTTGTGTACCCCTCTGACACTCAAAGGGTTAACTGCCAGCCGCTCCCCATGTGGCCGGTCGTTAAGGGGTTAATGACCATTACATTTTACAGCAGTGGCTTAGACAATGGCTATTTGTGGTTGGAGACTATAGGAAATTTTTAAGAGTCTAAGTACAAAAGATAATAGGCTCTTACTCAAAGACTATTAAACACAGAAAAAAATACACTAGTATAGTTACTTCAGCATGTCACATGTGTATTACATGTTTATTAAAATAAATAAAATTGTTTCTGATGAAATTTTCCCTTCAAAGACAAAATTCCAGTCATACATCTACTGAAAGCTAGACAGGAAGTCAGTATTCGTTCTCTATATAGGCACACTGCTGTATAAGCATGTAGTATTATACTCTACACTCTTAAAACATGACCACTAACCAATAAAGACAAAAAGTTTGAAAACAGCCAAATGGAATGAATTGGTTTGACAAAGAGAGGCATGCATTTGGGAGCACTCAGAGACATAAGGCATAATAAATACGTGCAATTGTGGATATGAAATTAAGAAAAAGATTAGCAATAAACAAAATTGTAGCCAGAATAATACCTTAGAGTGGTAGCAATCCCACTGTGTGGTCATACTGTCTTAGCAATAAGAACAAAACAAGGGATACAAACCAATCTTCAACAGTATAAAATAAAACAATATATATGCGCAATTATTGCAATGTTTTGGGCATCATTCCATTCCAAGACACTGGGAAATTGGATATGAAAATTATGTTTTTCCACATGGAAGTGAATGCACATGTGCTTTTATAACCATCACATTCACACAACAGACTGTCAGCATCCTCTGTGACATGAATATACAATTTAGACGTTCACATATGCCATTTAATTTTTTCATTAATTATCAAAAGCAAACGGATACAATGTCCTTCTACCTCGTTCTTGCACGTAATGGTTTAATCAGGCATTGAGTATGAAGCAATGGAGATGGACTCCTAGAAGCTTCATATTAGTCTCCTCCATGTATGTCAAGTGATTTTTTTCTACTGGCAGTACTTGATGACATTATATCACATTGGCTGGAGTTGTCAGTTTATATGCCTGGAGGAGACTGACTAAAACGGAGCTGCTGAGGTCCTTGGTTGACTTGTGCACGGCAAAAATTTTCGGTAAAATTTGAATTCAGACTAATTTCTTTTTTTTCCATTCAGAGGATGGAGGCTTTTAGTTTCACTCCAATGGACCTTGGAATGTAAGCTCACCTGCCATGCCAAGGCAAGCCTCATAGGTGCGTCCATCAAGACAATTAAATTATTTTGAATTACTTTTCTTAAGCTGCACCCATTATGTAACACTTTATTACTGTGTTTTTTTTTTATTTTGTAATTTTTTATTTTTTTTGTAATAAATGAGATTTATATATGTATAAGATACATCAAATTAAAGCCCTTTCTGCCCTTTAAAAATTGTATATAATATGTGTTTGTGCAATAAATGAAAAAGATAGGAATTATGGTTGAACACACACATAGCAAAAATGCCAAAATTGCTTGTGTCCTTAACTGGTTAATATCTGCACTTTGCATGAACTGTAAAGCTCCTGTTTTACCAGATCTATTTTTAGCAGCATGTAGCAACAGTGTAATAGTTTCAGGTGGGAAATCGCCGTTCCGTCTATTTTTAGTAGCATGTAGCAACATTGTAATAGTTTCAGGTGGGAAAGCGCCGTCCGAGTTTCCGAAATTGACTCTGAAATTTCAGATTAGGTCCGTTTTGGATTCTGATTTTTTTTGTGGGAGGACTTGGCTTTCGGAAGGTTTGAATGATGCTGAATATGCCTTATTCTTCCAAATTCTGAAATTGGCCAAACCGAATCGCACAAGTCTAGTCCTTGGTGTAAAGAGTAGTGATGAGCGAGCACCCCAATGCTCGGGTGTTCGGGTGCTCTGACCGAGCGCCCCCGGAGGCTCGAGTGCTCGGCCAAGCACCCGAGCCCCATTGAAGTCAATGGGAGGACTCGAGCACTACCCCAGGCACCCCCTGCTCTGATGAGGGGAGGGTGCCTGGTCCATAGGAAAAGGGCAGAAAATGATGGAAACACCACAGAAATGGTTCAGGGACAGCATAGGGAGGATGTCTGGATGCATCTTGGACTCCAACATCGCTGCTGGGAACGATCTTTCGCCCGTAGTACGCCATTTTTACAGACTGACCGTAAAACACACAAAAAGGCAGATAAAAACGACTTTAGGTGAAAAATTGTTACCAAACAGTATTTGCTGTATATTTACTTGTATATCATCTGCAAATTCTCCCAAAAATTTCCTCGATTTTTCTGACCTGAGGCCATGATTAAGAGGGAAACGTGCGCAGAGGCAAATTCTCCCAAAAATTTCCTTGATTTTTCTGAACTGAGGCCATGATTAAGAGGGAAACGTGCGCAGAGGCAAATTCTCCCAAAAATTTCCTTGATTTTTCTGAACTGAGGCCATGATTAAGAGGGAAACGTGCGCAGAGGCAAATTCTCCCAAAAATTTCTTTGATTTTTCTGAACTGAGGCCATGATTAAGAGGGAAACGTGCGCAAAGGCAAATTCTCCCAAAAATTTCCTCGATTTTTCTGAACTGGGGCCATGATTAAGAGGGAAACGTGCGCTGAGCCGACCATCCAACACATTATGGGTGAGGGTCTGCTGCGGAGCTGACCATCCTAAACATTATATGCGAAGGCCCGCTAGTGAGCTGACGCTATAAAACATTATATGAGAGGGCCCGCTAGAGAGCTGACCCAATAAAACATTATATGAGAAGGCCCGCTGGTGAGCTGACCTATACAAAAATTGTCAAACTGCGCCCGCTGGTGAGCTGGCCCTATATAAAAATTATATCACAGGGCCCGCTGGTGAGCTGGCCCTATATAAAAATTATGTCCCAGGGTATATGGAAGAGAGTCAACCATATACCCGTTTTTTGGGTGGAAGGGGTGAATGGGAATACAGAGTATTCCCATCATTGTAAATAACATATATAAAGTCACTTTATATTCCTCCGGGGCTTTCCTCCAGTGGAGTGGAGAAGTCAGGGGAAATCCAGCCCTTGTTCATTTTTATAAGTGTCAACCTATCAGCATTTTCGGTGGAAAGGCGGATACGCTTATCTGTTATGATGCCACCAGCAGCACTAAATACCCGCTCAGACAGAAGCTGGCGGCAGGGCAGGCCAGCACCTCCAAGGCGTAGAGTGCCAGTTCATACCACGTGTCCAGCTTGGACACCCAGTAGTTGTAAGGCACAGAGGGATCATTGAGGACGCTGACACGGTCTGCTACGTACTCCTTCACCATCTTCCAAAACTTTTCCCTCCTTGTGACACTAGGCTGCGCATCAGGGTGAGGGTGCTGGCGGGGTGTCATGAAGGTGTCCCACGCCTTGGAGAGTGTTGCCCTGCCTTTGTCGGAACTGCTGTGTGCTCCCCTTTTCTCCTCTTCTCGGTTGGCCAAGGTAGCACGTACTCTGCCGCCAGCGTTGTCAGATGGAAAATTTTGGAGCAATTTTTCAACAAGAACCTTCTGGTATTGCACCATTTTGCTTGTCCTCTCCACCGGAGGAATGAGAGATGAGAAATTCTCTTTGTAGCGGGGGTCCAGAAGGGTGAACACCCAGTAATCCGTGTTGTTTAAAATGCGTATAACGCGTGGGTCACGGGAAAGGCAGCCTAACATAAAGTCAGCCATGTGTGCCAGAGTACCAACAGGCAAGATTTCACTGTCCTCACCAGGAGGATGACTCTCAATCTCCTCATCCTCTTCCTCCTCTTCTGCCCACCCACGCTGAAGAGATGGAACTAAAGTTCCATGGCTACCCTCTGTAGCGGAGGCAACCGTGTCTTCCTCCTCCTCCGCCTCCTCCAATTGTCGCTGAGAAGACGAAGTGAGGGTGCTCTGGCTATCACCTTGTGTAAGCTCTTCCTCCCCCATTTCCACCTCTTCCACATGCAAAGCGTCGGTTTTAATTGTGAGCAGCGAGCGTTTCAGTAGACACAGAAGTGGGATGGTTACACTGATAATAGCGTTATCGCCGCTCACCATCTGTGTCGATTCCTCAAAATTGCGTAAAACCTCACAGAGGTCTGACATCCATTCCCACTCCTCACTTCTGATTAGAGGAAGTTGAACGGAGAGGCGACGACCGTGTAACAGCTGGTACTCCACTACTGCCCTCTGCTGCTCACAAAGCCGGGCCAACATGTGGAAGGTGGAGTTCCAGCGTGTGCTCACGTCACACAGCAGCCGGTGAGCTGGCAATTGTAAGCGCTGCTGCAGCTTCAACAGGCCGGCTGAAGCTGTAGATGACTTACGGAAATGTGCACACACGCGGCGCACCTTGGTCAAGAGATCATGCAAATTGGGGTAGGTTTTTAGAAATCGCTGAACCACTAAATTAAATACATGCACTAGGCATGGTACGTGTGTGAGCTTGCCGAGCTCCAAAGCCGCCACCAAGTTACGCCCATTATCACACACAACCATGCCTGGTTGCAGGTTGAGTGGTGAGAGCCACTGCTCGGTCTGGTGACTAATCCCCTGCAACAGCTCTGAGGCCGTGTGCTGTTTGTCCCCAAGGCAGATCAGCTTCAGCACGGCCTGTTGACGCTTCCCCACTGCAGTGCTACACTGCTTCCAGCTACCGGCTGATGGGTGAGTGGCGCTGCGCGCAGAGAATTCGGAGGTGGAAACGGAGGAGGAGGAGGAGGAGCCAATAACGTAGGTGCTGGCGGAAACCCTGATGGAGGTAGGGCCCGCAATCCTCGGCGTGGGTAGCACCTGTGCCATCCCAGGGTCCGAGTCGCTCCCAGCCTCCACGACATTCACCCAGTGTGCCGTCAGGGAAATGTAGCGTCCCTGGCCACAAGCACTTGTCCATGTGTCAGTCGTTAAGTGGACCTTCCCAGTAACTGCGTTGGTCAGGGCACGGGTGATGTTACGGGACACATGGTGGTGTAAGGCGGGGACGGCACACCGGGAAAAGTAGTGGCGGCTGGGGACTGCGTACCGAGGGACAGCTGCTGCCATCAGGCTGCGGAAGGACTCAGTGTCCACAAGCCTAAATGGCAGCATTTCGATGGCCAGTAATTTGGAAAGGTGTGAGGTTAGTGCTATGGCCTGTGGGTGGGTGGCTGGGTATTTTCGCTTGCGCTCAAATGCCTGGGGTAACGACATTTGGACGCTGTGCTGGGACAGGGAAGTGGATGTGGTCGCTGATGGTGCTTCAGATGCTACAGGTGCAGGGCAGGAGGTATGCGGGCCTGCGCCTTCGACAGGCGATTGGCCGGCACCGAAAACAGGGGAAGAGGAGGCAGTGGTGTGGCCTGCAGACACAGATGGGCGATCCAGGCGTTCCTCCCACTTATTACGGTGCTTGGATGCCATGTGTCGGATCATGCTGGTGGTGGTGAGGTTTCTAGTGTTCATGCCTCGGCTCATTCTGGTGTGGCACAGGTTGCAAACTACAATTCTTTTGTCGTCCGCACTTTCCTTAAAAAAACGCCATACCGCGGAACACCTACCCCTTGGCAAGGGAGATTTACGCAAGGGGGTGCTCCGTGGAACATTTGCGGGCCGGTTTGGTGCGGTCCGCCTTCTTTCTTTAGCCACACCACTGCTTCTTCCAGCCTGTTGCGGTGCTGCAGATGGCTCACCCTCAGGACTGCTGTCATCGCTCGGCTCTACACCTTCCCAGGTGGGGTCAGTCACCTCATCGTCCACCAAGTCCTCCTCCACTTCCTCACTCTGATCATCCTCCTCATGTCTTGATCCCACCACATACTCAGTCATTGACAACTGTATATCATCCTCCTCATCAAGGTCTTGAGACAGTAATAGTGGTTGATTTAATGGCAACTGTGTCTCATCATCATCATCATCCACTTCCTTTGACCTTAAATGCCGTTCACCTCTGTCATCTTCTTGTGATTGGGTACCCTCTAGAGGTTGTGAATCAGGGCACAAGATGTCATGTTCCTCTGCAAGCGTGCTTGGAGAGAGGTTCAAATTAAGGATTGGTGATGAGACGAGCTCCTCACTATATCCCAGTGTGGGATCACTTCTTTGACCAGATCCTCTATGGTGGGAGGAAGGATGATCAGAGTGAGGATTATGTTGACCAGACTCTTGGCTACTGAGAGTGGACTTGGTGGAAGACAGGGTGGTGCTTAACCGACTGGAAGCAGTATCAGCTGACATCCAACCGACCACCTGTTCGCAGTGGTCGGACCTCGAGAGTGATGTCCTGCGACGCCCTGTAAAATGAGACATGAAGCTAGGTATGGTGGATGTCTTTCTGTCTTGTGCTCTGGCACCAGGCGCAGTTTCTACGCGTCCTGACCCGCGCCCTGAACTATCAGGATCACGTCCACTTCCCCGTCCCTTTTTACCCACTTTCTTCATATTACACGGAATATGTGCTGCAAATCTGCAACTTTGCACAGTAAACAGAATGTGCTTCTTAACTGCGGCTACGCACAGTGAATGGAATATGTGACTTTGATATTTTACAGTTTGAACACTTAACAGAATGTTTTCCTATTCTGAAACTTTGCACAGTAAACAGAATGTGCTTCTTAACTGCGGCTACGCACAGTGAATGGAATATGTGACTTTGATATTTTACAGTTTGAACACTTAACAGAATGTTTTCCTATTCTGAAACTTGCACAGTAAACAGAATTTGCTTCTTAACTGCGGCTACGCACAGTGAATGGAATATGTGACTTTGATATTTTACAGTTTGAACACTTAACAGAATGTTTTCCTATTCTGAAACTTTGCACAGTAAACAGAATTTGCTTCTTAACTGCGGCTACGCACAGTGAATGGAATATGTGACTTTGATATTTTACAGTTTGAACACTTAACAGAATGTTCTCCTATTCTGAAACTTTGCACAGTAAACAGAATTTGCTTCTTAACTGCGGCTACGCACAGTGAATGGAATATGTGACTTTGATATTTTACAGTTTGAACACTTAACAGAATGTTCTCCTATTCTGAAACTTTGCACAGTAAACAGAATTTGCTTCTTAACTGCGGCTACGCACAGTGAATGGAATATGTGACTTTGATATTTTACAGTTTGAACACTTAACAGAATGTTCTCCTATTCTGAAACTTTGCACAGTAAACAGAATTTGCTTCTTAACTGCGGCTACGCACAGTGAATGGAATATGTGACTTTGATATTTTACAGTTTGAACACTTAACAGAATGTTTTCCTATTCTGAAACTTTGCACAGTAAACAGAATTTGCTTCTTAACTGCGGCTACGCACAGTGAATGGAATATGTGACTTTGATATTTTACAGTTTGAACACTTAACAGAATGTTTTCCTATTCTGAAACTTTGCACAGTAAACAGAATTTGCTTCTTAACTGCGGCTACGCACAGTGAATGGAATATGTGACTTTGATATTTTACAGTTTGAACACTTAACAGAATGTTCTCCTATTCTGAAACTTTGCACAGTAAACAGAATTTGCTTCTTAACTGCGGCTACGCACAGTGAATGGAATATGTGACTTTGATATTTTACAGTTTGAACACTTAACAGAATGTTCTCCTATTCTGAAACTTTGCACAGTAAACAGAATTTGCTTCTTAACTGCGGCTACGCACAGTGAATGGAATATGTGACTTTGATATTTTACAGTTTGAACACTTAACAGAATGTTTTCCTATTCTGAAACTTTGCACAGTAAACAGAATTTGCTTCTTAACTGCGGCTACGCACAGTGAATGGAATATGTGACTTTGATATTTTACAGTTTGAACACTTAACAGAATGTTCTCCTATTCTGAAACTTTGCACAGTAAACAGAATTTGCTTCTTCACTGCGGCTACGCACAGTGAATGGAATATGTGACTTTGATATTTTACAGTTTGAACACTTAACAGAATGTTTTCCTATTCTGAAACTTTGCACAGTAAACAGAATTTGCTTCTTAACTGCGGCTACGCACAGTGAATGGAATATGTGACTTTGATATTTTACAGTTTGAACACTTAACAGAATGTTCTCCTATTCTGAAACTTTGCACAGTAAACAGAATTTGCTTCTTAACTGCGGCTACGCACAGTGAATGGAATATGTGACTTTGATATTTTACAGTTTGAACACTTAACAGAATGTTCTCCTATTCTGAAACTTTGCACAGTAAACAGAATTTGCTTCTTAACTGCGGCTACGCACAGTGTATGGAATATGTGACTTTGATATTTTACAGTTTGAACACTTAACAGAATGTTTTCCTATTCTGAAACTTTGCACAGTAAACAGAATTTGCTTCTTAACTGCGGCTACGCACAGTGAATGGAATATGTGACTTTGATATTTTACAGTTTGAACACTTAACAGAATGTTCTCCTATTCTGAAACTTTGCACAGTAAACAGAATGTGCTGCTAATCTGCAACTTTGCACACTAAACAGAATGTGCTCTAATCTGCAACTTTGCACACTAAAAAGAATGTGCTGCTAATCTGCAACTTTGAACACTGAACAGAATGTGCTCTAATCTGCAACTTTGCACACTAAACAGAATGTGCTGCTAATCTGCGGCTAGGCACAGTGAACAGAATATATGAAGATTTTTTTTTTTTTTTCTCTGCCCCCCCACACAAAATAAACTGCTGCCCCCACACACAGTAGTCCTAAAAAGGACTTTTGGGTCTTTTTTTTTTTCACAATTGCTTTTCTTCTCCCTACACTGACTTTCCCTTCCTATCCTCATCTCTCCCTGGCTAAGACTGAGCCGAACTCGCTGGTCAGGTGCTATACAGCACCCGATCACGGGTTCTGGCCAGCCAATCAGTGTAATGCCAGCAGCCAACATGGCTGCTGGCATTACACTGATGTCAGAGCCTCCCTGCACGTTTATTGGCTGCGCAGCAGCCGCGAAACGTGCGGGGAGGAGACCCGAACATGGCGGGCGAGCACATGCGGTACTCGTACGAGTACCGCCATGTGCCGAGCAGAGCGATGCTCGAGCCGAACCGAGCTTCGGCCGAGCATGCTCGCTCAACACTAGTAAAGAGGTAGAAAAGGTAAATGTCAATTGTGGCCTCATAACTCTCAGTCTCAGAGATGGCTTCAGACAGCATCTAACATACTTGGCATATTTTTACTCATCTTCCTCCATCTGCCAACACTTATGCCTTTAGATATTGTGGTAGTTGAATTGTCACAGTTGTATGCATATAATGGCAAAAAAACTTTAATAAAGGTCATAGTTAAGTTCTTGATCAAATGTACAAAAAACAGGAAGCATAGGTTTTGCTCTTCTAATTGAACTCCAATCCCAGATATGCTTTGGTGATGATGATGACATCAGACATGACATACCAAATTACATCATGAATTTAATTTAACAAAAATCAGAGCTGGCACTGCAGAATTCCAGCATCATTGCACTCACATTAACAAACACTACACCAAAGTACTATTCTATAGTTACTGCAACACTACACTCCTTTATCCAGCACCAATAATATACCCCTATAAACACTCAAAAACTAGAAGTACAGAAAAATACTAAAAAGTAGAGTAGAATTTCCCCACCCACACCCAAACTGTCAAGAAGGACCCATATTTCAATGTTGCTTACATAGCAACGATGCAGCTTGTCATCCAGTAGCAAAATTACACTAAAATAACAGCATAAAACATCTACTAACTCACTAAGTACACAGCACATCACCCACCACTGACTCTACAACTTACAAAACTTGTTACTGTCACACAGCATAATTTTCAATGTAACTGATGAGATCATTTGTGGTGTTAGTGATATTTGTGATGTCACCAGTAATACCCCTGATGAGGTCATGTTATATAATGAATTATATAATTTGTGATGTCTCATTTGATGTCATCAGCAAAGCACATGGGGGTATACAATTGGAAGAATGTTGTCTGTATTTTCCAGATTTTATGTTTTAATGAGAAAGTAACTGTGCAATTTCCGTATTCAGATTGATGCAGTTGGCTTGCTCCAGTATTGCTCTAATGTTCTTAAATTGTGGTAATTCTGGAAAAGCAAATTGTACCAATACAGATCAATTAAACCTCCACTAAATGAGGCTCTTAGTGTGCTGACTGCAAGAGAGGTCTCACCGTGGGCAGTGTATGTTGTGGTTAGTTGCTACCAGGAAACAGTGAAACAAGGATAGCATGACAGTCTCTCTGGAGTCTCTCAGAGAATTAAAATGTATTTCTATGCTTATCCAGAGATGATTTTCAGCCATGTCATGCCAATTCAATGCATTTTATTGGTGACCCAGAACCTTTTGTTGGTTACTCAGTACCTTTATCAGTGATGCTGTATATTTCTATCATTTTATCTACCTAGAACAGTGTTTCTCAACCAGGGTGCCGTGGCACAGACATCCACTTAAAGGGATAGTAATGTTTCATAATAAAAACAGCTCTAATTAATCACCATAGTATTTGGACTTTGGAGAGTGTTATTTCAATACTGTCAGAGTTATAGTTCAAGAGTAATTCAATGACAAAGTATCCCACTCCCGCCCCTTTTGCTGATGTAACACTGCTCTGCCAAAGAAGAAGGGAGGTGCCCAGGTAGACTGCAGAGAGGGACAATCTTTAATTAAGATAAGGGAAAAAGCTGAAAAGCTTGTCAAGGGGGGCAGGCCTTTCATTGTTCTGATAGAAAGAAAATTGTCCCCTGATGTTATCTGTCCGATCTATGGACTGCATTCCACATCTGAGAAGAGATGGCTTACACTAGGTAAAGGGGGGGGAAACTTTGCTTGTGAATATCTGTCAAACCATAAAGGTTTGAGAGATAAGACTTATATCATTCTTCATGTTTTTTTAATGCCTACAAAATAAAATAAAGATAAAAGAAGTATTACTATCCCTTTAAGGTGCCCCATTTTATAAGGCTTTTATAAAAATGTGAATGTGGAGTTACAGCTGTATATTTATAGACATTTCTATGTAAAATGTGTTTATTTTAGTTGTGAGATCTAAGAATAATTGAATACTTATGTATTTTTAACCTTCATTACACCCTTGACAAATGACAGATGTGCCCCAAAAATTGCACACTGCATGTAAGTGGTGCCTTGAGCAAAAAAAGCTTGAGAAATACTGACCTAGAATATAGTGATCTGGTACAATGTGTTATGCATTAATGGCACACTTATTATTATTATTAATATTAATAATAATAAATATTACATAAGCAGGGCAAAATGCATTGCTGCATTGAAGTCTTACAGTTAGTGAACAGATCTTTAAAATTAGAATGCTGACATCAATACATTTAAAATAAACAGAATTTATAAGAAGATAAAAAACACACACTGTAGTTAAAATATAATGTGTAGCAGATTTATTTTACGTGGTGATATCATGGGAGGAGTTATGAGGTCAGAGGGTTGGGCTTGGTGATATCACATGGCTTTGTGATGACATTGGGGTAGGGCTTGGGGATGTCACAGGATGGGGGGTTGGTGATGTCACTGGGCAGGTTTCTTGTGTTATAACACTTGAGTACTTGTGAGGTCTCTAGTTGCATTATAAGGGGGGATCTTAACCTAATTTAAATGAGACTTTTTTCTTCCTGACTTTTTTTTTTTTTTTTGCTGCGGCCAAATGATAATAGAAAGGTTGTAGAAATAGGCCGCTCTATTGTACCTACACCCCAGGCCAAAATTAGTAAGCCCTGCCCTGATTACATAAATGACAATTTAATAAATACATTTTCTGCTAGGAAAAAGCAGTATATCAGAGAATACATTCAATCAGTTGGTGAACTGGTCTGGATTCCAGAATTGCTGAATAAATGAAACAACAGTTTTTTTTCCCATTGATCATCTGTGACACAGCTGATCAGTTGGATGAAGGTCTTGGTACAGAGCCTGCACCATGACAATCCTGGTAACTGGAGTTAATGGGCCATAATACCTGCAAGCAAATAAAAGCCACTGTATAATAAATATCTCATTCCAAAATTCTGCTTTATAATAAAATTACATCTGAATTTTATATTTATTGGCGGTGCATTGAGCTTCCAATTTCACAAAGAGGTGAAGAGTTGCTGGATAGACGTCAGTTGTATGCTGCAGTTGTAGGTTTAAGATATGTTTTCTATCTAATTTTGGATAGGCATGTTAACCTCCTTTGACAGCAATTAACATGAGAACTCTGTTCTGAATCAGTGTTTGACAATGCACAGTTCAGTGAGATAATGAGCTGGTTAGTGTACAAAATTGCAGATGGTAGGCAGGATAGGAGGAAAATACTGGAGGTCAGGAGAGATGGGTAGGAAAATATAGACAGATAAGGGAGGGGAAAAAAATGAGACGTGCAATGGTGGAGTGTGTGGGTGGAGGAAAGTGTTAACAATTTCTGTAATAAAAGTGGCAGGGTTGTTCAAGGCATAAGAATATCAGTGACACGTCAGGCATATGAAAATTTGCATTTATTATCCTAAGAGAATTCTAGTCTATATGTCAAGATTGGGGCAGTTTGGGATATAAAAACAGAAGAATGTTTCAAATATGTCAGTCTTCATTTCCCATGTGTAATGTATGGGCATCAGGGAGTTTATTAACAGAAATCAAAAGTCTGTCAGTTTATGGATCTTTATTACATAGTCAGAGTTCAAATGAAGACACATCTTTTCTCTCTTCTCAGGGCCATTCCATTAGGATATATATGTAAATGACTCTGCCTTTGAATTTCTTTATACATCATAGACAGTAGAAACTTGGGACTTTAATAGTGTCATATATGATATAGGTCACACCAGCCATTATGATTCATGGCACGAATCATCCTAGGTACCCTGATAAGCAACGTCATTCAGAATGATTATTTTCTTTGAAACCATAATATGTGAGTAAATTACTGCATTATATATGAGTTTATGCATGTATGAAAATTCTTATAACCACTGTGAATCAATTAGTCTTTAATAAATAATGGATATAATTTTCAAGAAGAAAAAAAAAACAGTTCTCATTAGCTAGACCCTGAGCTTCTAAATTCATCCCACAGAAGATTAAGGTAAATGTACCTTAACTATATATTGACACCCATACATTTTTTCAGAGTAACCTTTACTCATATCTTGAGGAATGGATCCATATGTAATATAAGATTGAAGAATTTTGACAAAGATCACAACAGAAGAACAAAATTGTTGATTGTAACACAATATAAATAAACACTATTCAGTTTCATTCAATATCCATGCATGAACACTGGCATACACAGCAGAGTTGTTAAGTATAAATTAGGCTCATGCTTCCCCTGGTAAGAAGATTTATTGTACAACAAATGATGTCAGTCATAGACTATGGGGATGTAGTATATGCTCCCACGCCACAAATCCATCTTGCTAAAATTGACACTCTGTATAACTCATTATGTTGCTTTATCTTCAGTGTGATTACACAACCCATCATTGTGATATGTATATAGAACTAAATTGGCTAACACTCGAATCTAGATGTGCCCTTCACCTCTCTTGCCTGGTTCATAACCGCTTCTCTAGAAAACTACCAGATTACCTGAGCAGTATGCTCACTCCAGCTTTCCATACTAACTATAACCTCCGCTCTACTTCTAACAACTCACTGAGTATATCACATTTCAAGAAAGAAGCCGGTCGATCTGCCTTCAGAGCTCCGAAAGTCTGGAATAACCTACCTGAAAAAATCAGATCTTCTCCCAGTCTAAAATCCTTAAAAATAACTGCTTCATATCACAAAACAATATACAACTGTATATAACATTTTTAGTTTGTGTGTGTGTACATATATTATGTCTCTGCATTTGTGCAAATATTTGATGTAAACACTCCAGTACATACTTGAAAAGGAGAGAAATCTCAACGTATTCTTCCTGGTAAAACATTTTCTAAATATACACATTTTTGTAAACAGGTAGATCACATATCCAGGAGAACCAATTAACAGTCTCTGCTAAAGATCCAATCATTGATTATCAAGAAGACTAATTAACTAAGATTAAATGGAGCAATTCTGGAGTAGAGATGCAAAAACTAGTTGCATAAGTTTGTAATTTTTATGAAACAACTATTTGACGAGAGACAAACCATGTTTTTGAAACAGGTGTTTTGTTTTAAAGATGTATTTATGGTTTTAAAGGGATAGTAATGTTTCATAATAAAAGCAGCTCTAATTAATCATCATAGTATTTGGACTTTGGAGAGTGTTATTTCAGTTGTAGTTCAAGAGTAATTCAATGACAAAGTATCTCCCTCCAGCCCCTTTTACCGATGTAACACTGCTCAGCCAGAGCAGAAGGGAGGTGCCCAGGTAGACTGCAGAGAGGGACAATCTTCAATTAAGATAAGGGAAAAACCAGAAAAGATTGTCAAGGGGGCAGGGCCTTCATTGTTCTCATAGGAAGAAGATTGTCCCCTTCTGTTATCTGTCTGGTCTTACAACCAGATTCCACATCTGAGAAGAGATGGCTTACACTAGGTAAAAGGGGCGGGAGGGGAAACTTTGCTTGTAAATATCTCTCAAACCATAAAGGTTTGAGAGATAAGACTTCTATCGCTCTTCATGTTTTTTTAATGCCTACAAAATAAAATAAAGATAAAACGAAGTATTACTATCCCTTTTACCAGTTAGCAACCTGGAAATGTGATCATGGGATTTTAATATTAATGTTTTGTCATTCACAGCACGTGATGTCAATGACAGAATGTTCTTGTCTGGGGCACAGGTCTCTGTATTTCTTTGCATTCCCATTCTTTATTTTCTGCCTTCCCTATCCTTCTTTAACCCTGTTTCCCCTTCTCTTTGTAGCTCCATGATTCAATCTGCATCTATACGAACCTGACCCAGATTTTTCTCTAAGGCACCTGAATCAATCCATAAAATTAATCACTGGCTATTCACTCATCTCTGTTCTGAAGCAATCCAACTGCCTCATAGGGCAAAAATAAAAATATTTTTTAACATCTTTAAAGCTAGGGATAGATAGATAGATAGATAGATAGATAGATAGATAGATAGATAGATAGATATTTTATGTGTGTGCATGACGATATTCACATTTTTACATGCAAACCGACACACATATACACACATATTGCTTTGGCAGATAAAACAAAAGATAGTGAACTCTATAGAAATGAATGTGTGAAAATACTGGGGTCTTCATTGACTAGGCCATAGAAATGCAAGCAAGCAGACAAGTTATACAGGAGTCTTTGTTTACTAGGTTTGCAGATGTACTAAGCACATTGAATCTCTGGTGGACTGGGTCATTCAAAGCATGTGTAGGTATTCCATGCCAGCTGGCCAGGAAATAGCTAAGGCACCAGATGTAGAATCTGCCACTAGATTTACATGGAGCTGCCTGGATACAACTACCAGCAAGAAATCAGTATCAGGAAATATACAGAGAACAGGCAGCATTAGCTGAAATTATCCTTTACATGTTAGATGAAAGGAATGTGCTATATTTAAAGGAGAACAAATGCCCCCTAATAATAGCCCACACACACACGTACCTTACTATGGCCAAAAAATCTAAGATAAGTTTTTTTTTACCTATATAAGGATTAGAGGGTTTTGTAACACATTTAACCCTTTGAGTGCCAGTGAGGTATCCAAAGCATTGCATCACAATAAATTGGGTACATCTCTGGCATTCCAAGGGTTAAATGTCAGGGACTAAAAGAGGAGGGATAACGGGATGAATGCACAATAGTAATTCCGGATCTAAGAGTCACTGGCATTCATTTTAGCCCCTACACCTGTCTACCATCAGTTTACTAAGCTATGTATATCAAAAATGATCGGCTTAATGCCACTGGCACCAATGTGAGGGCAATGGGACAGTCTGGGTATTCTGGGGAGTTCCTTCCCTCTACACTTTGTTTAGTGTTATGTATTAAACAAGACAGAGGAAACAGTGTGATTTAAAGCCATTTCCCTGCACATGCTATGGGACAGATATACAGGGTTTGCTGACATTAAAGGGATAGTAATGTTTCATAATAAAAACAGCTCTAATTAATCATGATAGTATTTGGACTTTGGAGAGTGTTATTTCAATTCTGTCAGAGTTGTAGTTCAGGAGTAATTCAATGACAAAGTATCCCCCTCCCGCCCCTTTTACTGATGTAACACTGTTCAGCCAAAGAAGAAGGAAGGTGCCCAGGTAGACTGCAGAGAGGGACAATCTTCAATTAAGATAAGGAAAAACTGAAAAGCTTGTCAAGGGGGGCAGGGCTTTCATTGTTCTCATAGGAAGAAGATTGTCCCCTTCTGTTATCTGTCTGGTCTTATAACTAGATTCCACATCTGAGAAGAGATGGCTTACACTAGGTAAAAGGGGCGGGGGGGGGACTTTGCTTTTGAATATCTCTTAAACCATAAAGGTTTGAGAGATAAGACTTATATCGTTCTTCATGTTTTTTTAATGCCTACAAAATAAAATATAGTTAAAACGAAGTATTACTATCCCTTTAATGTGGTAATGCTGAGAGAGATTGTCCACCTATATGCACCACAGTGAACAAAAACTGTAGTGCACTGCATGCCTCTTGGGCTTTACAGGATAATGCCGGTAGAAGTGCACTGTAGAATTTATATTTTCACCTTAGTAAATCAAAATGAAAAAATACACAATGTAAAAAATAACAAACAGAGCAACGGGCACAGTGTTACATACAACTATCCTGCTTTCCTGATTTAAAGGGACTGTAATGTCCCATAAAAACTTTTTATAGTTTTGTAGAGCTCAAGAAAATAAGAAGAATAGTGCAAACCCTATCTCTCAAACCGCTATGGTTTAAGAGATATTTGTATTGAAAATTCACCCCTCTCTCTCCTTCTCCTGACGTCAGCATCTAGCTGATAGCAGGAGATTCCAACCCAGGGACCAGCCTGTGGCTCTGCAGCAGAGCCGAAATCGCGGTATTGCAAAATAATTACTTCATTGGAAATGTCTACAAAGTGTGCTTGCAAACCAGACACACTTTGTAGACATTTCCAATGAAGTAATTCTTTTGCAATACTGTGATTTCAGCTCTGCTGTAGAGCCTCCTCGAGTCGTATGACTCGAATCTCCAGCTCTCAGCTTTACAGCTGACATCAGGAGAAAGGGAGAGAGGGGCGAACTTTCAGTGCCTATATCTCTCAAACCATAGCAGTTTGAGAGATAGGGTTTGCACCATTCTTCTTATTTTCTTCAGCTCTATAAAAGTATAAAAAGTTTTTATGGGACATTAATGTCCCTTTAATAATCAACTGACCAGAAGACTCTCTGGAAACAGATGTACAATGAGCTTAATTTCAAGGACATATAGGTATAAAACTATTGGTAAACAGGAAAAACTAATAAAAAGTATAGTCAGTTTGACCTTACATAGTGTGCACTTGCAGAATATGTAAATTCACTATTTAACATTACTGTTCTATAGATAATATATAATGTATTGTGAATGCTAGTGTATGTGTTAAATAGCTAAAGAAAAATCTGACCACTCTACAAATGACCATCCAATATATTATAGAATACAAACATATATTTGAAATTGAAAACTCTTTTATTATTCAAAATTTTAAACAATATACTCCAAAGTAATGACATTACCACAGTACTGTATCATTTATTACTAATGTAAAAGCCCATATACATGAGCCAAAGTGGGTGATAAAAGGCCAGATGCATGTTTGTCTGATGCAGTCATGCGCAGTAGAGACTGCCCGAATGCACAGAAGCAGTCACACGCAGTAAAGCCTACCGTTCAGCAGTCTGCCTTTACTGGTGTCTCTCCTTTCTCCAGCTGTCTCTCACACTCTCCCTTTCCTGGTGTCTTCTCTCTTCATGTTTCTCTTACACTCTCTCCTTGCTGGTGTTTCTCTTCTCTCTTACACTCTCCCATTGCTGGTGTCTTCTCTCTCCATCTCTCTCGTACACTCTCTCCTTGCTGGTGTTTCTCTTCTCTCTTACACTCTCTCCTTGCTGGTGTTTCTCTTCACTCTTACACTCTCTCCTTGCTGTAGTTTCTCTTCTCTCTTACACTCTCCCCTTGCTGGTGTTTCTCCTCTCTTTTACAGTCCCCCTTTACTGGTGTCTTCTCTCTCCATCACTCTCTTACACTCTCCCCTTGCTGGTGTTTCTCTACCCTCTTACACTCTCCCCTTGCTGGTGTTTCTCCTCTCTCTTACACTCCCCCTTTACTGGTGTCTTCTCTCTCCATCACTCTCTTACACTCTCCCCTTGCTGGTGTTTCTCTTCCCTCTTACACTCTCCCCTTGCTGGTGTTTCTCCTCTCTCTTACACTCTCCCCTTGCTGGTGTTTCTCTACCCTCTTACACTCTCCCCTTGCTGGTGTTTCTCCTCTCTCTTACATTACCCCTTTACTGGTGTCTTCTCTCTCCATGTCTCTTTTACACTCTCTCCTTGCTGGTGTTTCTCTTCTCTCTTACACTCACCCCTTGCTGGTGTCTTTTCTCTCCATCTCTCTTTTACACTCTCCCCTTGCTGGTGTTTCTCTTCTCTCTTACACTCTTCCCTTGCTGGTGTTTCTCCTCTCTCTTACATTCTCGCTTTATTGGTGTCTTCTCTCTCCATCACTCTCTTACACTCACCCCTTGCTGGTGTTTCTCCTCTCTCTATGTTATTACTTGAAAGATGGTTTACACCTTCATTCTGTGGCATTTTGAAAAGTCCCGATGCTCCCCAACATGAGCTCCATAAAATAAAATAAATGTAAAGGTCAAGAAAAGGCTCCCATTGTTCCTGGTGAGCCTTTTGAGATCAAGCCCATTCTATGGCCTTGAAAATTATATTGGGGGTAATGTATTTATATAGGTTTCTACAAAAAATAGTCAAAGGCAAGATTTTTGTGCTGCTCCTGTCTAACACTTATTTACCAAGCTATTTATCCTGAATTCTCCTCTTTAACACACTTACAAAAAGGGGTATGTAGTGGGGGACGGTCTATAGGTATTTTGAGGTACTATAGTCCTCTGAGTATTCTTTTCACCCTGCACTTACAAGTTACAAAGAAAACTGATGTTATGTGTTTCTATCTTAACCATGGCATAATTTTCATTCTAGAATGAACTAAAGTTTTTGTACGTACTCACAGGTGCACACAAAGAAGATTTAGCCAATGTTTAAGCACGGAAAATGAATGGGTATGGTATATTTGCACATTCCCCACATATAGTTATTCCTTTATATATATATCCTCTCTTCTCAATTTATACACAAAAGGCAGTACACATAAAGTGAAGCGGGAAAAAAACTCTGCAGAAACAAACTAAATCATAAGAGGACAAATAAAAATTACCTAATATGTTCCAAGCTTCTAAGACTGATTTGTTAGTGTTATGCCCACCTAAATCCAATTTAATGAGCTACGTCCTAGGAATGAGTGAAAAGTTAAACTTTTTCCTGTTTGAAATTTGACAGAAAACTTGCAATTTACCTCTTTTTCCTTGACAAATTCCCATTCCTAGAAACCCTGTAAAATGTCTGCCTTTTTGTAGCACCATGAAATTTCCCTTGGAAACTTTGCCAGTTCCATTTGGATGGAACAAATCAGTTTGTATTACCCTGGCTATAACAGTGCAGTGAGACAATGCTAGAGGTCAGTATGTATGGTTCTGTGGACACTGGACGAAACCAAGACATCAGTATGTGAAATTCTATGGATACCAGTGCAATGAGACAAGACTGGGGGTCAATGCTGGTGGTCAAGATTGGAGGTTACCAGTGCAATAGGACAAAGCTGGGGTTCAGTATGTATAGTTCTGTGGCTAGCATGGGACAAGCCTTGGGGGTCAATATGTGTGAATCTATGGCTTCCAGTGCAGCAGGACAAAGGTGACGTTGGGGGGAGTTCAGCATGTGTGGTTGTGTGGCTATCATGGTATAAGGTTTGGTGGTCAATATTTATGGTTCTAGTATAGTTATAGTTGAAAAAGGACAGGGGTTGTGGTGGTTGTGGTGGCAAGAAAACAGAAAAGTGGCATGTTTGTTTGAAGTTCACGCAGAAGGTGAAAATGCAGTTTTTCTCACTTTCCTCTTTTTCAGCAAAAGGTTTCATGCATCCCTGCTATTGCTATTGGGGTCATGTCAGCCAAATATTATTTATAGCAGCGGTAGGCAATGTGAGACCCTCCAGCTGCTACCAGACTGCAACTCTCATCATTCCCTGTCAGCCATGGGAGATGTAGTCTGGCAGCAGCTGGAGGACCTCACTTTTTCCATACGTGATCTAGAGAGCTCAATCCAAGTAAATTAAGTGTTTGTCCCTGTGGTCAATAACTATTGTGGGATTTGAACCTACACAGCTCTGGTTTAATTCTATTTTTCAAGGTCTTAACCCCTTAAGGACCAATGACGTGGCAGGACCATCACGGCTGTCCAGCACTTAAGGACCAATGACGGCACGTCATGGAATTCAGCTTTTCCCGCATGGCTGCACACTGTTCAGGGAGCCCTGAATCAGATACACAAAAAATGCTCCGTGATCCTTAGGTGCCAGCCACATGTGCACCGGTCCTTAAGGGGTTAAATACATTGGGTGTGATGCACTAAGGAGTGATAAAGAGGTGATAACAGAGAGATAACTTCTCCAGTGATATCACTTCTCCTGTTCCTAGGTTATTCTATAGAGCCTATACACTAAGATCTTCAAAGTTGGAGCAATCTTAGTGTGTTGGCTCCATATAATAACATAGGAACTGGAGAAGCGATATCACTGGAGATGTTATCTCGACATTATCACCTCTTTATCACACCTTAGTGCATAACCTCCATTGTAAAGCTATGGGATTAAGGACTCTCTAGCATTCAGGGGGGTTAAAACCACAATTTAAATCATTAATATTTGGAGAGTATATTTATTCCCTATTTTGCCTGATTTGCCCAAGAAATGATCAGCTTCTTTGTACATATGGCACAGTAACACTGGGGCAATTCTTGGGTAAGTATCACAATTTAATTAAACTGTGATTGGTAGTTGTCTATTACGGTGCAGTTGCTTTACTCCAGAATTACTCAAGTCCATCTTAGATATTCAGAATACCTTTACTTACAAATTTCTCAAAATCATGTGAATATTTCAGAATATCATTCAAATTGACAGCATATTTCAGACAAGCTTCATCTATGCCAAAATTCAAGGCCAATCAAGCAGTCCTAGATTCAACAGTCACTGGACTAATTCCAGTTTGGAAACCTACCGAGAATAGCATGTGCATATCAAATCAGTGTTCCAAATGTATCCCTAACTCTAAGACTGTTCCTGCTTATCTTAAAAAAATCCATATTTTTCCATTTTTTCCACTTTATTTATTTCTGACTGCAAAGCTGATACATTTGGGTGAAATAAATATGGTTTTACAGTTTAGGGGGACACAATAGCAAAGCTATGCCACAAAATGATCTGATTACTTTCAGAATGTATTAAAAATACAAACATTAAAAATACTTGACCTTGGTTATTCTGGATGCCATTCAACTTGGAAGAATGTGACTGTTCATATATTTTGCTATGGTGCTAATTGATAGAGGCATAATGAATTTTTGCACGCAATAAATGTTATCGCTCCGTAGACAATATCAATAACATTCCTAAGATTCACCACTGCTTCCACACAATTAGGAAGCCATTAAGCAACTGTGTTAGCATGCAAGCCTCTCTCTTTTCAATCACCATGGATTTTAAACAAAAGTGAGTAAGCTGTTTATTTTCTCATTAGAGGTCATCATGTTTAAAGCCAGAGGCTGTTATTTATAGAACCTCTTGGGTCATCTCTGGCATAGATAATAGCTTGCTATGACTGTGAGAACCTTACAGTTCAATCATTTTTATTTTTAGCCCTTCCGTTACTGTATTGATCTAATCTTAAAGTGACAATAAAGCTTTTTAAAAAGTTCTTTTTTTGAAAGCATTATTTAACAATAATAGTCAGATGCAAACATTTCTGTGTTCCCCAGGGACGTGCACAGACATTTTGGGGGGCAGGGGCTCAAATGAAAAAAAGGGCACTTTATTTATTTATTCAAAATACTAGTTGAACAGCCCGTTACACGGGCCACAGTGCCTCTGGCAGCCGGTCGCGGGGCAGTCACACGCAGTGGAGACTGCCCGCGCCTCGGCTGATACAGAGCAGGACACTCCTTCGGAGCGCCCAGCTCTGTATCAGCCGTGGCGCGGGCAGTCTCTACTGCACATGACTGCCGCACGCGCAGCAGTGTCTACTGCGCATGTCGGGCGTTACACACAACTTGGCGAATTATTATATAGGATATATATATATAAAAAGGGCACGAGGGCACTTTGGACAAAAAGGGCAGGTGCTCAAGCCCCCCTTGGTGTCTATGTGTGCACGTGCCCAAGAAATGTAATTATGATGGAATGCAAATGAACATAACAATTCCTTAACCCTGTAAGGACCAATGCCGTGCCAGGAACGTCAAGGCTGTCCTGCACTTCAGGACTCGTGACGGTCCTGGCATGTCATTGAATTCAGGGATCCTGATACGGCAGCATTCCACTCGGGGTTCCCTGTATCGAATGCCAAAAAAATCCATAGGAGTTTTATTTATTTCTCCCATCTTCTGCAGTCAGTTTACCTTCAAATTATTTGACTTTTCCTTTGAATATAAGATCCTAAGGGCTGGATTTAACGGCTCACGTTAAACCAGCCGCTAAGTGAAAAAGGCACATCTCTTGCAAATAATACATGATCAACGGCAGATACTATAGGTACTCTACAAGATTAGCTATCAAGCGTAGGCACAACTAAAACATGTAACACAAAACCCGTTGTCGCACCTGTCAAAGGATCACCGTGCGGCCAAATCACCCAACAGCACAACTAAAGGCAAAATGTAACATAACGGCTGCCGTTGGCTAGTAACCCTGATTGATGCACCAACAAATTCAAACACACAGCCAATCCCAAGACCCCAAAGTATCCAAAAAGTTCAAATACATCTATATATACCCAAAAATAACCATCACACACTGTCTGTCTTTTGAGTTTCAGCGAGCTAGGGCTTAAAAACAGTACACAATACAAGGACAAATGGCAAGGTTCAACTAGGCCCAAACCTGACCAAGTCCCAGTTTAACCCTCTTGTTGCTGTGCTGATCACACACAATCCACACCAACCATGCTGTTTAAATTGTTGTCTGTTAAACATCATTACTGTTCCTCCACAATGTCACCCATGTACCCACAGGGAATTCAGCACATAACCCCTTGAGTGCTATAGGGATTATCAATGCATTGCTCAAGAATGCTTTGGCAACCCCTCCGGTACTGAAAGGGTTAACTGACCACAAACACAATTCCCATGTTTGTCTACGGAGGCTATTCCAGAAAATGCTTCAAGTTATTGAGGGTTCATTGGATAGACTCCATAGGAAAAAAATTGGAAATGGAGAAATGATATCATTGGAGAAGTCATCATTTCCACTCTACCTCCACTCCATAAGGTCTTCATCACCGCTCACTGAATCTCAAGAAAGATGGATGAGAACGAACATGACAGTTCTACTGAGACTAACTGGGTGTATGTGCAACACACAGGCCTAGAAATAACCAACACTGTGGAATTAAAGGAGAACTATGTCAGCCTTTGTATTGTGTATGCAATCATATACTCTCACTTGAACTGTCACATCATACATTTGTTTTCCACATGGATCCTCAGGAGTGGTGATGCTATGGATGGATGTTAGACCATCCACAATTTGCAGGATACACATGGGAACCAAATGTCAACCACTATAGGTGGCACACCAACAGGCCATGATTGATGGATATCACCGATTAAGCAAGGCTGGGTCACTCACAGAGACTGAGCGAATGATACAAACAGCAACAGACCTTAATCCGAGAAATCCCTCAACACTGAGCTGATTGGTGGCCTTGGGTATTAACGTGGACAGACCTCATGTCTCTGTGATTGCCAGGGTGTTATTCCATGCAACGCAATGCAATGCATAGGATACCATCATGACAACCAGAGATCCACATGTCAATTAAATCATCCTGCATTCATTATGCCATTGTCAACATTACTAATCACACTATTTCATTTACCCACACAGCATACGGGCCTGCAGCACAGCAGTAGGCAGTGGAGGAGGCACACACATCCCCAGATGAGATTCCTCTTGGGGAGCAAGAGGACGGGACCGGCACATGGTCACCCTATACAGCTGAACCACCAGCTCCAACATCCTCTGCTGCACCACTAGCTCCAGAACCCTCTGTTGCACCACCAGCTGCTACATCATATGCTGCACCACCAGCTCCAGAATCCTATGCTGCACCACCAGCTGCTGCATCCTATGCTGCACCACCAGATGCTCCCCCACACTACCAGGACTGGTTTCAAATAGACAGGTCCATGCAGACATCCTCCATGGGACTTTACCACCCTGCTGCAGCACCATCACCACCAGGAAGGTCCTGGCTGCCCGGGACTGTGGCCACCCCTGCATATGTGCCATTTGTCCATTCCCCAACCTACCCTCCTGGATGGCTCCCCAGCATGGCCCCAGGTATGATCCCAGGTGGGGGGCCAAGCACCTACCAATGGCCAAGGTATGACACTTGGCCACTCGACTACCAACACCTGGGCCTGCTTGGGGAGCCTCAGCACCCACTGGCAAGGGACCTGTTTACTCCACCACCTCAACCAGCACAGACATCAGTGGGCAGTCGTGAGTCAATTGACGTGCATCTGCAGCAGCCACAGCACACACAGCACCAGCTGAGGACACAGCAGCAGCAGTGGATGCAGCACCAGCTGAGGACACAGCACTACCTGAGGACACAGCACCAGCTGAAGCAGCAGCAGAGTCACCTGGCACAACCATCTCCATCAGTGAACACCCCACGGGGATGGAGGCAAAGTGTATGGCCCTACAAAGGAGACTACTCCGGTCAAGCCACAGCACAAATGAAAATATCACAAGGAGCCGGAGGGAATCCCGGAGGAACACCAACAGGATAGAGGCAAGGATCCATGCCCTGGAGTCGGTGGTCACAAGGATCAATACTCAACTCCATCAGCTCCACACAGGGATGATGGACATGTTTGCACAGGTGCTGGCTGAGTTGTGAGAGCAGCACCGCAGGGAGAACCTGCGTTCCACAGATAGGTCCACTGCACCCACCACTCCCTCCAGTGTGACCCCTGAAGCCACACCTAGGGGGCAAAGGGTAACCCGGCAAGCAGCCAGGAAATCCACCTCTAGCACCCAGTCCTAGCCCCCCCCCCCCCAAAAAAAAAAGAAATTAAATGCCCATCTTGTTCTCTTCCCCTAAATAAAAGAACATTGTGCTTTTGAATCCTGTCTGATCTGCTTTGTATTTAGTTATAGATTGGGTGGCAGAGTTGTCTCCAATGCATTGCCAAATAATGAAGTGAACACAACATCTGCCTAGGTAAAATGTTTGTGGGATGTTACAACATGGTTTCACACACACACCGTTGTCCAAATTCAACTGGCAATCCATCCACGACAGTGTTATTTGGCCATGATGTGGGTTGAATTTGAACAGAACATTCCCCTTAGCACAACAACTGGTGCAACACTGAACATTTGTCTGCATCAATTGTTGTGTTTAAGGGGATAAACAAACAGCTATGTGACTTACTGAAATAACAAGCAGGACAGATGGAACATGCATCAATATAGTCTTTGATTCAAACTCCTGTTGTGCAACTGACTTACTGGGGCACCCAATGTTCACCCTAGGATTTCAATGTGTGTGCTACACATCATGATCCTAGGGTGAACATTGGGTTCTCCAGTAAGTTAGTTGCACAATAACAGTGTGAATCACACCCTAACTTACTGGGGGAACCCAATGTTCATCATAGGATTTCAATGTGTAGCACACACATTGAAATCCTGTGGTGAGCATTGGGTTCTACAGTAGGTTGAGTTGTTGTTTTACTAAGGTTGTAACACGCTTCACCAGTGATAACACTTGTCCACTTGATCTGGTTGTTGGTTGATGTAGCCCATGTACTGAGATATGTTAAACTAAAGCAATCTCAGGACATTGATTACATCGAGCAACACAGAAACCGTGGACATGATATCACTGTGGAAGTATGTCCCCTGTATCACCTTTTAATCACTCACAACACACATTAGTGTATCACTGCCATCATGTCATTGCATGAATACATCACAAAGTCCACTCATGGTCAAACAACTAGTGGACTCTAGTAATGTAGGTCATGCCTTCCTATATATGAGGGATACTCTAGACTTGAGTATGGTTCCACATTGACAGATCAAAATCAATAAAAAATGATGTAAATTATGTATATGGTGCAGCAAGTCTTGCTACATGCTGAGATCGTTACATAGTTACAGCTACTACAAGCGGTTTATACTTTGTACTTAGGAAACTTTTAGTGTGGCCGAAGTAAAAGGATTCAACAGATATGCTATAATTTTGGCTCTGATCCAATTAATTAACACTACTTACACCTGTTAGCTATGGTCGAGCTAAAATACGCCGCGAGCCTCTAATGTGGTTCTGTGATTAAGCAATGATACTTGTTTGCCAAGGCTGAGCGGTGAATATTGCTAGTCTTCAGATCTGTGTCTTATTGAATTGTTAGGATCAGATCGGAATACAGCTTCCTTGTTATATACAGCATTGACGATATCCAGCAAATAAACAAGGAATTAAAGGTGTTCGCTTTGAATGATAGACTTAGATAGTCGGAGATTACCTAATATCAGGGTATATCAAGCTGAGGTAGTCGGGATACAAAGAGTAGACTAGCATAAGTGACGTGGCAGTATCAGCAATAAAGTGTACATAGTATCAAAGGGATAGACTACCCTTATATTTCTGAACCGAAACGATCGTATGCACAGTAACAGCTCTGTGGGAGATCTGAATATATAGGCAGAGCATTTATTATATATAAAGAGATACATCCCTTATACAATATTACACACAAGTTACCCTAAAAGTTCACATATTAATAAGACTAGCAATAAAAGATAGGAATGATGATGTAGAAGGACAACAAACAGGTGAATGTCCTATATCATCATCCCATTCTATTTCAGTCTATCCATAAAGATTGTCTCCATAAAGAAATATGTATGTGTCTTCATTTGTTATAATACATGAATAAAGTACTGCATTGAATATTAATAAAAATATCAAAGAAGCACGGTAACTTTACTAAGTGCTGGAGTTGTTTCACAAATCCCTCCCCCCTTTATTTGCCCATTTTATGGACATTGATCCATATTTTAATAAAACTAATCAGGTTTCTAATAACAATAATATGAAACCTACTTGGTTGGTTAGCATTTTATGCAATTGAAAGAGTGTTTAAATTTAAGAGAATTAATAAAAGTTATATTTTAAGATTGACTCTAAATCACGTGTGGGCTTTGAGTGCAGAACTGGTCTTCTTTTCCAGCATTCAAAGGGTCCGGTTCATACAAATAAGGACCTACTTTTGATAGTTGGTATTTTTCTTTTCTTTGTGTCCACATTGACAGATGTCTAATCCAACATGTATTCATTCAGACACAGATTGAATAGTGATGGTTATCCTTTATTGTGTCTCAGACTACATTAAAACATACATGTGTTTTCTGGGTATATTGCCTACATGCATTAAACACTTATATGAACACACAAAAGGTACATTTAAACTAAATATGACTACATTAGAAACACTACTGAACTGCTCATGTGTTGTCCACATGGTTTGGCAACTCTGTGGATGAGCAGTAATGTACAGGTTTGATACCTGGATGTTAGCACACACATAAATTTGTGTCTATATGACAATGTTCCATTAGAAGTTGCTGTGAACATCAGGTCAAACATTGCATCGCCAACACAATCACTTGAAACACCAAGGGGTGAGCTTCATGGAAGTGTTGTCAAGACTTCAGTCCAGTCACATGAATCTCCTCTGTTCAAGGATGGATCATGCTATGGATGCCAATGGGACAAGAAGAAAGGATTTGGAACAGCACCCTCGAACTGATTGTCATGTAACAGGTACAACATCATTATCCCCTTAATCTTTTTCGTTACAGAGGGGGGACACAAACCATTGCTTTGTAATATGTAGTGTACTGGTCTGTAAAGAGGATTTGGAACAGCACCCTCGAACTGATCGTCATGTAACAGGTACAACATCATTATCCCCTTAATCTTTTTTGTTACAGAGGGGGGACACAAACCATTGCTTTGTAATATGTAGTGTACTGGTCTGTAAAGCATTATGGGGGGAACTAAAGGGATGTCAACCAGCCCTAGGGATATATGCCTCAGACATGAATACACACATCAACAAATATGTCCTTATAGCTCCATGACACTAATATATTTGCGCTGCCACTGTCAGAGGCAGCCCAAATATGTTTGTTTCATGGAGCTATTAGAACATATTTGTTGATGTGTGTATTTCTGTCTGGGGCACATATCACTGCACATACACACACACACACACACACAGGTCAGCATGGAGTCCCTGGAGATGTGATCCACATTTCATGAGCTCTATGTTGTGTAACACCCTACCACTGTAGATCCATCCCTCTGCTGCTCTTTTCAGCTCTAGCAAGCTACAGGTCCCATGTTCACTCGAATGTCCCTTTAACCCCTGATGTGAAATAATGTTATTTGATGCATTGCCTTGGATGAGACTCTCTTGCTACAGGGCTACCATGGTTGCTATGGGTCTGATCCTAGAAAAACACCTTAGTTGGTGACTATGGAGCTGTGGTATATGCTGAACTTGCATTTCCAGGGGGGCATGAATGATATCCTTGAGGTAGCAGAGTCAACATGGACGACAGGGTGTCAGATGTCATTGGAATCTCTAGCCCACATATGACTGGTCCATGGAATGGTTGATGTTGGTGGTCCATAATGCAGCCAGTGTCAGGGCTGTGTCACTGATCCTGTGGAGTAAAACGGAAAATGTGTGTTGTGGTGGGTGTGTATGCATGGATTGTGTGCATACATGTATTATACTCACAGCTGAAGTGATCCCTGATCAATCTGTCTCTCCCTGTTAGGGTTTCCTCACCCTGGATAATGTCCACAGGGTCATCAGGTATGGGTGGAGGCTGGATGTCATCCACAAGTCTGGTGTCCACAGCTATGTTGTGCAATATTGCACATGCCATTATGATATCACAGACTTTGGCCGGGGCATACTGTAGTGCTCCCCCTGAATGATCCAGACATAGGAATCTTGATTTTAGGAGGCCAAAAGTCCACTCAGTGTCATTCTGAGTCCTGGCATGAGCGTGATTGTAGCGCTCCTGGGCATCCGTTCGGGGATTTGTGACTGGGGTCAGTAGCCATGGTTTGCATCCATAGCCAGCATCACCTGTTGAAAGTGAATGACATGGTGAGACAGGGAGCACATGTTGTGTGAATGATGTTTTATGAGGTGAACGTACTAGCTGTGAGTGAATAGCATGCTGAGTAGTGTTGTGTGTGTACGTGTGTATGTGGTGTGATTTAGTATTGTTAACTCACCCAGAAGCCATCCCCCTGTATAGGTTCCATTTTCGAAATCTCTCTGTACAGATGAGTTCCTGAGTATATAAGAATCGTGACAGCTCCCGGGATATTTGGCACAGACATTCATGATGGCCAGGTTGCTGTCACACACCATCTGCACGTTCATGGAGTGGAAGTTTTTGTAGTTGATGATCATATGTCCCCGACGTGCTGGTGTTTCATACTGACATGACCCTGGGCATGTCTCCCCTTTCGTAGAAGCTCTGCTTCAGATGATGGGGAAATGTATATAGGTACTGGCCTTGCCTTTGAGGGCTGGCAAGACCTGGGCCAGCACCCTGGAGAATGTGTCCTGTGACATGCCAGATGCGTAACCCTCTGTCAACTGGAAGGAGTGACTTGCCATGAAGTGTATGGCACACAGGAGTTTTTGCAGACCAGTTAGGGCGTAGTTGTGGGTGCATATGGGATCCACCTCATCCTTGATGACCTCATACAGGGCAATGATGCTGTGCGGCCTCAACCTGTATCGATTGATTACCTCGTCATCGGTCATTCCAAAGAGAGTGACCCTTCGGCAGTATACCCTGGGCCTTGGTAGTCGTCTATACATCCTACGCTGCTCCAGGAAACCCTGTGGCACCTGGAGAGCATCCTGTTGCTGCAGCTGTGCATCTGCAGGCAGGTGCTGTCCTCCAGGTGGGGATGGGCTCCTGTGTGGCTGGTAAGCCAGAGCCATACAATTGTAATAAGTGGCACTAGACTCCAAAGCATTATAACCTTTTTCACTCACCACTTAGAACTGATGACACAGTGCAGTCATGGACAGATGAGCCGACACATCCGTATATCATGTATGCAGAAAAGTATCTTCTGCACTCAATGTTTCATCATAAAAACACCTTCTTTATTTGAACATAGAACGCAAGACACCAGGGGTTACAATCTCATGCATTTCGCACCTCCATGCTTACTCATAGACCTATGAGTAAGCATGGAGGTGCGAAACGTGTGAGACTGTAACCCCTCGTGTCTTATGTTCTATTCAAATAAAGAAGGTGTTTTTATGATGAAACATTGAGTGCAGCGGATACTTTTTGCATACTTGTTGAGCCAGAGCCTCCTCACTTGCAACAGGTGAAAGCTGTTGATCAGGTGTGCCTGGTGTTCCCTAGCTCTCTCCGTTGCACGCTTTCTCTGCATTCTTCGCAACAATATGTAATACGTAACACAACATACTGATGCGGTCTCTCTATCGCTCTCTATCTCTCTAGCTCTCTCCCTGAGTGGAAAACAATCCACAAGTGAGTGTGGTGAGTTGTCCCTTTAAGTACGTGGTAAGGCTTTGTGTAGGTGTGGTGATGAGGTGAGTGCTGATCAATGGGACATTGTTTATTGTCCAGGTAAGTGTTTGCAGGTGTGTCTGTGTTTTAAAATGTGGTGTGTTCTGATTGCTGTGTCTGTGTCAGTTGCAGGTGTGAAGTTGTGGAGTGCAGGTTGTGTCTGGGTCATGTGGTGATGTTGCACAGGTGAGCTTGCTTTGTATTTGCAGGTGTCCGTGTTGTGTGATAACCCCCATTGTTCCATGCCATGTTGTGATGGTGTATTTTTGGAGGTCCATGTCCATGTGGTGTTGCTTGTTGTTGTGTGTGAGAGTGATTTGTGGTGTCTGTCCATGTTTTTGTGTTCTTTGGCATTGCACGGGTTAATTTTGCTATTTACATGCTTGTGTGGTGTGCGGATTGTCTTTAACGGTGGTTTCTTTTTGACTGTTATGTGTCTAACGGCTAACAAAACTAAGTCTTAAGTTTTAGCCGTTAAGTGTATCTTTTTTTCAGCCGTTAGCAGTACCGCACTCTTTTAAATGGCTCTGGGGAATCTTGTTCTATGCGTCTCAATGCACATCAGTCTATCGACCATAAGGATTTGTGAACTGTCGTTATCTGTTCTGAAGACAGACCTTTAAATGGCTTACAACACGTTAACGCACCGTTAGTGCTTTTTTTTGCTAACAGCTGCCTTTAAATCTAGTCCAAAGTCAAGTAAGACAATTGATACATTTATCACTTCTCTCAGCAAGTGTTTCTTTAAAAAGATAGTAACAATTAAATGTAAAAATATATATATTGTAAGGGTTACCCTCCTGAATAAAACAAGGGTACTCCCACTGCTGAGAGGTGTTTTATTAAAAAGTTATTGCATCTCAAACATGAACTTGTTGGATGCATTACTTCAATGGCCTGAAATGTCACAGTGGTGCTGTTGTTATACCACCCTACGGACAACTGTGGTCAGTTGACCATAAACCTCCATAATATAGTGTAGTGACAGCGCCACTGTACAATTTCAGGCCATTGCGATACTGCACTTAAAATTTAAAGTTTGATTTGCAATAACTTTTGAAGTAAATAGCTCTCATCAATGGGAGTACCTTTATTTTATTCAGGAGGATAAACCCTACAATATATAGTTTTTCACATATTGTGTTACTATTCTTTTGATGAGTTTAACATGATGTGCTTAAAAGTATTTTATTTATTTTAATTAACAGATTGCACAATTAGATTTAGAACATATTAATATAGCTTTTAGTTTAACAAATTGTAATACTAAGTAAACAGGAAGTGGCATTATAAGCAATAGATATCATCTTTATATATCATCTTTGGACCCAGTTACAGAAAATGACTTTAGAGTTATTAGTTAGTGTAGAGGATGGAGAAAGATGTTTGGATATCTCCTAGTTACATTTCAATACAGAATGTAGTCATATGTTATTAGTCTTTGTGCATACCTCCCAACATTTCAAATGGCCAAAGAGGGACACTTGTATATTAGGTGGTGTTTCTGGGTGCATGTCTGGTGGGTGGGACATTACCAAACATTTTTAGGTTATTTTTTTACTTATTGGCACCTCTTTGTGTAACTGATAAATGTTTTAGCGCAAAGACCAAAGTATTTTATAAACACAAATTAATTTATAAACACACTAGTGTAAAAGCCCGTGTCATGGGCCAAGGTCCGGGTAATGTTAACCCTTTGCTTTGGAATGCGTTGCGTACCCCTCTGGCACTCCAAGGCCTAAGGGGTCGTTACCTCACTGCTCCATGTGATACTGTCTTGCGTCTCCTCACTCACGCGATGCAGTCATGCTCAGTAGAGACTGCCCGAATGCGGGCAGTCTCTACTGCACATGACTGCATCGTGACAAACATCCTAGCAAATTATTATATAGGATATACTGAAGATTAACAACACATTTATGTGAGTTTTATTGCTGTGGAGCAATGTAATAAACACTACTCATTCTGTTCTCCTAAAAAGAGGGACTAAAGTGTAGAAAAGAGGTACAGAGGGATTTGGGTCTCAAAGAGGGACTGTCCTTCCTAAAGAGGGACACTTGGGAGGTATGCTTTGTGATCAGTATACTCATTTTTCTATAGAATAATTATCATCCCTTCGCAAAGCTTTGCACACCCCTTTGGACCACAAGGAGTTAGGTATACTAGCTACTTACTAAATTAATATAACACATTTGCTGTTATGATTTTACCTGGGCAAATGTACATTTATTATTTCCTCTAGACATTGCCTTCCAATATGAACAAATACCACATTTTGAAAAGGAACTTTACCAAAATAATGTTGCTTATTTTTATATTTTTTTTATTTTGTTATGATTTGTATTTTGTTTCATGGAAGCACTTACCTATGTGGTATTCATCGTACAGTGCTTACTTACTGCTATTATTAAAGTTTTTGCAATGGATAGGTAGTAAGTAAATCAGCTGCTAAATCTTTAACCCCTTAAGGACCGGGAAAATCTGGGGTGGATTGCACTGAAGAACCGGAGCAATTCTGACCTTTTTGACTATTTATTTGTTCAATAGTGTTTTCCCTCTAATTCTTTTATTTTACTCACACAAATTATATACCATTTTTTCACACACAATTAGGGCTTTCTTTTGATACCACACTTATATGGATAACCCACCATTTATTTTATTAAAATTAAAGAAAACTGGAAAAAAAAATGTAAAATAACACCATTTTTATTTTTTCTCTTGGGATCATTTGGGCGCAATGGGTTACATTTTTATGGAGACTGATTGAAAGGTATGACCGATCATTCATACCTACAAAATGGGCAGTTTTAATGGACATGTGATCGCTCCTGGAACGATCACGTGAACCGGCAGAGCAGACAAGGACTGAGGCTGAGTGCTCCCGGTCCCGGAGCACTCAGTTTCAGTCTGAAAAGAATGATAGCAGCATGCACGGAGGTGCGCTGTTATCATTTAACCCATGAAGTACCAGGACCATCATGGTTCCTTATGGGAAGTGCACCCATGATGGTCCTGGCACATCATGGGTCGTTAAGGGTTTAAGAACCAGAGAGATGTGCAACACATTGCTTTACGATGTTCTGATTTCCCCTCAAGTGTTTAACCCATAACGACCCTTGATGTGCCAGGACCATCACTCTGGTCTCAGAACATAACTTTTTCAGTGCCACAGGGGTAAGGAACGCATTGCAAAGGTAAGCAACTGAAAGGGCTAAGGACCAGTGCACACGCCGCTCTGACATACCAGAATCCATTGAGAAAAAAAAAAAGCTCTGTGGTCCTTAATCAGGCAGTCATTAAGGGGTTAAAGGATTATAGAGCCATTTATTCTTAGGGTATGATTCTTTTATAAATCCCCTATTCTACTGTTTTAGGTGCTTTTTTGTGATGGTTCTCTAAGATGTCATAATGACAGAAAAAAGTTATTGTTGCTTGTTTGTTCTCTTGAGTCAGCTACCTCAGTTGCCCTGTGTTCCTTTTCTGGAAGGCAGATCACTGAAAAACAAGAGGCTATGTCCATACAAGCAATAAATGTGTTATGATCCTCCCAAGTGTCCGGAGTAACTGGAAGTTCTGTGTTTTAGTCACATAGAGAAAGATAAATACTGTGTCATTTTCCTGTATACAGGCTGTCTGACAAAACAAGCACACTTTATCTGCTGAGATAAAGATATAATACCCATGCAATGCATCTCTGCACTGAATATACCAAGGAAGAAATTATATAGTTTTCAGGGTTGGTAAAAGGTCTATTGTGTTCAGCTTTTTTCTTCTGAAAACCTCTCAAAGGATCCAGATTAACTCTTTGCCACAATTTCCTCTAATGGAAAGACAGTACTACCAGGTTCAACGTCGTATCTATGTTTAAATTCATTGTGACATAATGCTACACTTCAAGGATATAAAAAATATCCAACCATTTTAGAAAATTCAGTTGTCAATCACTATCTGCCTTATGCTTACTGCTTTACTATACAGAACATATTCTTAGCTGAAGGTATGACTTTGTGACACTTGTATAGGTGAGTGAGGAAGAATTCCTGATAGTTTGCCATATAGACTTTGAATATATTTGTATATTTTAAACCAAGAATCCACAATTTCGTTTTGTGGATTGATGCTAAAGACCTAAAGAAAAGTTGATGTTTGTCAGGTCTGTTCCAGCATAAGTCTTGAGGTGATATAGGGAAGGGTTAGGTTGGGACAGGGGCCATAGGGCACAAGTGAGAGGGAGGACTGAAAGAGAAAGGATCATATGCAGAATAAAGAGAGGAGGCTGGGAAGGAGAGGAGGCTTGGATGAAATGCAGGATGGGATCAAAAGTGAGTAAAACAGATATGAACACTGTATTTTAACTGGACTTTTTACAGAGTATAATTTCATTCTATAAGAAACTTTACAGAGGTTATTGGAAAGCCGTGAGCACTTGTTTTCCATCTACCAATGTCCGCTACCCCTTACATATGGTGTCTGGGGCTATATTAGTCCAGAAGTTGTATGAACAGGGGTGTTTTGGGGATGGGCTGGACTTGATGGATGCATGTCTTTTTTCAGCCTCATCAACTTTGTTACTATGTTACTATGTATGAGCCTTCATAATGCCAGCCAGTTGCAACACTATACAGCTATCTCCTGAGGATTTGAAGGGTTAACCACATTGGCAATAGTCGGGAGAACATCTGAATACTTTGCACATTGAATCCAGGTTGTCTGCCTGCTACAATACCCCATATTATCCATCTGTGGATTGTTTATAGATAGTCGGGAGTGGAACTGATATACTTGTGATAAGGCCAGTACCACCGGCTTGGTTTTCCATTTTTTCATGACTTTTGATTCTTTATTTTAGTGATCACCTAAATACTATTTGAGCCAATTTTTAGGAACACTGCAATGTCCATATACAGTGTTTATTGTATTTTTATCTGATACCTTATTTCCTCCTGCTTTAATAAATAATTTTTACATTGTCAATAGAGTATACACTTAGTGCTCTCTTTTGTGTGCCCTATAGAGGGTATAATTGTACGTTCTGTGCCTATACCTATTGGATGTTCTAAATTCAGAGTCTAGTTTGAGATTCAGACTTAATAGTAGAGGTTACGACCAGATACATCCAAGTTGTGGGCCTACACTTCAGGTTATGTATGAGAGTCTATGATCACGTTTGTGTATTATTGAGCACACGCTCCTCCATCATCAAGACCAATGAGAGAAAATCCTAATCAACACCTGTATAATATGTGCAGGCAAATTTTGTACTTTTTATAGCTATTTCCTCAAAACCTTGTTATTTCAAAATGTTAAACATGGTTCAGAGCAAGGTAATGCCCAGAAACGCCAACAGAATCTCACACAGCTTTTCATTTGGAATAAGTGACGTAAATTAGATAATTTTTATCATAGATAGCTTAGTACACAAACAATAGACAAGTCAATTATAGTTTCTTTAGCAAAGATCAGACTTATTTACGCCCATTCTCTGCAGCAATTTAGCCACCTGAGTGAGTCTTTTGCTTTGTGTTTCAATAATTCAGCATGAGGTATTTTAAAGTTATCTAACAATATAAATTCGGAAAACTTCTACTTTGTATTTGACATACTTTTCTTTTTCAGTTCAGCTATAACTGAATATGTAGATTAATCTACCTTGTTATTTGCTTCCCAGATTTCATGTGTCAGCATATTCAAACATCTAAACATTCACAACAATCTGTCGCATATTGTAAACTGCTAAGTGAGGCCTAGATTATATTGTTGTTGATAAGCGTCAACATTAGTTTTATCTTACAGATTCCTATTGGAATTGAATCATAACACACATATTTTAATCCCCATATTCCATATTATAGGTGATGTGTATTTCTGAGACAAAAATACATTATCAAGCTAGCATTTTTTTCTAGTCGCAGAGCAGTTATTAAGACATTATAGTAGCCATGACTACATAACCAACATCTGAATTACCTTGAGCTGTAAGCAAAAGAACATTGGCAATCACATCAACTGAACAGAGCCACAATATGACGGAAGCAATCAAATGTGCTTAGCTTCAATACTATTAAATTATCTGTAAAATTTGCTAAAGTTCCTTCACCTCTCCTGAATTATTTTGAAGAGAATGTGTTCATAACATGTTTTATAGGATTCTGTTTTTTTAAAACCCTGATTCCCATTTACTTAACCCTTTGAGCTCCAGGGGGAGGGGTATCCAGCAGCGCTGGATACCCCTCTGCCAATTAAAGGGTTAAATGCAGCCTTTAACTCCTTGAATGTTAGAGAGGCCTCTAACATACTGTGAGACACAGGGGAGGGCTGGCCTGGGGGGCAGGGGGACAATTGCCCCCTGGGCTGGCCATGTGTCTGGGCTGATGGGCCAGTGCGTCACTCAATCTCCCACTTGCTGCTGTAAATGGAGCTACACTAGTGATACCACAGAACTTGTGAAATGAATCTTCAGAGCTACAATCCAAACATAGCTGCACTAGTAGCATAATCCATTTCCCTTGCAAGCTCTATGGCATCACTATTCTGTCTTTACTTAACCCTTTGAGTGCCAGAGGGGTACACAACACATTGAAAAAGCAATGTGTTGTGTACCCCTCTGGCACTCACAGGGTTAAATTGTAATCACTGTAGTATCATTATCGTAGCCCCATTTCAACAGTAAGCTATGTGGTATCACTTGCTTTAATTCACCGCATTAAGGACAATTTTAAATTTAAGGAGACAGGGGTGGGCTGTGACAATGGACTTGGACGATAGTAGATATGGGCCACTTAATTGTATTTGCCCCCTGGGCCGTATGTTGCCAGCCCTCCCCTGGTGAGACATTTCCAGTATTCAAAGGACTAAAAGCCCCATTTAAACTAATGGCAATTCTCATTTTCCCCTGAACTTGGTTTTGCTGAAAATAACTAATCCTGAAACTTATGAAGTATTATTATGTATTGATAGAATACTCCTTTTCATAAGAGAGAACAGATATGCTTTAACTGCTGTGTCTGGCTGCGCTTTGACATTTAGAATGTTCTTATACAATGACTGGGAATTCTTTCCCTTCTTAGCAACGCTAATAAGCATCTTATGCTTATTACAAGCGTCACCTTTTTAATGATCGCACACATTAGTTTGCTTTTAAAGAATTTACATACGTGAACAGATGATGAATAAAGTAAGATTTTTAAAATGAGAAGACGATGAAAATCTGTCATCACTGTCAGGCTTTCACTGTAATGAAGACATATCAAAAATGTAAAAAATACTGCATTTCTGCTATTTAGACTTAATAATTGGTGCTAATGTTAGGATTACATTTCAATTTATATATACATATAACTATAAAATTACACCCGCTCATGATTGCCTTATCAGTGGAAGATACAGTTGCCCTTTTGAATTGGCCATTCTAATCCAAATGGCACCACCGACTGAAACATTAACATCTTTGTCAGAAGCTCTTGAGAAAGTAAGCAGGACTTAAGAAACGCGTTGAGCGTTATTCTGGTCTTTTAATGACATTGGCATTGCTAATACCTTTTAATTATTGAGATTTATTGTATTTTGGAATATATTAAATATTTGATTATCCATTCCTTACATTTTTTTGGTGCTCCATTTGGTTGGAATTAATGGTTCAATATATTCATACTATAAGTATATTGAATATTATATACATCATACCCCCTAAGAAGTGTGAGAATATTGATTGGTAGAGGGGAAACTGCGGCATATACCTGGAGGTGAGCAGAGTGGTGTGAACCAGCCTGGGGTTTGAACCAGAAGTGCTCATTGAAACTGGGAGGCAGTAAAAACCTCACATACAAGTGAGTACCCAATTTGGAGCACGTGGTGAAGGTGAAGGAAAAGGATTTGGAAAATACTACACTCAGACAAGTCTATTTGCGCTGTTTTTATATCTTTTTGTTCTTCATCTAAACACGAACATGGTATTGTATATATTTAAACTTTTAAGGACCACAGGGGTGTGCAACGTATTGCTTTGCAAAGTGTTGTACACCACCCTGGCCATTAGAGATTTAACTATCATGTACTCCAAGCCAGCATGAGTAAAATAATCAGGTCACGTTTAATCAAGACCAGGTTTAATCAGAATGAATAAGAGCAGAGTATAAGATATGCAGCTCTTTTCCACATTCATTGGGTATTAATCAGTGATCAGTCATACTCCTTGACTGACTTATGTAAAGCAGGGAAAATACAATGAAAATGCAACAAATACATCCATTCTGGAGATATACACAATTATACCCATATAAAGCATGTGTATGCTTGTACACCCCCAATGGGGGATGGTATTGGCAGATCTTACTGGTCTTCACTCATTAAAGGGATAGTAATACTTAAGTATTACTAATCCCTATAGCAAAGTACTACTAAAAAAACATATTGCCCCCAGTGTCATCTCTCAAACCTTTATGGTTTGAGAGATGAATGCTTCTAAAGTTGCCCTCTCCCTCCCCCTTCCCCCTAGTCAGCATGCTAGCTGACTGAAGGGAAGAAAGTCGTACGACTTTCAGGCGGCTCTCCAGCACAGCCGGATTGCGTTCCTAAAAAAGAAAACTTTCACTGAAATGGTCTTCTACGTGTGCTTGGTTTGCAAGTACATGTAGAAGACCGTTTTAGTGATTTTTTTTTTTTTAATTAACGCGATCGCGGCTCTGCTGCAGAGCCGCCTGATGATCTATGACCGGATTTCCCTTCAGTCAGCTAGCATGCTGACTATGGGGAAGGGGGAGGGAGAGGGCAACTTTAAAACAGATCATCTCTCAAACCATAAAGGTTTGAGAGATGACACTGGGGGCAATATGTTTTTTAGCAGTACTTTCCTATAGGGATTAGTAATACTTAAGTATCACTATCCCTTTAATGAATAAGTGAGGGTCAGATACAATCTGACAATTACAGAATAGGCAAATGGCTAATGCTCAAGGAAATAAAAGGATTTCCTTTACAATTCTGCCATTCACAGCTTGATACATTTTGGCCTTTAACTTTCCTTGTGCACTGCCCCAGGACTGTGTTTGTTTAAGTAAGTTTGATAGGTTTTTCAGAAGGAATAGTGCATTGCATCTCAACTAGTGTGCCATGGCACTTTGGTGTGCTTGGACACCATAATTATTCTATGAAGACGTTGACAATAAAGTTAATTTAGCTTCTAATGTATATTTATAGAAATGATGATGCACAATATCCTCTTTTGTCACTGAGACACCTAAGAGTCAGTCAATACATATTTATGTATTTTTCCTTTCATTAAATCCTTATAAAACTATATACAAAATGCTAGTGGAGTCCTGAAAATTCCAGATTGCATATTAGAGCCTTGAGAGAGAAATAACTGAGAACCATTGGAATACCACATTCATTTGTGTAACCCATCAGTGATAAGAGAGCAGTAAATGTAAACAGGAGAGGTGAGTACTACTCTTAATAACATAGTGATTTAAATATTCTTGAAACATGTTTTGTGAAATTGACATTTCATTCTGGCATTTCTTTTGCCTTTCTCACTCTCCCTCTGCTCCTTGTCTCTCTCCCCCTAATCCATGTGACGTAAGCTCCTGTGATACATACTATTATTCCATTGAAAAAGCCATTGGTGAGTACGGATGGGTGAAAATTTCCGCCTCAAACTTCAATCAGAGAAAAATGGCACTTTTCGCTTGGCAAAAAAATTCCCTCAAAAAATGTTGATTTTCCGCTTTTTTCCACTTTTTTTGACTAGCTCATTCCATCGAAATCAATGGGAACATAGAAGTTACACACAACCCCTAGCAAATATTATTTGATTTACCAAAGGCATAGTATAAAAGGGGCATGAGGAGGGGAAATCCTAAATAAGTTGAAATAAAATAAAAACCATAAGACATTGTATAAAGGGGTCTGAGTTGGTGCCTGTGTTGGTGAATGAATGAATCATTTGAACAGGGACTTTGTTTTGGGGGGTTTCTTGACTGCTATTGGGGGTCAGTTAATAAAAAAAAAGAAATTTGTATGTAAAGTGATAGAGACAGGAACCCCCTGACATAAGCTGCCACTGGGATGGACAGATACTTGACTTGACAGAGTATTTTGTAGAGGCTGATTTGTTTGATTTGTTGTTAGAGACCTTTGTAGGTTTTAGATATATTAGACATCCAATCCCTGAAGGAACATTGATTTGTAGGACTTAAGCTTGTTTGGCACAAGCCCTCAGGAAACACTGATTTGTAGGACTTAGGCTTTTTAGAAACAAACCCCCCAAAAATTGTTTATTTTTTGTAGGACTAGTTTTTTTTTTTTATTTTTTTTTTCAAAACACAAGCCATGAGAAAAATAAAAATGCCATACTGGCCTAATGCCAGCAGGTCATGTTGGCCAGTGGCCACTGTTCTCCTGATTCCTGAGTTGCAAATGCTGTTCCTACTGCTGCTGCTGAGTTGTTTAAGCAGCAGGATGATTAGACAGCTGAAAGGAATGGGATCAACAATAGCAGTAACATGGAAGATGGATGAGAAAGGTTCCACTTGCCACAACTGGCTCCAGTGATGTGCCTGAGGCAGTAGCAGCACAATAAGTAGCCCCCAGTCTATGTGGAGAAAAGAAGAAGTTGGCCATTAAATCTTCTCCACCTGTCCCTCCTCCAAAATTATGGGTTTGTTATTAGAATATATATTTTTCCCTTGAGAACAGGAACTGTGGCTTCCATCAGCAACTGCAATGTGCACAGTGTGTGTGTGTGTGGTAAATAACATCTGGAGGCACAACTGTATCCAAACACCATGAAACTTGAAACCAAGTACTGCTGCTGCTGTCACTGTACCCCTTGTCCAGACCCTGCTAAGGACACATGACAACTTGCTGACAGTTTAATAGTAATGATGAACCCTCCCTGCCAGAATCCTAGCATATTCTGCAGGATGGAAACTCCTCAGATGCCACCTGATGACCTGGTATTGATTCTCCTCCACCACACTGGCATGTGTGGTCAGGGCACCACACAGTTTGCAATGGGTAGAGATGAACTGCCATATCCTAACATCAAAATGTGGCAATCATTTGTCGGGGAAGGTAACGATGAACGAGGTGGATTGGCAGGAGATGTACTTGTTACCCTAGAGGAAGAAGGTGATGTTTATGGCGAGCTAGTTGTTTCACTCGTCATGGAACTTCCAGTGTCTGTCTGGGTTTCTTTATTCTTCCTCCTCTTTGATCTCCACCTTTCTGGAGAGTCAGTGGGTACAGTAAAAGCAGTGCTAGATTACTGTAATGAGTGTTTGGTTTTAACATGTTTGACATAAATGTCATGGTATCTCTGTTTCATGTGTGTTATCAGGGAGGTTGTGCCAAGGTGTGTTCTTCTCCTCCTCCACATTCCCCTTCACTTTCTGTGGCAGCAGATAAAGTTGCTGATGTTGCTGGTACTGCCTCAGATTTAGCACTGCAACTAGGATCAGGAGTATTGCTACTGCTGGCAAGTAAAACCTGTCATAGTCCCACATCACTTGCTGGCCCCATTCCTACTGTGTCCACGGTGGTCTGTGGCACACTAGCCTGCTCCTGAGCACCCTGCTTCCCTTTCATCTCTGCATCAGCAGAAATTAGACCAGTTGCAATTTCCGCAAATTCCAAAAGCTGATTGCTAGTGGTAGTGATGATGCCCATCCTCATCCCTGTCTCCCATTCCTTCTTAGTTCCTGATAAAAAGGTCATCAATGTCTCTTCCACCCCAGCTTCTCCAACACCACCTCCACCACTAGTCCCTACATGATGCTGCTCTATTCTAGACATCTCACTGCTGCTTGGAGGAGGTGACGAGTAATGTGACAGAGGGTCCCCTGCTGTCACAATTGTCATCATTTTCTCCACCACCCCCCCCGAGTACTACAAGAAACACTAGCAGCAGGCAAAGTATTGGTGGCAGCAGGTTCAGCACTGGCAGCAGGTACAACACTAGTGGCAGCACATCTGGCAGCAGGTACAACACTAGAGGCTGCAAGTAAAGCAATTGTGGCACTGGCAACAGGGGCAGCACATCTTGCAGCAGGCACAGGCAGCTGACCTGGCAAAAGATTTTGGCCAATGGGCGAAAGATGCAGACATTTTAATCACTTGTTTTAATCCAGCAAAAAAGCGGATAACAATGTGGTTTTCGTAAAATTTACTGTGGGAACACGGTGACAACTTTCGCCCATCCTTATTGGTGATCAGTTAGTTCTGGTGTCCCGACTCCTTTCTTTTGTAGTATGTCCTATTGTTACTGGTCAGTGATGCTTTCTGGCAAAATTGGAGTGTTTCAATATTGATTTTTTTTATAATGTTCGCTTTCTCTTTTCTATGATTTAACAGAAACCAATAAAGTTGTTTTATTTTTTTAGCCTCTGTTGAAGTTTATGAATTACGATACTATAATTAAGGGGGATATGTTAAGATGCCATTATAGTGGTTCCTTCCTTTTTCTTGTGATAGTTACAGCTCCACCAACCTGTGATAGTTTGAACTGTAATTACTTTTTAATAAAATGTTACTGATCCTTTAACCCTAAGAGTGCCAACCATATGTGTGGCATATTATTGGCATACCCGCATTTCTAAGCCCATGCCCCACATGTAGCTGAGGTAATCCCTTTAATCAATTTTTTTTTCCATTTTTTTTTTTTCAAACCTGGCAGTGGGGAGAGCCATCAGGCCCCTCCTGATGCCCTCCAGTTATTGATCTCCAAGCCAATCACAATGAAATGTCAATATTAGCAACTGGGGAGAGTAACATGGTCTCCTGCTTCACCCCTACCCAAACTTCAAGGAAGGTGAGGACGCGATCTGGGAAAGCCACCCCACATCATCAGTGACAGGATCCCCAGTGATGTGAGACATCTATCCCTGATCCTGCCCACTTCTACAATTTCACTCTTCTGTGTCGTCATTATTGATCTCACAGAGTGATCAGCTGGGATATTAATAGTTGGGAGCATCAAGAAGGGCCCTGATGCCTTTGCAATGAGGTCTGAATACAAAATAGATATACACCGTTTGCGTCTCCATCCTTGTTCCACTGTTGGCCACTGGCCACCATGCTACTGGCACCCAATATGGTATTTTAGCCCATACCAGTGAGGTACCATTTTTCTAAGACAATCAGTGGGTCCTGAATGGACTAGGAAATCCCATGGTGATTAATCATTTGTATTTTTGAAGTGACTAGTGTGTAAAAAAGAATGTGATTTTTCCTATAACTCCACTCTTTGGAAATAGCTGTGCACACTACCTTAGGGGTAGAAAGACAAGTGACCTTTCATTTGTCTGCTTTCCATTTGTTTCATTGTAATAACTATTTTAGTACAGGCAAAACATAGCTAAAAATGTAAGAAAAATTATATATTGTAATTGGTATAGTTTTGTTCTTCTGACACCCCCTACAGCATGTCAGTTTATACCAAGATGGTGTAATGTTTCTAGGGAGAGTAGCAGGTAATGATTAAAGTCATACATTTCATGTTTTTCAAAGCTATCTGTATCTTTGAAGAAGCAGAAATCTAAAATAATTCAATTATTTCATATAGCACTATATTCTGGAAGCATTTGTTCACTCCAGCCTAGGGGTAAAAAGACAAGTGATCCCCCTTTTGATGTGGGTAAATATCGTCTTTCCAAAAATGGTCTACCTTGCATACCGTTCCTTTATATCTCTAAAAGTTATGACCATTTTAGTACAGACAGCCATTAAAAAAAAAAAAAAAGGGATTGTTCTGTGACTTTGGCACCCCTTACAATATGTTAAACTCATACCAATTGGGTGTCATTGTTCTCTTAAGAACAGTAGATAATGAATAAAGTTGGAAATTCCTTAGTCTTCAAAAATATCAGTACATTTGAATTATTGGGAATGTAAAAAAAATCCAAGTGTTTCCTTTAGCACCAGCTTCTGGAAACTTTTGTGCACACCAGGACAGGAGTAGAATGGCAAGTGACCCCTTATTTGATGCAGTGGGATATCTACTTTCTGTAAACAAAACATTTTATATAATTATCCAGCTGTTTTAGGGTAATTTTACCATGTAACCAGTGGAATGTACATTTTAGTTCAGGAAGCTGAAAATCTAGGCTGACCATACCTCACCTTTAAAAAAGGATAAATAGAAAATAGGCATATTTCAAAAACCCCATTTTGCACTTCTGGTAATTAGGGCTCTGTGCAGACCATATATATAGGTAAAACAATACATAACAGGTATTTTTGTACTTGGGGAATTCAGAGCTTTTACAAATAATTGAACATTTCACAATCGGCATAAATGTTTTTCATATATAGTGTGTGGTTTTAACAAAATATGTAATTATTTAAACTTTTTTTGTAATTATCATAGCTTGTCACATGGTGCAAAAATTGGTTCATGTAAAGCACCATGCAAAAGCTCAATTAATTCTGCAAAAAATGATTTTTTTCCAAATGTAACTAGAACGTTATCTACAGGAATTATACCTAAACAGATGAATTTCAAAAATGCTGAAAAAGTGTCTGGCCTACAGGGTACAAGACATGACCCAAGCCCCTGACACTGAAATTTGTATTCAGTAATTCAGCTTTCAAAAGCCATTGCAGCAGTTTGGTAAATATGTGGCTTTTTTTTAGCTGCTGTTGAAATACAACTCCCATTACATCAAACTCATATTGAAAAAGGCCAGCTAAGGATGATGAGAGATGTAGTTCAACAACAGCCAAAGGCAGTGCTGCATGCTTGCAACATCTAACATAATTATTTGCATAACAGGAGGAAACAGTTCTCACTATTGGAGTGTTAAAACTTTATCTCTTATCTTAAACAGGAAGAGGTTTAAGTCAACACATTATCCCCCCTTAGTCTGTCCATATTATTTTTTTAATTAACTCTTTGCAGGACAATAGGGCGTCTAGCACATTGCAGAGCACTGAATTAGATACCTATCTGGCACACAATGGGTTAATGGACAGTGTAGCAATAAAAGCATTCTGAAAACATGTTTTCAATGATCTTAACCCTTGGAGAGACAGAGGAATGTGCGATGAATTGCACACCCCCACTGGCACTAGTGCTTAATGATCAAATAAATCCAAGAGCCCTCTTTAACCCCTTAACCCCTTCATGACCGCGGTCCTGGGAAGTAACCTTCTCTTAAGCAACGCTTTGAAGATTCCGACGTGCCGGTACACGTGACCTGTGACGTGTACTGGCACGCAGCGCCGGGGACTAAGAGAGACCACTCCAGTCTTGGAGGGGTCAATTTCACTCCCCGCCTTTACTTACAGCACTCCCGGAGGAACGCTGTAGGTAAAATGTACATGACGTGCTATGACCATCACCGGTCCTTAACGCAATAACCATGTGACAGTCATAGCGCGGCACGTGGTCGTTAATGGGTTAAGGACTGGCCACATGGCAGCACGGCTGGCACTTAAGGACCACAGACCTTTTTTTTCTTGCAACTGATTCAGGGACCCGCAAGCGGCGGGGACCCCTAAATTCCAGAACGTACATGATTCCTTTAGGCACATACTACCCATGACCTACATGTACGCCCTTCGTCCTTAAGGGGTTAAAGATATGTAACATTGTAAGAAGTGCTAGTTTGGTGCTGTATGAACAAACAAGGGAGGAGAAAATCAGGAGCAAGCCATCTACACCTAAAGGACAAATTTCCATTGATTTAAATTAGACTTTTAACCAATTCAATGATAGAGAGGTATCCAATTCATGGCTTCGCAATGGAAATATGGAAAAAAGAAAACAAAGGAGGTGCCCAATAGAGTAATTCTATAGATAACGATGTAATGTAATAATCAAAGTTGTGCTAACAACAACAACAAATGGTCTTTTATGTTAGTTTGGCATATGATCTTTGATAAAGCTGTGTATAGCCGCGAAACATGTAAAAGAGCCTGTTATTTTCTTTTAAACATTGATATATTTTTTATATACATTAAACATTTTAACCCCTTAACGACCGGCATTGCAGCGCATCATGGTCACTTAAGGACCACAGAGCATTTTTTTTTTTTTTTTAATTCCGGTTCCGGACTCCCTGAACGGCGTGCGGCCGCGGGGGGAGCCCGGAATTCCATGACGGTCATAGTACATCATGGGTCGTTAACTCAGATCGACCCATGATGTACTATGACCGTCAAGGGTTGTTAAGGGGTTAAGAAGAGTGCTGTTGTGCCACTTTCGTCTGTCATTCTTATGTTTGGAGAGGAGTCCATAGAGCTAAGCAACAGGAGGCATACCTGTATGGAGACAGGGTTAATTCTCCATAGGCTTGAAGGTCACTTGCTGATAACACCTGTCTGGCAACATCACATTTTGAGTACAACTTTGATTATTACATTGCATCGTTATCTATAGAATTACACTATTTGGCATCTCCTTTATTTTCTTTTTTTCCATATAGATACTCTGAGGGGAGCACGTTAGAGGAGAGCAGCCATCAATTATTGTTTGAATATACTGCAGTTGGATGCAGTTATTTATTCCAGAGGCCTTACAGCCACTTATTTTGTGAGTAGACACAGTAGGGTGTTGGTGGTGGTCCAGCAAGGTGTCCTGTTGATCTGCACAGGGGCGCCCCCTGTTCCTTTCTCTCCTATTTTTCTTTTTCTGCAGTTCATGGCTTCACAATGTACAGGAGACATCACTAGCATTCAAGTGGTTAAAAGCCATATTTAAATTACTGGAGACTTTCATTTTCCCCCTCTGGTGAAGTTGGATTTTCCCATATAGCCCAATTTTTTTAACACTTTGAGTGTCAGAGGGATATACAAGACATAGCTAAACAGTGTGTCAGATACCACTCTGGCACTCAAAGGGTTAATGCCACATTCAGGAGATGAAGAGGAGCACTGTGGAGTAAACTGACTGCATCAAGATATAAATAAAGCTTTTATCCCTTTGAATGCTAGAGAGCCTTTGTCATCAGTGATGCACTTGGTTAGCTCCACGATAGTTCCTTTTTGTTTTGTGCTCTAGTTTGTTAATATCAAATGTGACCAGTGGGGTTATGCAATGAGGTGTGATAAAAAGAGGTGATAATGTGGAGGTGGTTTCTCCAGCATTTTCACTTCTCCAGTTTTTATGTTATTCTATGGCACCAAATGCAATACAATTTCTCCCACTTGAGAAATCGTAGAGTAGGGCTGTCCATGTTCAGTCCTCAAGGGCCACCAACAGACCAGGATGTAAGGATTTTCCTGATTAAGCACAGGTGAGTTAAGCAGTGGCTCATTCATTTTGACTAACTCACCTGTGCTTAACCAGGGAAATCATTAAATCCTGTCTGAACTTGGACAGCACTGTGTTAGAGCATAGACACTATAGAATAACACAGGAATTGTAGAAGTGATATCACTTTATAAGTCACCTCTCCTTTATCACTTCTTTATCATACCTGGAAACTTTTACTTGTAAACTCCCCAGAGAGGGAGAGAAATTAGACAAATTGTGTTAAAAAATGGGCAGAGCTAATTCACGAGTGGGCGGAGCTTAAGAAACGTAGTAGGAATAGGCTGGGGAAGGAGAAGTAGTTGAACAGAAATGGGAAGAACAGATGGGGAAGGAGCAGAAGTGGACAGAATTTCAGTAGAAACTCCTCACTTCCAGAGAATAAGACTTTGCCCCAGAGACCGGGTAATGCAGAGTCAAAACTGGAGTCTCCGGGGCAAATCCAGCGAGTTCCCATTTATGTTCCTTATCACACTTAGTGTGGGAAGCTTATGAAAAATACTGTAAATGTTATTATACTGGATCTGCTCTGGAACCGCCAGGACACTGCAGTGTGTGTTTTTCATGAGTATCTCACATTAACCCTTTGAGTGCCAGAGGGGTATGCAACACATTGCAGAGCAATGCTTGCGTACCCCTCTGGCACTCCAAGGGTTAAAACGGAGATCTTGTCACATTAGCGATTTACTAATCTACTTATATGTATTTCTGCTGATTCTCGATGTTTCAAACAAACCACTTATTGTACAAAGGGCTTCCAAGATCTTTTTTCACAATTTCCGCAGCTGTGAAAAAAATTCCCACAATACCTCACTTGATGGTCTGTCAATGTGTTGCTTGACATAACTCAGGTGTAGGCAACTTTTGGCTCATTTGCTGTTGGAGACTGTAATTCCCATCCCTCCCAACCAGCCATTGCTTACACCTGACATAGCCTAGAAACCTTTTCTCTCTAGCCAATAAACCGTTACTTGTCTCTGTGCTTCCATGTGCAATGTAAGCTGATAATTGGATGTCCACCTTTAACCCAGTAATTGCTAGTAACAATCTGCTTCAGCAGCTAACATAAAGGGCTTGACTACGGTTGCTGCAGTTGCTAAGCAGATCCTGTGTGGCATGACTAGCTCCCATTGTTATGATTTCTTATTGAAAAATATATTTCTATATTTATATGAACCCTATGCATATTATGCCCTGATATAATAACAATATAGTATAATAACATATGAATAAAAAGAAAGCCAAGCCTCCAAGAAAAAATGTAAAGCAATAACATACATCTCCAAGGCAATCAAAATCCAAGACTGGATCATTAGAATTTACACTTCTGCCTTATTACTATTGAGTCATAGGGAGTTATTGGCATGTGTGGGGGTGTAAAACGACAATTTCCTAACCAGAAGAAAGAAAGGGAAAACAATAGGTGGAATCTGGTATTCTGTTAAGGCCAGTTAGTGATCTGACTATGAATAAGACATAAATCAAAAAAGTCATAGCTTGAGAATTACCATTGAAAGGATTTGATGTCAATTCTCCAGGGAACCATGGAGGCAATTTCAGAGTCTAGTTGATCAACTCCCAGTGACTTGAGGGAATCACAAGGCTGAATGACTTTAGTAGTTTATTGAACAAAAGCATCAACATGCAGAATGGTTTAAAGGGAAAATATTCCCTTATAAATTACCGGCACGCCAAACGAGGGACTGAAAGAGATCTCTCCGGTCTTGAAGCGATCAACTTCTGTCCACATTATTGCTCCTGCAGGAGCGCGGTGAGTAAAAGTACGTGACGTACCAGGACTGTCACTGGTCCTTAAGTGCTGGACCAGCGTGACAGTCTGGGTACGTCAATGGTCATTAAGGGGCTAACCAGGTTAAACCAAGCTAAAGCCCCATATTCTCCCCGAAACCCTTTTGGCAGTCAAACGGTTAACTGCTTATTCTCCTGAGGAGGTGTTTGGAGAGTGCTGTCATTAACCCTTTGAGTCAGTGATTCTCAACCAGGGTGCCATGGTACTTTGGTGTGCCACGGACAACTACTTAGGGTGCCCCATCTTTTGTATAAAGATTTTTGATAAAATGGGAATATTGAGTTTGTTGTATATTTCTGGAAACTTTTCGCACAATATGTTTGTTTCTGTTATTCTGATTGTGAGACCTAAAAAGAACTGTATATTTATTAATCTGTATCCTTCATTACTTGACTGACAAATGACCTACAAAATGTCAGGTGTGCCCCGAATTGTCCACACTGCATGTTAGGGATGCCTTGACCAAAAAAGGTTAAGAACCACTGAGTGCTAGAGCGGTATGCAACGCATTGCAGAGCAATATGTTGTGTACCCCTCTGGAACACAAAGGGTTAAGCTTTGAAATTGAGGAGTGTTTGTGTGTGTCAGTAGGAACTAAAACAGGGCTGGGCAACATTAGGCCTACAAATGTTTCTGGACTACAACTCCCATCACATTAACCCCCTGATGTGGCCCAAACCAATCTAGAACAATCACACACACTCTTGAACATACCCCAAAGTGCTGTAGCTAGAGATGGACAATAACCCCAGCAGAGCTAGATTATTAGATTTGTACATTACGCTCACTGACTTACAAAGTTAGGTATCCTTTATACAGCAGTCAGGTGTATCTGTCTGTATATATGTTTGCATTATATGTTTGGTTTTCTGCATATAGTGATCTCTGTTGAATTTTGTCTTTCCGCCACTCATTCTCATACGTCAATAAACCTGAATGGCACATAAGGATCACCAGTATTTTTCAGATTATAAAAAGAAACATTTAACAATGTCCTTTGACTGAGATAAAAATAAATCAAAGCAGTAAAAAGAAATAACTGTCTGCTGTCTGACGGCCACATATATCTGATAAACAAATTACTAGCCACTTATTCTTAAGGTGCAGTTCCCCTTTAACCCCTGGTTTCTAGACATGTCATCAGTGTATTGCTGTGCAATGCACAGGAGACCTCTACATATGTTAATTGTTCTGTGTAGTTCACTTGTAGCCATGTAACAATTTCATCACAGTTCAATCTCTACAAGGATGAGACCCAGTGAGACTGATATTCTGAGAAGAACAGGAGCAAGTTTGGGGCAAATCAACTGCACCATATGAGACAAATAAACATTTTCATCAATTTAGGTTTTTGACAATTTAAAGGGATAGTAAACCCCCCCAAAAAGTTTAAGCCAAATGATAGGAATAATAAAAACATACTTAACGCCCTCATTCCCATCTCTCAAACCGTTATGGTTTGAGAGATGTAAGAAAATAAATTCCTCCGCTCATTCCCCCTTATCATGCGTCTGCTGCATAGTGGACGTCATGAGATCCTGCTTCCGGGACCAGATGGCGGCTCTTCAGGAGCGCTGTCATCGAGAAATCTAAGTATAATTACTTCATCGGAATGGTCTACAATGTGTGCTTGCAAGCCAGGCACACGTTATAGACCATACCAATGAAGTAATTATAGTTAGATATCCTGATGACAGTGCTCCTGAAGAGCTGCCGTCAGTCGGGCGACTGGATTCTGCCTCTGACAGCTTTACAGCTTGTCAGGCAGAAAGGGGAGGGAGCTCTTTATTTTCTTACATCTCTCAAACCGCAACAGTTTGAGAGATGGGAATACAGGAGTTAAGTATGTTTTTATTATTCCTATCATTTGGCTTAAACTTTTTCAGGGTGTTTACTATTCCTTTAAATACTAAGAAGGTATCCAATGAGGCAGAGCTGTCCAAGTTCAGTCCTCAAGGACCACTAACAGACCAGGAATTAAGGACTTCCCTGATTAAGCATAGGTGAGTCAGTCAAAATGAAAGAGACACTGATTAACTCACCTGTGCTTAATCAGGGAAATCCTCACATCCTGGCCTGTTGGTGGTCCTTGAGGACTGAACTTGGACAGCCCTGCAATGAGGTATCAATGAGACCCCTCTATCATTCAGAGTGAAAATACCCCATTAAACCCTTTGCGTGTCAGACAGGCACCCAACCCACTGCAAAGAAATGGGTTGGATGCCCATCTGGCATTCAAAGGGTTAGATGAATGGACATTTGTGGAAGTTTTATTTGTACTCTGTGGTGTTGTTGGTTTTCTCCAGAATTGCTCCACTGAATCACAACATCAGCCTCAGTAAGGATTAAGTCTTGGATTACAGCTAGGATGACTCACTATGTAATCCCAACTCAAGCTGTAAATTGACTCTCTGGAAGCAATGTGCTGCCCTCCCTCTTATACTCACTGAGCTGTATATACAAAGACAAGTACAGCAAATTTGGAACAAACATCTGCAATATAGGGGACAAATGGAAATGTCTATTGATTTAGCTTTCTAGTATTCTAAGGGTTAAAAGCAAAACTTAAATTAATGGGGCATTTTCAGAATTTGTATTTGGCCCTTATAATGCATTTTTCCCTGGAATTGCTCCACATGCCCTTCATATATACAGTTCAATAGGTAAAATCCTGTGATAAGCAGCATATGCACGCATATAGAGAACAACCAGATAGATAAGAATCTACTGTCAGTGTGACAGAAAAAAATGAAGACAAGAAGTGGGGCTCTTCATAATGATATAACTAGAGATTCTTTCACGGACTGATGCAGATGATCTAGAAAAACATTTTATCCATCTAAATTGACCCAGAACAAATTGAGAAAGGTCTCGGAGATGTTTGTTACAAGATGGCAAAGGGCAGACCATGAGGAACAAAGGTAGTGCGAAAGGGTGATATGCCAATGCATTGGTAGGAAGGAGAACAGGCTAAGGAGATGGAAGGGAGGTTATAGGAACACAGGGAAGCAAGTGGTGGGAGCAATAATGTCAGGGAGATGTTTGTTACAAGATGGCAAAGGTCAGTCCATGAGGAGCAAAAGGTAGTGGGAAAGGGTGATGTGCCAAGGCAATGGTAGGAAGGAGAACAGGCTAAGGAGATGGAAGGGGGGTTATAGGAACACAGGGAATCAAGGGGTGGGAGCAATAATGTCAGGGAGATGTTTGTTACAAGATGGCAAAGGGCAGTCCATGAGGAGCAAAAGGTAGTGGGAAAGGGTGATGTGCCAAGGCAATGGTAGGAAGGAGAACAGGCTAAGGAGATGGAAGGGGGGTTATAGGAACACAGGGAATCAAGGGGTGGGAGCAATAATGTCAGGGGGATGTTTGTTACAAGATGGCAAAGGGCAGTCCATGAGGAACAAAATGTAGTGGGAAAGGGCGATGTGCTAAGACAATGGTAGGAAGGAGAACAGGCTAAGGAGATGGAAGGGGAGAGGAGCAGTATGAGGAATTGGTGGGGTAGGGTATAGACTACAGACATGGGAGGAAGAAGGAGTGGGTCATGGACATGAAAGGGAGCAAGCCAAGGAGAGTGAGAGCAGGCCTGGGGAGAGGAGGAAGACATTGTTAATGAGGTGAGGGTAAGCAGGAGGTGGATACAAGTTCCATACTTGAATCTATGTTTATTTTTGACAATCATAGAAACTAACACTTTTGTTGTTTCTCAAGATCTTGTGGGGGGTTTTGTGAAACAGAATAATTTTACTCACCCTTAGATAAAACCCAGTGAGGCAGATATCAATAACTAAGTCTTGTGAATAGTGATACACATTTACAAATGCAACTGTAATAAGTTGTGCATGTTACTTTGGCAAATGATTGTCCTTATTGAACAGTGTGCATCAAGTGAGTAGCAGCCATCAAGCAGGGACCTAATAATGGATATCTTGCACTATGAGACTTCCTTGTATATTATATGTTATTTTATGAATTTATTTATTTAAACTCATATTATGTTTTCTATGAGGCTAATGTACTATGGACAACTAATGTGATTCTACAGCAAACTTACTGCACCATAGGAAACAAGTATAAGTTTCCAAAATTCCCATTGATTTAAATGTGACTTTTAATCCCTTGAATGCTAAGGATGTCTCTAATGCAAGATGTTAAAAGTCCCATGTATACCCATGTATTCCCACTCATGTGGTTAGTTTGCACCAGAATCCACTTTTGCATAGTGCATCAGCTACTCTGAATGCATTGTTATGGGGCCCTACTGAATGTGTGATAAGCAGCTGATGAACAAAACTCCCTAAGTACAGCTATCCACAGTCCTGTAAGGCAGGAGCATTCAAACCTATCCATGGGGACTTACTATAGAAATGTCTCACTAGTAATAGTGCACATCAAAATAGCGACTTCAAAATGTCACCTGAGTGTTTATGGCTCATTTGAAATGTCACCCTAAATATGTAACAAGATAAGTACTCCAACCTAAGTATCCCCCAACCTATGTACCTTAACACAACAACTAACCTAAACTACCCCCGACACACACACCTAACAAAAACAACGTAACTTCTAACCTAACAGACACTATAACCTGGAGACATTCTAGAGACTGACCCCAACCTAATAGGCACATCCCCCTAACCTAACATATACTGACCCTGACCTAATGGTTTATAACACTCCGCAAACCTAACAGAGATTTACCTTAACCTTAGATAACAGATGGCAATCTAACCAATACTTACCTGGCAACATTTTGAAGGGAGACATCTTTTGGGCACCACTGCGATGCCTACGACATTGTGAGGGCACCGTAATAATGCTTGCCATGTAAGACTTACTATAGAAATGTCTCACTAGTAATAGTGCATATCAAAACAACAACAAAATGTCACCGGAGTGTTTAGGGCTCATTTCAAATGTCACCCTAAACATGTAACAAGCTAAGTACTGTAACCTAAGTACCCCCAATTCACCCTCAACTTAACCTATGTACCCTAACACAACAACTAACCTAATTTACCCTCCAAACCAGGCACTGACCATAACTTCTAACCTAACAGACACTTTAACCGGGCGACATTCTAGAGACTGACCCCAACCTAATAGATTTAGCCCCCTAACCTAACAGATACTGACCCTAACCTAATAATAACACCCCACAAAACCTAACAAACCTAATAGAGAATGACCTTAACCTTAACTAACATGCTAACCTAACCAATACTTACCTGCTGACATTTTGAAGGGAGACATCTTTTGAGCACCACTGTGATGCCTACAACGTTGTGAGTGCACCGTAATGATGCTCACCATATAGTCAGCGCCATTTCAATAGACCATCCACTGGCTCCCCCAGCAGTGCATGTATTCAGTATCTCCTCAAAAAAGTGATTGTTCTTTACTCAAGAGATGCATGAGAAAGATTTAACTACTGATTCACCTGTGTTCATGGGAGGAGATCCAAAAACCTGTGGTGAGGAAATGTTCCAGCACCCCTGATATAAGGCACCAGGTCTCATGAACAAAGAAAAGAGGAGCAATTCTGGAGAAAAACAGCTGCATCAGAGGAGACAAATACCATATTTTTCAGACTACAGAACACACCAGACCATAAGATGCACCCATTTTTGTAGTCTAAAAATAATAATAATAATGCAAATATATAATAATATAAATTAAAAAATGAACTTCATACATACAAGCATACAGAGTTAAAGAGATAGTAATGTTTCATAATAAAATCGGCTCTAATTAATCATCATAGTATTTGGACCTTGAAGAGTGTTATTTCAATTCTGTCAGAGTTGTAGTTCAAGAGTAATTGAATGATAATGTTTCCCCCTCCCGCCCCTTTTACTGATGTAACACTGTTCAGCCAGATCAGAAGGGAGGTGCCCAGGTAGACTGCAGAGAGGGACAATCTTCAATTAAGATAAGGGAAAAACCTGAAAAACTTGTCAAGGGGGACAGGGCTTTCATTGTTCTCATAGGAAGAAGATTGTCCCCTTCTGTTATCTGTCTGGTCAAGCAACCAAATTCCATATCTGAGGTGAGCAGTGTTACATTAGGTAAAAGGGGGGAGGGGGATACTTTATCATTCAATTACTCTTGAACTACAACTCTGACAGTATTGATATAACACTCTCTATGGCTCAAAAACTATGAAGATTAATTGGAGCTGCTGTTTTTGTGAAACATTACTATCCCTTTAACTTCAACCCTTTTCAGTAGTATTTTACAAACATGGTTGTCTAACCCTTTAACCCCTTAAGGACCAGCGGTCCAGGGAAGTTACCTTCCCTTAAGGACTGCTTTGATCCTTGCCAATGCTCCAGTACACGTGACCTGTTACCATACCAGGAAACTCTCCGGATTTGCCCCGGAGACTCCGGTTTTGAGAGTGCATTACCGGGTTTCCGGAGCAGAGGCTGATTCTCTTTAAAACTCTTCCCACTTCTGCTCCTTCCCACCCAATTCCTACCACTTTTCCTCTTTTCCTGCCAGTTCCTCCCACTTCCCGCCTACTTGTATGGTGCCCCAGAAAGGCAAGCCCTCTTTTTGCCACAATTTACATCAACTATAGTTTCCAGCTCCATCACCAGTGACCACAAATGAAAGTTCCCAGGTATGCCTATTATGTGTACCGGGGGTCTGAGAGACACCGCTTCTGTAAGTAAAAAGTACATGACATGCCAGGACTGTCACCAGTCCTTAAAGGAAAAAAAAAACAATGACAGTCCTGGCATGTCAAGTGGTCCTTAAGGGGTTGAGGACCAGAGGGTTGTGCAACACATTCCTTCATTGCTACGTAGATACAACAATTGTTAACCCTGGGATACTCAAATGGATCTTAAAAGGTTACCAACCAAATCACAAGAAGTGTAGCAATCTGTAAGAACTACATACTTACAAAATAAGCACATGAACCTATTGATTCCTGACACCTTAAAAGCAATGTCTGAAGTCTGCCAGCTTCTTTCCTAGGAAGGTCACAGGCACTTGTTCCATTCAACCATTTTCCTTCTAGAGGCACCTGCTTTGTTTGCAGAGCTTGTGAGTGTCTGGGGAGTCATTATGCTTGGTTATTTGAAGGAACACTCACCTAAATATAATATAGGGTTACACACGTAACCCTTTGAGTGTCTGCAAGATGGGTACAGGATGTATTTCAAAGCAATGTTTTGCACAACCCTCTGGCAATCATAGGGTTAATTACACTGTACTCAGTGTTACCCTATGTAAAAAATCTGCTCTTTTTGTTTTCGGAGGCCTAAAATGTAGTCTTACATGTGCTCTGTGAGGACTCAACTTCCTGCTTATTCCAAGCATCTTTATAGGGCGGCTTAGAAGTGGAGATAATGTACCGGCCTGTCTGAAAACAGCCGTGGGTGCTAATCTCAGTACATTAACAGTATTATCTCTGAACCAAATTGTATCTATATATGACAGTGTATATATGTTTTAACCCTTTTGAGTGCCAAGGCGGTGCACAACGCATTGCAAAAGCAATACATTGTGTACCCCCCTGGCGCATAAAGGGTTAAAAATGCAAGTTTAGGATAAGATTTTAGGCATATAACATAACTGGATTTTACAGATGTTACATAGAAGAATATTCTATTTAGTAGTTGGAGAAGAAGGATGTTTCCTTCTGCCTTTGTCTGTTTTCAGTAAAAGCTGCTGTTCCCTGCATTAACTGCATTAACTGCCACCTTTGCTCTTGAAGAGGCCATACTGCAGAGAACTGATACATTGACTGAAAGTAGGTGAAGGCAAGAGGGAGCATTTGCAAAGATCCAAATAAAAGCTCCTTTCTCCAATGTCTTCTCCAGTTATCTTATAGTCAAAATGTAAGGTAAAGGGATAATAATGTTTCATAATAAAATCAGCTCTAATTAATCATCATAGTATTCGGGCCATGGAGAGTGTTATTTCATTACTGTCAGAGTTGTAGTTCAAGAGTAATTGAATAATAAAGTATCCCCCTCCCGCCCCTTTTACTGATGAAACTGCTCAGCTCAGAGCAGCAGGATGTGTTCAAGTGGATTGCAGAGAGGGACAATCTTCAATTAACCCCTTAACGACTTGTGCCGTACTATGACCGTCACGGACCTTGAAATTCTCAAGGACCGATGACGGTCATAGTACGTCACGTACTTTTTACTTTACTACCAGGAGCGCTGTAAGTAAAAATAGGGCCTGAAATTGACCGCTCCAAGATCGGAGTGATCTCTATCAGGCCCCATAGTGACGGTTAAGATAAGGGAAAAACCTGTCAAGGGGGCAGGGTTTTCATTGTTCTCACAGTAAGAATATTATTCCTTGCTGTTAGCTGTCTGGTCTATGGACCAGATTCCACATCTGAGGAGAGGGGGCTTACACTAGGTAAAAGGGGCAGGAGGGGGGTACTTTATCATACAATTACTCTTGAACCACAACTCAAACAGTACTGAAATAACACTCTCTATGGCTCAATTACTAAGAAGATTAATTGGAGCTGCTGTTTTCTTGTGAAACTTTACTATGAACTCTAACTTGGAGACACTTAGGTAAAAGTCACACTGCATGGTTCCAATGATTTCTGTGCAGTCCTGAAGAATTAATTTTCCATAAGTGCTCCTGACTTAACCCTTTGTGTGGTGATCAAAGGTTTAAAGTGATATGAGGTCACAAGCCACTCTTAAGTTCTTAAAACTCTGGGCACCTCTCTCATCTCACTGAATCAATGGACTAGAAGACACAGGCCATTTTTATGACTTTGTTATGGGGGAAAAAGGTCTGAAAAGTATTGTATACATTTCCAATGTCCTCACTGATATTTAATGAAACTTTTAACCCCTTGAACACTGGAGTGATCACCTATGCATCACTTTTGCAATACGTTGAAGACCTCTCTCTCATTCAGTGTGTTAAAAGAGCAAATTAAACCTTTGAGTGTCAGAGAGGTATCCAAAGCATTGTAATGCAATCAAAGGGTTAAAACAATGGGGATTTTTATTTATCATATGTCAATGACTCCAAAAAAGAAGAAATGCAGCTCCATTGAAAAAAGACCACACACATACACCTAAGGACTCACTACATAGGGCAAAATAAAGTATTCACATCTCCATACAGCAGTGGTTCTTAACTCCAGTCCTCAGGACCCACTAACAGGCCAGGATTTGATGATTTCCTTGTTAGAGCACAGGTGAGTTAATCAATGTGAATGAGCCTCTGATCACCACACCTGTGCTCTAGCAGACAAATCCCTAAGTCCTGGCCTGTTAGTGGGTCCTGAGGGCAGGAGCTGAGAAACACCGCCTTACAGGGACAAGAAAAAATGGTGTGCAGATCTGAATACCTCTTATTAGCCGTTGAATAAATCAATAGAACCACAAACATGAAATCCGCACCACCGGATCTAGAAACTCACTAGAGCCACAAACGATAAATGCTTATTTTTAAAAATCATCTCTTTTGATCATGACTAAGCATCTTGTAGGTGCAAAACGCATTGATCAGGAACGTTTTGCTGTTGGTCTGCCCACTTAGCATATGCATATCTCAAGCCATTTTTGCTCTCGATATAAAAATGGTCCTTTGAGGTAAATGGGGCTTTTAAATATTTAAATACTACAGACATCTCCACTGCACTGAAGCAATGCATAGAAAACAACTCCAGCATTTCTGGGGTTAATTCATCAGTGTGAATATGGGGACTTTTTATTTGGTGTCTATGGTGCAGTAGATTTTCTACAGTACGACTCCTCTTTTCCTTTATGTAAGCTGCTTAATACAGAGGAATGAAATATGCCAGGGCTTATAGTCATATATCTTCTGTCTATCTATCTATCTATCTATCTATCTATCTATCTATCTATCTATCTATCTAGAATGGGGCATGTGTGTGATATAAGTGATTTTGACCGTGGCATGATTGTTGGTGCCAGACTTGTTGGTTTCAGCAGCTCAGAAAGAGCTGATATACTGGGATTTTCATGAACTACAGTCTGTAGGGTTTACAAAGAATGATGTGATAAACACAAAATACAGTGAGAGGCAGTTCTGTCAGCAAAAACACCTTGTTAAAGAGATAGTAATGTTTCACAAATACAGCAGCTCCAATTAATCTTCTTAGTATTTAGGTCATGGAGTGTGTTATTTCAATACTGTCAGAGTTGTAGTTCAAGAATAATTGAATGATAAAGGTTCCCGCTTACTGTGAGAACAATCAAAAGCCCTGTCCTGACAGTTTTTTTTTTAGGTTTTTCCCTTATCTTAATTGAAGATTGTCCCTCTCTGCAATCCACCCGGACACACCCTGCTGTTCTGAGGTAAGCAGTGTTACATCAGTAAAAGGGTAGGGAGGGGGGTACTTTATCATTCAATTACTCTTGAACTACAACTCTGACAGTATTGAAATAACACTCTCTATGTACCAAATACTATGTAGATTAACTGAAGCTGCTTTTATTATTAAACATTACTATCCCTTTAAATAACCATGAACTCTGACTCGGAGACACTTAGGTAAAAGTCACACTGCATGGTTTCAATGATTTCTGTGCAGTCCTGAAGAATTAATTTTCCATAAGTGCTCCTGACTTAACCCTTTGTGTGGTGATCAAAGGTTTAAAGTGATATGAGGTCACAAGCCACTCTTAAGTTCTTAAAACTCTGGGCACCTCTCTCATCTCACTGAATCAATGGACTAGAAGACACAGGCCATTTTTATGACTTTGTTATGGGGGAAAAAGGTCTGAAAAGTATTGTATACATTTCCAATGTCCTCACTGATATTTAATGAAACTTTTAAACCCTTGAACGCTGGAGTGATCATCTATGCATCACTTTTACAACGTGTTGAAGACCTCTCTAGCATTCAGTGTGTTAAAAGAGCAAATTAAACCTTTGAGTGTCAGAGAGGTATCCAAAGCATTGCAACGCATTCAAAGGGTTAAATCAATGGGGATTTTTATTTATCATATGTCAATGACTCCAAAAAAGAAGAAATGAGGCTCCATTGAAAAAAGACCACACACATACACCTAAGGACTCACTACATAGGGCAAAATAAAGTATTCACATCTCCATACAGCAGTGGTTCTTAACTCCAGTCCTCAGGACCCACTAACAGGCCAGGATTTGATGATTTCCTTGTTAGAGCACAGGTGAGTTAATCAATGTGAATAAGCCTCATTCAAGAAAGGGCACAAATACTCAAATAGTCACTCTTTACAACAGTGAAGTGCATGAGGGCATCTCTTAACACACAAAACAATGAAGCTTGCATCGGATGGGCTACTGCAGCAGAAGACCATGCCAGGTTCCACTCCTATCTACAAAGAACAGGAAGATAAGGCTTCATTGGGCATGTGATCAACAAAGATGGACAAATGAAGATTGAAAAACATGGTCTGGTCTGATCTTGATCCTGTTGCAACATGCAGATGGTAGGGTCACAATCTGGCATAAACCATATGAATCTATCCTGCTTTTTTGTATCTGGTACAGGCTGGTGGAGGTGCAATGGAGTGGGAAATGTCTTATTGGCACACATTAGCCCTCTTATTACCAACTGACCATCATCTGAGTGCCAAAACATGCCTAAGCATTGTTGCTGACCATATGCATATTTTTTTGACCATATTATAGAAAGGCAGAGTTATGCAAAATGCCCCATTCTGCTGCCAGTGGGATGTGACTGATGGTGACCCCTCTGCACAATCCACTTCCACACTCTCACTTATGATCAGTTACTGATCACACTGGCCTAATTCATAGTTTGTTAAGCACTGACCTTCAAAACAAAATGATCAGATATCAGAAAAGAGAAGCACGAAAATACTGATACAGTACAGAAATAGCTAACATGTAACCCCCTGGAGGGGGTGAGTAGAGAGTGGGGAAGGTGGGAGCATATTGAGGTGGGTTGAGGAAGCTAAGCAGACCAGAAAGTTTTTTTTGGTTTGTAGAGGGAAGGAAAATAAGGGTGTGTATTATAGAAAGGCACTTTTGTTTTTCCCTAAAATCTTGGGTATAATTTACACCTGCTTATTATACACAGGTGAATATTATACCTGAGATTTTACAATCCTATAACATAAAGTCCTAGAATGCATCGCTCACTGTGTGAGTAACCGTACATGCGCAGCAGGGACTCACAGAACGGGCTGATTCGGAGCGGAGAGCTCCAGAAGACTGACAGCCTGTCTGTGCTCCCGGCTCTGGGAGCAGCAGTGGAGGTGGCTGGGTGACAAAGTGTCACCCAACGCCTCCGCTGCTGCCCTGGAGTCGGGAGCACCGACAGGCTGTGAGCCATCCAGATCTCCCTACTCCGGATCAGCCTGTGTATACGGGTTTTGTAACTAGTATACATCTATCTATCTATCTATCTATCTATCTATCTATCTATCTATCTATATCACTAAAAAAAGGTTTACTATACTTTTCAAGTTTACTGCGCCTAACATCCACATGAATCTTGACTGCTCAATCTTACTTTCACCCTTACCTGAATTTCTGCAGGGCCAATAAATGCAGTTGGCCTCCTCTTCCTTTTTATCCTTTCTTTTAACCATATACTGATGACCAAAAGCAAGGTTTGGCTGAAGGAAATTTAAAAGATAAGCAGAGAATGTTGTGTGGGATTTCAACAATTAACATAGAAGAAACTGGAGCAATGACTCTCACCTTTGCCTAGTTAATTGTTTTATATTTTTATGTGGATAAGAGATGTGAGTACAAAACAAAAATATAGCTATGATTAAATTTCTCCAAGTAACATGGTACAGTACTTATTTCTGAAAAGCTCTTGGTCTTTTAAGATTACCCAGATGGCTACTGGAGTGCAGACCTATTTGACATTTTAATGAAAAGGAGTGTACTATCTATAGACTGGATTATTATGCAAGGGATCTTTCTCATTGGCTTTATGTCTAAATTTCCCCATAGACGTCAATAGGAATCTGTGAGACAAAAGCAGTGATATCATGTACAACTTGTAATGCAATCTAACCCTTTATTAGAAAAGTCCCAACACAGATAGCAATATTAATAAAATACAGTACTATATTGTATTTTTCCCCACTGTATTATTACTATTATGTCAGTTAATTTAATATTATATTCTACTTAGGAAATATGTTCTATAGTACAGTTTTGCACTGTACATAGAGAAGGTTGATGACTCAGATACCTAAGACTGAGATCAGAGTTACATCCCTCCAGTCTATTCCATTGATCTCTTCCATTGTACAAAAAGTGCAGATAGAAAGAAAAAGCACAAACAAGAGGCAAGGGAGGCTTTTCTTTCTAAGCTTATGTTGAGTGACTCAATTGTGAATAATTGTGTGAATTTTTATGTGAGATAAGTGTGAATCAACTGAACTCTTTGTGATATTGAGGACTGCCTCTATGGTACACTAGGAATAGGTAACTCACAACTCTGCAGTCGTTGTTGACCTACACACCCTTCATCCTCAGTCAGACATTGACTTGAATCCAAAAATAGAAAAAAGTCACAAATTACCTATCCTTTTTTACACCAACCTCTTTAACACAAAAATGCTCCAAAGTTATATTTTTGTTTATTAACGTGAATCTGATACTACTCATCTTTTATGATCAGACATGTATCTATTTAAATTGTTGATAACTTCTGTTTTTATCTGTCAGTGGAATGGTTTTAGAGATCTTTGGTTTAGTAGTCAGGGTCTCTAAACTTAGTGGAGCTGGGTTTTCTGGCATGTATAGTACAACAAACAAAATTAAGCATTCACCTATGCTGCATCACGTCTCTTCTTTCTGATGCTGCCAAAACATATCCACTTCCACCACCAATGGGAGAAATATATGTGTAAATTGTGTCAAGATGGATGCTCACTCATGTGAGGACTTAGTGACAGGTCCTCTTTAATTAGTTTCATACTTTTTTTGCTATAATTTCATTATTAAGCTTGGCATTTATGGTTTAAGATATACTGTGTTTGTTTTAGAATTTATTTGTGGCCATTCTATCCATCAACAGCTTTAACTGTATTTTGTTTCTTTATAATAATGGGTATCCTTTTGAAAGATCACATGCAAAAGAGCATGCGACCATTTAACTCTTTCACCATGTCACCTGGTTAAAAATAGTGATGTGACAATCTTGCAGTGCATCACAGCATGTGATTGTCACGTTGCCTATTCAATGGTCACATTTAATGGATATACAGCCAGTGATTCTCTTCAAACATCTTCCGTTTCAGCTTTAACAGTTTGGCTCTTTTTTTGTTACCTTTGTGCTAAGGGATGTATGTAAAAAGTGAGATATTGTCACAGTTTTGAAGAACACTCAGACTAATAATTGTAAAGTTAAAAGAATTTTATTGAAAATAAAGCAATAATCAAAAGAATACTATCCGAACCCACACATGCCCAGATGGATACAGTACAGATACTTCCCACAACTTACACAGGTCGGGTAGGATCAGTATATCAAAACAACGTACAGACAGAGAGATTGAAAGCAGGCACCCTAGAACGCTAGGGTAAGGTGGAGGCAGCCACCTGCTTGTAGTGTCTACTGGAGCCCTAGGACGCTTGGGTAGAATGGAGGCCCCAGGCCCACATCTACTGGCCGAAAGGACCCTAGAATGCTAGGGTGGTATGGAGGCACAAGACCCATGGATACTGGCAACAAGGACCCTAGAATGCTAGGGCTGTAAGGAGGCACATGGCCCACGGATACTGGCAGCAAGGACCCTAGAACGCTAGGGTAGTAAGGAGGCACAAGACTCATGGATACTGGGATCAAGAACCCTAGAATAACGCCCAAATAACGACATGACAGGGTATAAAAGGGCTGGCCCTGGGTGGAGTCAGGTCCAGGGACCAATAAGACTCCAGCATCGTAAACAAGGAAGTAGGAATGTCGCCACACAGTAGCCAGGATCACAGGTACCATGACAGATATGAGAAATTCAGAAGAAAACCAATTACAACATAGGGGGACAAATATTCAAAACTAAAGCCAGTTTTGCTCAACCTATGCCATATACACAAAGTAAAGAGATACAAATTTGCAACAGACCTATTGAAACAGTGGTATGTGCAGTTGTAAAGCTCCTGAATTGCTCTTCTTGACATAAAAAAAAACTTGCTGTTTTCTATAATAGAAAACCAAAGTCATATTTTGACAGAACACTTTAAGTACCAGGAAGGTATTGAACATATTTTATTACATTTTTGTACTGTGATGTAGACATCTACTGTTATTATTATTATTTTTTTTTTGCCATTGGCTGTTCAGTCACATTTTATACATCTTGCATCTCATATTTAATATTCAGTACCCCTGAGGATGAAAATAAGAGATATTTCTAACACATACTCTAAAATGTACATCTTCTTGTAGCGGAATTTGCTGGATGACTCTGCTTGTTTATTACATTCCATTCTAGCTCCCATACACCTCTTTCCTCATGATTGCTTTCCATTTTTCATTTCTGCTTAGATACGGCCTTCTTTCTTTTCCACTGGAACTGTAAAATAATTAAGTCTTTATTCTCAATTTGTCACCTTGAAGTGATCATATCCCATCCATGCATGTGGCTCAGTTAAATTATTTTTTATGTGAAGGGTCATTTTCCAGATGTTTTGCCTAGAGATAAACAGCAGCACCTCTCCAATTAGAAAAAGTCCATATTTCATGCTTTGATGTGCAATTTTTTATTGGCCAATTGTGCATATTTTACTTATCAATCCTGTCCAAATGGGCACTTTGCATTTATATAGCAAAGGTTGTAAAAATATGCTTTTCATTTGATTAAATTAAATTGAATAACATATGGTTTTTCACAAGGGTAACTATGTATTTGACATTGCCAGGAAAGGTGTTTTTGACTAGTTCCATTAGAGGTTATGATGCAGATTAATATGAAAACATATAAATCTTACTACATAACAGAGCATATACTGTAGAAGTTACATTAGAAAAATAGCAGCAGACTGGTAGAGTAAAAGTGATACCTTTATTGGCTAACAAGGTGGCTCTAGGATGCAAGCTTTTAAGACAGCTTATGTCTCTTCTTCAGGAAGCTTGCATCCTAGAGCCACTTAGTTAGCCAATAAAGATATCACTTTTACTCTACTAGTTTCCTGCTTTTTCAACAACTAATGCAGTACTACCATATACCTATGTTAGGAAAAAAAGGACTTCCATGCTTTCAACTGTGCTACACTACAGCAAATTACATTGAAACATTAGCATCAAAAGACGCAGAGTATCACATTATATGATAATAGGGTGAATATCATAAAATTGTCTTGTAAGGGAATTATGCAAGAAACAAAAGATGAACATTTTGGAGCAAAGTATCACATAAGGAAGAAATAAATACTTAGTTTGGTTTAAAAGACACATTTATCCATTTAATGGTTGAAAAGTCTCCAAAGCATTGCTTTATAGACCATGCTAGAATTTAATGTGTTAAAGGGGATGTATCACCCCTATATAAGTTAGCCTGAATAGTTAGGTTATATATCAAATATGAGTAAAGGTTTATTTATTTATTTATTTTAAAGCTCCTGTTGGTCTAAATTGATGTTATAAACTCTGCCCTGCACCTACATACCTGCTCTGTAACCGCAGTCCATCACTCTGCCAGATCTGTCAATGAGACCGCTCCAGCTTACAGACAGCCTCTGTCATTGGAGGAGGCTGGATAGAGGGAGGGGAGCAGAGGCAGAGTGACAGACTGCGGTTACAGAGCAGGTAACTGAAGTCTATGCAGAAGTAGGTGCAGGGCAGAGTTTATAAATTCAATTTAGGCAAACAGGAGCTTTTAAAAAAAAAAAATATATTAAACTTTTACTCATATTCGATATATAACCTAATTATTCAGGCTATCATATATGGGTGATACATCCCCTTTAAAAGCCCCTTTTAAATCAATGGGAATTTTGAGAAATCATGGTCATCACTGGTGGTGCTAAATTTCTTTATGCAGAGGGCCCTAAAATTGTAGCATAAAACAAACATGGAGTATGACTGATTTGGCATATTTAATAATAGTAGAAAGTAATCTTGCATCTAAAAAATGTATGCTACATGCACAATAAAATTGAATTGCTTATAAAATATTTAATGTCTAAATAATTATCACATTGCACCTAGAAAAATGCACATTTCTAATAAAAACTGAATTTCTACTAATAACAGAAACATTAATAAAATATATTATATCATCTAAAGCTGTTTGTTTCTATGTCAACATTTTTGAATGCAATTAAACTTTTTTATAAGTAATATTAATTTATGAATGCATTAACAAAAACACAGCTAGTGTTAAATGCATGAAAACATTATCCACATTCAGTGATATTACTTATTTTAACTTTGGTTTCCAGGTGCAGCTTTATAAAGTTGTGCCGACTGGAGTATACAGGCTCCATGACTAGTGGCTAAGTAGCTGCACACAGTGTTCAACCAATATTGTATTCTAGGTGCATGTGCAGCTAAGAACTAGAGACATTCCGGGAAACCACCAGAACAATAGGGGAGAAGGAAAAAAATGCCACTGATGTAATTGAGACTTTTAAAGGGATAGTAACACATCATATATAGTAAAATTTATATTATAAGGTTTATCCTCCAGAGTACAGCAAGGATACTCATACATAGTAACATAGTTGACAAGGCTGAAAAAAGACATGCGTCCATCAAGTCCAGCCCATGCCAAAAACACCCCTGCTGATCCAGAGGGGTTTACTATCAAAGTGTCGCAATTCAAGTTTTGCATCTTAAAGTGTCGCAAATTCTACTTTCTGCGTCGTTCCAAATGGAGCATTCGCCATATCGTGCATTAACATGTAGCAGTGCATATAACATATCGCATATTAACATATCTCATGGGTGCAATAATGATGCTATATGGGTGCATTAAGGGTGCAATATGGGTGCATTACTGATGCCATATGGGTGCATTAAGGATGCAGTATGGGTGCAATACTGATGCTATATGGGTGCATTAAGGACGCAATATTGGTGCAATATGGTTGCATTAAGGACGCAATATGGGTGCAATAATGATGCAATATGGGTGCATTAAGGACGCAATATGGGTGCAATATGGGTGCATTAAGAACACAATATGGATGCAAACCAACCCAAAACCCAACCCAAACCCCCCAAAAAACAACCCAAACCCCACAAAACCCAACCCAAAAGCCACCAAAACCAACCCAAAACCCACAAAACCCAACCAAAAACCAACCCAAAACCCACTAAAACCAACCCAAAACCATCCCAAAACCCAACCAAAAACCAACCCAAAACCCACAAAACCCAACCCAAAACCAACCCGAAACCCAAACCCCCCCAAAAAACAACCCAAAAACCACAAAACCCAACCCAAAACCCACCAAATCCAATCGAAAACCAACACAAAAATGACAAAACCCAACCCAAAACCCAACCAAAAACCAACCCAAACCAAAACCATTCCAAAACCCACCAAAACTAACCCAAAACCCACAAAACCCAATCCAAAATCAACCTAAAACCCAACCAAAAACCAACCCAAAATGCACAAAAAACAACCCAAAACCTACCTAAAAACCAACCCAAAACCTACAAAAACCAACCCAAAACCCACCAAAACCTACTCAAAAACCAACCCAAATCCAACCCAAAACCCACAAAAACCAACCCAAAAACCAACCCAAAACCCACAAAACCCAACCTAAAACCAACCCAAAACCCAACCCAAACCCCCCAAAAACTCACAAAAACAAACCCAAAACCCACCAATACCTACTCAAAAACCAACCTAAACCCAACCCAAAACCCAACCCAAAACCAACTCAAAATCACCAATAATGCACCCATATTACACCCATATTGCATCCTTAATGTGTCCTTATTGCACCAATATTGCACCCATATTGCATCCATATTTTAATGTGTCTTATTGCACCAATATTGCACCCATATTGCGTCCTTAATGCATCCTTATTGCGTCCATATTGCACCCAAATTGCGTCATTATTGCACCCATATTGCGTCCTTAATGCTGCACCCAAATTGCGTCATTAATGCACCCATATCGCGTCCTTAATGCTGCGACATGTTAACGCACAATATGGTGAATGCTCCATTCAGAATGGCACGAAATGTAGAATTTGCGACACTTTAAGATGCATGACTTAAATTGCGACACTTCAAATGACGCAGCCAAAGACATGAGACATCTTATGACACAAAACTTTACATGCAACACTTCAAGTGGATACCATCCAGAGGAAAGCAAAAAAAAAAAAGCCCTCTGAAGTAATTTCCAATTTAGCCCAATTTAGCTCCAAATGGCAGTCAGATAGTAAACTGGATCAAAAACCTATCTGCATTGAAGCCATCTGTCAGAATTTTCAATACTATTCTATGCTAGATAGGCATCCATTGCTTTTTTGAAAGCAGTTACGGTATATGCAAATACAACATCCCAAGGCAAAGAATTCCATACCTTTATCACCCTCACTGTTTACTGTAAAGAATCCCTGCCTTTGTTTTCGTCAAAAGTGCTTTTCCTCTAGTCGTAATGGATGACCTCTTGTTCTTAGCTCAGCTCTTAGTGTAAATAATTCATTGGATACTCCCGCTGCTGAGGAGTGTTTTATTCAAAAGTTATAGCAACTCAGACTTAAAATTTGTAGGTGCAATATCTCAATGGCCTGAAATCTTACAGTGGCACTGTTGCTGCATCATTCTATAGAACATTCTGGTCAATTGACCATAAACCTCCATATGATGATATAACATCAGCACCACTTTAATATTTCAGGCCTTTGATATACACTACACCTAAAAAATTCAAGTCTGAGCTGCTATAATTTTTTAATTAAAAAAACCTCTGAGTGGTTGGAGTACTGTTGTACCTAGGAGGATAAACATTACAATATATATTTTACTATATATTGAATGTTACTATCCCTTTAAACTCCTGAATGCTGAAGAATTATCCAGTGAACTGTTTCACAATGCACTAAAGAACTCTCTAGTATTAAGGGGTTAAAAGCCCCATTTAAATCAATGTGAATTTGAGGAACTGTTATTTGTCCCCACGGGGCAGTTGGTTTGTTCCAGAACTTTACACTGACATATTCTTCTTGGGTGGCTGAATAGCTGCGGAGCAGTCAATATTCAGCCATTTGGAATAAAAAGGACCTTTGATAAGCTCTATGCTTTTACACTAATTAAGAGTACAATTCCTAGCCCTGTCACACAGAGAAGACAATTTACTAAGAAAGTGGAAGGTCTAGGAAAAAACAACTATTCCAATATAGAGGACAAAATAAAAATCCCCAATGATTTAAATGGAGTCTTCATCCCCTTGAATGCTAGAGTGATCGACCTCTCTCATATTCAAAGGGTTAAAATTCACATTTAAATCAACTGGTACTTTTATTTTTGCCCAATGGTGCAGTGGGTTTTCATTAAAATTGTGCCACGTCTTAGTATATCAGCCTCAATGTTCACCCTATAAGTGCTCATGGTGTCACTTTTTTTTTTCAAAATGCATCATGTTCCGCGACATGAGGATTAGTGGCAGAAGGTACAATAATGCTTTTTACATCTGTACCTTGTACGACTGAAGTGGCAATCCCAATTTTACAGCTGAATGAACTGAGCGTGCACTGCACACAACTGTCCCATTTTATGCAGTCAATTCACATAGTACTCAAACTAAAAATGAATACATTTTTATGTATGTTTTTCAATTGTTGAATCTACAGCAATGACTCACATGTATAAGTTAAAGTCACTAAAATATATAAAAAGTTAATAAACAGCAGACAGAATAGTACAAAACATAAATGTAAATGGGTATTTAAAGGGATAGTAATACTTTGTTTTATCTTTATTTTATTTTGTAGGCATTAAAAAAACCATGAAGAACGATATAAGTCTTATCTTTCAAACCTTTATGGTTTAAGAGATATTCACAAGCAAAGTATCCCCCCCCCCCGTTCAGCCAGATCAGAAGGGAGGTGCCCAGGTAGACTGCAGAGAGGGACAATCTTCAATTAAGATAAGGGAAAAAGCTGAAAAACTTGTCAAGGGGGGAAGGGCTTTCATTGTTTTCATACAAAGAAGATTGTCCCCTGCTGTTATCTGTCTGGTCTTACAACCAGATTCACATCTGAGAAGAGATGGCTTACACTAGGAAAAAGGGGCAGGGAGGGGAAACTTTGCTTGTGAATATCTCTTAAACCATAAAGGTTTGAGACATAAGACTTATATCATTCTTCATATTTTTTTAATGCCTATAAAATAAAGTTAAAACAAAGTATTACTATCCCTTTAAGCACATAAATGACACTGTCCAGGAAATGGCTATGATCTTTTCATGGCCTGGTATAAGTAAAACCCATTGACATATATTGACTGTTATGTCACTGGCGTGCATAACAGAACCTTAACTGGTGTAGTTTTGTTTTTTTTTTTCATTTATTTTTTTTTTTCATTTAAACCTCTTGGATGCTAGACATATCTTGAACCTTTGAGTGCCAGAGAGGTACGGAATGCATTGCTTTGCATTCTGTACCCCTCTGGCACTCAAAGGGTTAATTCACAATGTATTGGAGACATTGCGAACATTTAAGAGGTTAAAGAAATAATTATGTTTTACTATGAAAAAATATAACATATTCTACAGTTTTTTCATTTAAGTAAAACAAGTTAACTCACATTGCTAGCAGCTTCTTCAATCAAAAGTTATTACAGAGCAAACGTATGTTTTATTTTTTAATCAAAATTCTGTTTATCAAATATAACCACTAAGTATCACTGTTGCAATTGGTTTCTATGAAGAACTACCACTGGACCACTTTCAGGGACTAGAAGTGACTGTGCAGCAGCAAAGGACAGAACTTTTCTGCCTCCAAAGAGTGATTTGAACAGCAGCTTCCTGATGCACTTTCAAACTATGGTGACAGTTAAAGTAATGTCCCCTATAATGGTAAGTTTGCTATATGTCCATTATTGGCTCTTTGCGTACCAGAGGGATATGCAACACATTGTATTGCATAACCTTCTAGCACGCAAAGGGTTAAAGTAGTACTGACTATGAATGCATTTCATAGTAGTCAGACCATCATATATATATATATCATATATATATTGAGATTGTCCCTTGTTTGAAAGTATGCCCTGGGTACTCATTTCATCTACCTCAGAAAGCTGGAAGCCTAAGTTGACCTTGGTGGGACAAGAACCTGTGACCTTGAGTTTGAACAAATTTTACAGTTGAAGCATTAACCAACTGAGTTATCTCTCCAGCCTTGCTTCATTCCTTTAATGACAGAGAACTTTCTATAACTTTTCAATTGCAACTAATTCAAAGGCTGATAGTTTATCTTCCTATTAATCTTTAATTTAATTTCCCATTAAATATTGATATAAGGTGGTGCTCACATGTAAACTGCTTGAATGCATCAGCCAGTAAAGCTGCTAACAGCATGATTACGGTCATCTTGGAAGCCATCACCTGCACCATTCAGTACTATCCATCCAGCAACTGACCCCATAAATCCTTTTTGGTAACTTACATTTTGCCAGCACTCTTTTGATGACTATCTTGGACCAATAATTGTTATAAAAATGCTTAAATTTGCTGCATAAATGCCATTTTATATAATTTTATGTGAACATACATTTCGGCAAGTAGCAAGTTGTCATACCAAACTCTTGCATAATGGGTTTTGGAGGGGACAGGGCAATGGTATGCAATCTTTAGCTCTTTAGCTACTGGAGGCTACAACTCCACCAGCCAATGGCTCATTAGGAATGGTGGTAAATGGTAATCCCCAACAAATGAAGAAACAATTTTAGCCTACCTCTGGGATAGAGGATGGATTATAATTCAGGATGGTGACAGTCTTGAAATCAATATGTTTCATCTTGAAAATCGTCACTATTGTGAAAATTGTTGCCATTTTTAAGCATAATACATTCCAGGTTTAAATGTATAGCTATTTTAATATGTGAAGCCCTGCATGATTCTAACCTCTGTAAATATAAGGGCATTTGGATAAATAAGTGAATGACTAGACATTTGCTCTTTGTTTACATAGAGATGAGTAAGGAGATTATAATGGGCAGGTATAATGCACCTATAAATGAAAAGAAAATAGATTGGACTTATAATTCAGCCTGTGATATATAAACCCCATGGGTCTTTTAAACAGCCACTTAATTGGATCCTTCCTGGTGTGGTTTGCTGAACTATTACACAGTAGCATCCTTAGCAAATAAGCTTAATTGCTTTGTTATTAGAGTTATATTTGTACTTTCTGTTACCACAGCAACAAGATCAAGTAGGAATTGTCTTATTTATAGAAGTGTTTATATGGTTACAATAATATTTTGTGATAGAGCCACCTTACAATCAAAATGTAAATTATGGCAGATTTAGTTGTCTCTAGATTCCAAGCGGTTAACTGAATATGTGTGTCCATCAGTGCAGGGCTAGATTTTGCAATAGGCAGATTAGGCAACTGCCTAGAGATCTAAATTTTGAGGGGTGCCTCAGCTGTTCTGGCCACACTTACATTTTGAATTTTGGGTGTGACCAGAGCAATCTCAGTTTGCCTGCACCAGTTTTATACCCTTTTCTAGACTCTTATTTAACCCCTTGGATTCTACAAAGATCTTCATCACATTTTTAAAGTTTTTGTTTTCTTGTACGAGTTATAGGCCAAAGGTATTTTCTGTTTCTGGAAACAGTGTATAGGACTGGGGGAGGGGACATGTGATAAATGTGGGTGTGGCCATGGGTGGAGCTAAGGACACCTTGAGTGTCTTGCCTAGGGGCATCTGACATGTATATCCAGTCCTGCAACTGTGAATAGGTACATATATATTAAACAAATTGGGGTGAATCTACAGTAATGTTTTATCTGTCAGTCAGGTACTGGAATCAGTTTGCAGTGTCTACTCCTGCCTAGTCTCAATTTACTAAGTTACATATACTAACATTTCACCTAACATTGCTTGCTTCAAGGGAAGGACACATTCATGTGGTTTAAAGCATTATTCAAATTAATGGGAACTTACATTTTTGTACTAGTCTGCACCTAGTTTATTCCAGAATTACTGCAATTCTTCATACCTAGGAAGCTTCTAGTCCCAAGCCTCCAGAGGTCAACTAAAGTCTGGGGTGAGAGTGTCCAAAGGATGCAATTTGCATCATGAAATTAGCATGGCTTGATTGGGGTGACAGCACTGGGAGGAGGAATGGCAGCGATTCCCTTTAAAGTGGGCGGATAGTAGGAAGAACAAGGAGGAGACTCAATGAAACAGGCAGTGAAGTGAACAGAGCTATGTAAGAACTCAATGAGCCCTGAGTATCAACCTCTGACCCCAGAGACCCAGAGTCTCCAGGGCCGGATTTATAATTAGGCAGAGTAGGCATCTTCCTACAGATGCACCCCACAGAGGGGCGCCTGTCATTGGGATCATGTTGTGTAGTTTTTTTTTTTTATATATTTACACCTCCCCCGCCGCCCGGCGCCGCAACATAGTGAAGACAGGTCTGTGTTTTCTTCAGCACAGACCTGTATCTGATGAGCTCCTTCTTCGGGTCTCTGCATTACTGAAGATTAGACCACGCGGGAGCTCCAGCAGCTACACGTCTGTGCAGAAGGAGGAGGCAGAGACCTCTCCTGCCACTGGACCACCAGGGAAGAGGTAGGAAATGGACACTGGGGGGTAATGTGCAATATGGAGGTGATGGGGCAATGTGGAGATGATGGGGGCAATATGGAGCTGATGGGGGCAATGTGGAGATTGGGAGCATTGTGGAGGTGTCCAGTGGAGATGGCCAATTGGGGGGCACTTCAGGTTTCAGTGCCTACAGGCTCCTGACATGTAAATCCAGCCCTGAGAGTCTCCTGGCCAGATCCAGAGAGTTCCCATGTATTCTATTTCTTGTGAGTAAATCAGTCTCATTAGGGCCATATGCATAAAATCAAATATAGAGCAACTGTGCACCATAGAAAACAAAGAAATATATCCTAAAATTCCTATTAATTTAACCATTGATTTAAATTGAGTTTTACTGCCTTAAATTATAGAGTTCTCCTGCTTTTAAGGGCTTAAACACAACATTTAAATCCAACTGAGTGCTTTCTTTGCTCCCTATGATGCAGTTAATTTTCCTCAGAATTTCTCCACTTTAGATTTGTTCATATGGCCCTATGAAAGACCCAAGGTGTGCTTAGGGCACATGAATTTATGGAAATCAATGTATTTTCTAATACAGAAATTACCAGAGTGATGTAAAGGTGATAACTTTAACTCTTTAAGTGCATGGTCTTGGGCCATTTCTTAGACCCTGCAGGCCAGACACGTTTTCAGCATTTTTGCTATCCATCTGTTTAGGTACGATTCCCACTGTTTAGGTATGATTCACACTGTTTAGATACAATTCCCGCTGTTTAGGTATGATTCCCGCTGTTTAGATACGATTCCCGCTGTTTAGGTATGATTCCCGCTGGTAACTTTCTAGTTACATATGGAAACCTGTATATCATTTTTATCGAATGAATTCAGCTTTTGCATGGTGCCTCACATAAATTTTGCATTGTGTGACAAGCTATGATGACATAAATACTATCTGCCTTATTCATCAAACTAAAGCATTGCAGTTCTGGAGTATACCAAAGGCACATATGTGATAAACAAAAAACAAAAATGTGACTGTACCAGCGGACACCCAGCCTTGGTGTCCCCGTCAATGGTCACTTCTTCCACTACGAGCCAGATGGACATCCAACAGCATACCGCAATATACCCCGATCGCCAGGCAAGACTAAATCAGGGTAACCAGCACACACTCTGCATACAGCAAGCTTTACCTCACTAGACAACACCAGTGTAGGTTAAGACAAGAACTGACTTTATTGGAACAAACCACACATATTTATACACAAAACCTACATTGAAATACATGGGCAGGTAGGATACAATAGGTGAGTCACAGGGATAATATAATCACAATATACAAAACAAAGGGCCAACAACAGAAGGTCCCAGCAATTACAATAACACAGACATGATTGCATTACTACACAAAAGTCTAGCAACAAATGGTACAACACAATACAAAGGGTCAGACGTGATTAGGTTAGCACACCACAGGGGGTCTCAGTACAGTTCACAGACCTACAATGACTGGAGTGGCTACAATACACCCAGAACTTGGGTAAAATATTCTGAAGACATAAGATCCCATATCTCTAATACACCAATATCTCCTATAGTCGCCACAGTTCCTTGTGTTCCTTATTTAACAGTCTCAGGGAGAGGCCATACCCTGTTCTAGGGCTAGGTCCATAGTCTGTGGGCAGGAGGCTGGCCCTCGGGCACCTCCAGGAGCCAGGGGCCCAATGGTTCCTGTGACAAAAACAATTAGACTATAAACCCATTGAAAGCTAAAGAGATCTGTAATACAATGCAGAGCAATGCACCAGAGATCTCCAAGTCATTCAAAGGCTTAAAAAGCCCATTAAAGTCAATGGTAATTTAATTTTCCCTGTAGTGCAATCCATTTGCTTGAGAATCAAACCTCTTTAGCTCAGTTAATAAGGCATAAGTTACTTTATTCAGGCATGGGTTACCCCACTCTTGTAGAAGGGACCTTAGTGTTCAGAAAGTTTACACACTCTAACCTCTTAGTTAGACTCTACAGGAGCAGTAAGAGTGGTAATATATGTTATAATGTTAAAGTACTATTTCTGCTGCGTGAAACAAATTTAATTTCACTGGTGATATTTTTTTTTCACTCAAACCTTTTGTTAACAATAAACTGCAGTGTTCCTATCATTTACTTTGGAGAGCAGTAGTCAATGACACGAGGTCAACTACTGAGTGCATTAAATAAAGGCATATTTTGGATACCAGTTGGTGCTGCTCCTAACAGCTCGAAAAGCATGATTGCTTTTCTTATTAAGGGTATCACGGTTACACTGCTCCGGTGATCTCCTTATTACAAAAGTACTTTGCTTCCAATCAACTCTATTGGCTAATAGTGTTCCCTCTAAAGTAAGCAGGAGTATGAAACCCAGTTATGAAAGTGTTAAAACGGTAATTCAAACTGAGAAAGACTGCATAGTCAATATGTTATTGCAGTCCAGCCCTGAAGAAACAGTCCTCTAGAACTCTTTATGGGTGGATTGATTACCTGTGCACACCTTATAGGCAACAATGCTGGTTAAAATGGAACCATCTTTATCATACAGCATACATATAAAAATGTGATACAGAAAAAAGAGCAGTGTAAAATAACAAGTGTTTATTTTCATTTAATACACATAAAATCACATATCCAGATGGAATATCACAGTCTGTAAGGAGGTTCTACTCTGAAGCAATATGTCGAAGAATAAACTGACGTATGCCTTTTTTAAAGGGATAGTAATGTTTCATAATAAAAGCAGCTCTAATTAATCATCATAGTATTTGGACTTTGGAGAGTGTTATTTCAATTCTGTCAGAGTTGTAGTTCAAGAGTAATTCAATGACAAAGTATCCCCTCCCGTCCCTTTTACTGATGTAACACTGTTCAGACAGATCAGAAGGGAGGTGCCCAGGTAGATAGAAGAGAGGGACAATCTTCAATTAAGATAAGGGAAAAACCTGAAAAACTTGTCAAAGGAGGCAGGGCTTTCATTGTTCTCACAGGAAGAAGATTGTCCCCTTCTGTTATCTGTCTGGTCTAGCAACTAGATTCCACATCTGAGAAGAGATGACTTACACTAGGTAAAAGGGGCGGGAGAGGAAACTTTGCTTGTGAATATCTCTCAAACCATAAAGGTGTGAGAGATAATACTTACATCGTTCTTCATGTTTTTTTTAATGCTTACAAAATAAAATAAAGATAAAATAAAGTATTACTATCCCTTTAAGCTTTCATGACATAGTGGATATGGTATACGGCAAACAGCAAAGGTGGGGGAAATGTATCTAAGGGCATATATTTTTTGGACAAAAAATAAGTTGTTATAACATTCTGTACTTTATTTAAAGAAAGAACCTAAGGCTGTGTGCAGATGTTGGAGCGAAAAAAGAGACTTATCTAGTAGAGAAATGACATAACATATTAAAATGCAAAATGAGCTTTCTGTTCAAGATAACTCAAAAAGTAAATGTCATTAGCTGTGAAAGGCCACAATGATATTTGCAAGAGTACAGTTTGACAATGAATGTACTGTCGCTATAGAAACAAAATATAAGTGCTATAGTTATTTATGACAGCATCATGAAAAAGTGGAAGAATAACTTATCTCCAAAATAAAGCTGTAAAACCCATAGCTTAATTGGATCAATGTTTGCACATAATACTGTTTGGAAATGTTCTGCAGTCCAAAGGTTTGAATTTGCCTTTTCTGTTTATGCCATACCTCACCTGAGAAATCTACCATCTGTTATTTTGTTTTTCAAGACTTAAAGTGCTGTTTTGCTGTGTGTATTCATTTTCCATTGCATAAAATTAATTGTGGTTTCTCAGGTGTAGGTTTACCCAATAGGTGGAAAAGAGCTCAAAGGGTGATCTGGTCAATATGTAAACAATTGCTAGTATTTCCTTCTGTATTCACCATTCACAATTTTATTAATTGCCAGATCATATCAGGGGCCGTATTCAATAAGCTAAAGAGGTGCATTTCTGGAGCCAAGCAACTGTACCATATGGGGGTGGGGGGTATAAAAATTAACCACACTCAAATTGATGGATCAACGATGGTAAACAGGAATAGGAAAAGGGTTGAACTAGATGGACGCAAGTCTTTTTTCAACCTAAATTACTATGTTACTATATATAAATGGGACTCTGTGGTGGCGACAGAATTTAAGCAGAATAAGCAGCTATTATGGACCCCACTCAGTCAGAGGGCCCCTCAGCGTTTATACAGTACTGCCACCACATGTAAACAAAATCAGACAGCAATGTCTTATCAGAAATATAGGAGGCAAATATAGTTTTTGATACCTTTTATTGGTTAACTAAGCAGATTTATAATGCAAGCTTTCAAGACCTTAGGTCTCTTCCTCATGCATGTTATACAGATAAATATGAAAACATCTCTCTTAAATACAAGTACAGATTGCATTGTTTATCATGGGAATCAGATAAGAGAACTCAATCCAGATCCAGATACTTTGATCAGTCAGTAGTAAATTGCACTCTTCTTCTGAGGCTTTAGAGGTATTTACAATGCTCTTGGGTCTGTTGGAAAGGTCAACCCACTAAGTGATAATGTGACAAAAACTCTTTGTTCCTATTTAAACCACTGCAAATTGCATTACATTTTAACATTAGTTCTACCTCCCATACCTTTCTGTCCCTCTGAGCGTGGAACCGTCCCATCAATACAGTTAACTTAATGTCCCTGACACTGTGCCCATTTTGACAAAAATGTTCTCCCACTGGTGTCTCTGTCTTTTTGTTATTAACACTGGATCTGTGGGAACTAAACCTCTTATGTAGTGCTTGTCCAGTTTTTACCACATACAGAGATGTTGGGCATTTTGCACATAGGTATATTACACTGGATGATTTACAGGTGAAGGTACCATTGATCTTATGTTTGGAATTGGTATGTTGTCTGTGGTGTCAATGTGTGCACAGGTTTCACATCTTTTTTGTAGGCAGGGAAATGTGCCATTTTTTGTATTTTTATTCAGGGCACTCCTCACCACCTGTGAAACCTGTGCACACATTGACACCACAGACAACATACTAATTCCAAACACCCAGTAACACCATAAGATCAATGGTACCTTCACCTGTAAATCATCCAATGTAATATACCTTATCATGTGTACAAAATGCCCAACAGCTCTGTATGTGGGAGAAACTGGACAAGCACTACATAAGAGATTTAATTCCCACAGATTCAGTTTTAATAACAAAAATACAGAGACACCAGTGGGAAAACATTTTTGTCAAAATGGGCACAGTGTCAGGGACATTAAGTTAACTGTATTGATGGGACGGTTCCGTACTCAGAGGGACAGAAAGATATGGGAGGTAAAATTAATGTTAAAATGTAATGCAATTTATAGTGGTTTAAATAGAGACAAAGAGTTTTTGTCACATTATCACTTAGTTAGTTGACCTTTCCAACAGATCCCAGAGCATTGTAAATACCTCTAAAGCCTCAAAGGAAGAGTGCAATTTACCACTGACTGATCAAAGTATCTGGATCTGGATTGAGTTCTCTTATCTGATTTCCATGCTAAACAATGCAATGTGTACTTGTATTTAAGAGAGATGTTTTCATATTTATCTGTATAACATGCCTGAGGAAGAGACCTAAGGTCTTGAAAGCTTGTATTCTGAATCTGCTTAGTTAGCCAATAAAAGGTATCAAAAACTATATTTGCCTCCTGTATTTCTACGGCTAACACGGTACCAACTCTCATCTGTTATCAGAAATATTGATGCAAGAGTCAAGGGGCGCCCCATGTGAATTTTAATCTTAGAGACGTCAAAAGCCTGGTAACCTCCCCAATGGGACTTTTAATCCATTTATTACTAGAGAGGCATCCAACACATTTTGTTGAAGACTTCTCTAGCATTCAAGGCTTAAAATTCCTATTTAAATAATTGGGAATTTTCATGCCATGTGTTAGGGAACTGCACCTCTTTATCTTATTGAATATGACCCCTGTAATGTAAATAATACTCCTTTTCATCCATCAGGTTTTTGATGAGATTGGTGTGTTTTGTCCGTGTGTGTGTGTGTGTGTGTGTGGAGGGGGTGGTTTTGTATTTCTCTGCATTGCATATGCAAGTCATGGAAATAAGCCATTGATTAACAAATACCCATAGGTATCATTAGCGAAAGCACTAAACAAGTAGCATATCAAATATTCTGCTGTAATCTCAATTTCATTCTGGTCTAAGGATTAAACTAATGCCTTAAATATTTTTTTTCTGGCAATAAGGTTTGCTTGTTTCTGGATAAATGTCAGAACAATCAATGCTTTAATTCCTTTGAACTTTAAAATGTTGTTGGAATTTATAGTCCAGCACCCAATACAGTAGAGGTAATACAGGACAGCGCAGAATTATTTTCTAAATCACTGTTTCCCAAAGGTGTCCTCAGGGATTACTAACAGGTCAGCATGGAATATTTTGGATGTTAAGAGGCTCCCCCAAACATTGCTTCATAACATCACTAGGAAAACTCTATAGGAAACACTAGTGAAGATATTCAAGGCCAAACCAGCTGTGTCCAAGGGAAAAAAATAAAGACCTGGATTTCACTGAAATTGATACCTGTAACTTTATCAAACATTTTATCAAATTATACCATGGATTACAATAAGAAACTTTAAGATACCAGCAGTGACTTATCACTGCTTATCAGTCGCAATGTAATCTAGGCAACCCTTTCCCAAATTCTAATTGATAAGAATGGGATGTTTAACCCCTTGAATGTTAGAAAGGTTTTCATTGCTTCTTAAAACATTAGAAGCCGCTATGGCATTCCAAGGGTTAAACGCCCCATTTAAATCAATCACACATTTTATTTGTTATCTGTGTGGTGCAGTTAGTTAACTCACAGATAAGAAACAACTGGCTATTCTGATCCACCCAATTGCCCTTTTGGTTAAAAAGGCTTGGAGTTTATAGTCATAGACTACAGCTCTTCATAGTTAGTGATGGGGAAAATAATGCCTGCTGACCACAATAGAATACTGCAGTTAAATATAAAAAACAAGTCAGAAGTGAAAAATATCCTAGCAGCATGACAATCCAGCCTACCCTCCCCAAAGTGGCCGGGGGTCAGACTGCACCAACAACCAGTGAATCATCATGTAGCAGTGATTTTGATAGTAATGGCCAATGGGGCAAAGCCCATCGTCAAAATCACTGCAGCGAGATTCACAGGGGAGGTGACTTTGAAAGTAAAAATGTGGCCAGGGTGGCAAGATTCACCACTAACAAGTTGCAGCAGTTCTCAGATGTGTATGGAGTGCTGAATCCCACAGGCACCACCATGAAGCATTTTCTAGTAGATAGATAGATAGATAGATAGATAGATAGATAGATAGATAGATAGATAGATAGATATTTGCATATAAACTAGAATATTTTAGAGTTAAAGGATAGTAATGTTTCATAATAAAAGCAGCTCTAGTTAATCATCATAGTATTTGGACTTTGGAGAGTGTTATTTCAATTCTGTCAGAGTTGTAGTTCAAGAGTAATTGAATGATAAAGTATCCCCCTCCCGTCCATTTTACTGATGTAACACTGCTCAGCCAGAGCAGAAGGAAGGTGCCCAGGTAGATTGCAGAGAGGGACAATCTTCAATTAAGATAAGGGAAAAACCTGAAAGACTTGTCAAGGGGGGCAGGCCTTTCATTGTTCTCATAGGAAGAAGATTGTCTCCTTCAGTTATCTGTCTGGTCTATGGACTGCATTCCACATCTGAGAAGAGATGGCTTACACTAGGTAAAAGAGGCGGGAGGGGAACTTTGTTTGTGAATATCTCATAAACCATAAAGATTTGAGAGATAAGACTTATATTGTTCTTCATGCTTTTTTAATGTCTACAAAATAAAATATAGATAAAACAAAGTATTACTATGCCTTTAAAGGAATAGTAATGTCTATATTAAAGTTACCGGCTAACACGGTACCACCTTTTTTCTGGAATAGACATCAAAAGAATACTACAGCACTGATGTTTGGCTGATTGAATTCACTGGCAAAAGCCAGTTATAATCAAAGGCAGAGATGTAATGATAGAGAGTCCTTTTGGATATTCAGACTAAAAACTCTGTATACAGAGGGCCTTGACAAATTGGTAGAGAGTACTTTTTAGATATTTTTCATTGTCATACCTCCAGAATCTATTTAGTTTATGTATTTATTTTAGGCAATGCATTCTCATTATGTTGGTATTAGTCTATGAAATACTGTATATTATTCACACTCACAATTTTACACGCTACTTACACTATTTAAATAACACTTAATATCATAATTATACTTTTATTACACCAAGTATGGTAAGTTCTGTGTACCCATTAATTATTAACATTATACTGTATGCATAAGATAGATAGACAGATAGATAGATAGATAGATAGATAGATAGATAGATAGATAGATAGATAGAAGATAAATAGATATTTGGATAGAAACTAGAGTATTGTAGAGTTAAAGGGATAGTAATGTCTATAGTAAAGTTTTGCTCTGAGTCTTCTTTAACCCTTTGAGTGCCAAAGGGGTCCGCAGCTCATTGGTTTTCAATGTGTTGCAGACCTCTCTGGCACTCACAGGGTTAAGCTTTTTATAACACATAGCACTATCTTTAAATACAGGTCTGTAGTTCAGAAGATATTCAAGTTGAAAGGATCCCCCTCGTGCCCCTTACGGCCGCCTCCCCTTGCAATCTGGTCATGGAACCGGACAGATGCAGCATAGGATAATCTTCATTCAGTAAGTATAAGGAAAACACTACCCCCCCTTGACGAAGAAGAGCAGGATTTCCCTTTTGCTTACTGAAGATTGTCCCTCGCCGCTCTTCATCCGGACCACGCTTACAGGCAGCATGATGCAGCCAGAAAGGGTGAGAGGGGGATCTTTTCAGCTTAAATATCTTTTGAACTACAGAATTGTAGGAGCAGAACTTTAATATAGACATTGCTACCCCTTTCAGATGGTGTAATTTGATGCAATGTAGAGCTCATTATTTACTGATATCTACAAATAATTTGTAATGTTTGACTGTTTTATATATAGTCAGTGTGAGTTGCCTGGTTTAAGGTGACAGTCCTGAAGTAATTTGCATAGTTAGCTTCTCTAAATTGGTTATCACGTTATTTCCACAAAAATGTGTATATTACTTAGGAAGAGGAAAGTTTAATGCACATTTTTTTTAAATTTTCTGATAATTTCCTAGACGCTGAAAGGGAAAACATTATTATTTCCAGTTTAAAACAATTTACTTTCCAACTCTAAAGTGATAAAAAAGCAAAATGCTAACAAGCTACCTTTCATTTTGAGACAAAGAAGAAACATTCCTATATCACAGAGGATTATTTGAATTTGTGTGTGTGTGTTGGGAGGCTGATTGACATCTGAGGGCCACAAATGGATCCAGGACATCAGTATGAGCATCCCTGATATACACCATAATCCTATTTAATAATTCGCTAGGATGTTTGTCAGAAGCCGTCATGTGCAGTAGAGATTGCCTGAACACACAGAATGCTGGGAGCACAGAATGCTGGGAGTTCTGTGCTGGGAGCATTCTGTGCTTGACTGCATTGGCGGCAGGGCGCAGAGCAGGACCGGCCACTTAACCCTTTGAGTGCCAGAGAGGTACGCAAAGGGTTAACATCACCCGGACCTTGGCCCGTGTACACGGGCTTTTACACTAGTTTGGAATAAACGGGTATCCTTTGCTGTTTTTCAGTATATAATCCTAGCAAGTGTAGAGGAAGCGAGTCTTCCCCTCTGCACTGAAACCTGCTTTTCCAAAAACAGTGATTGCTCATGCTGATTCCTTAGCTAAGCATAAATGCAAAATCAACCCCCTTCAAATCATAAGTTGGCTTGTTTAAATTTCGTCATCCAGAAAAATGAGAAAACCTTGTGCCAAACAGGTACTGAGCAGGTTTACAACAATTACATGGTGATTTCAAGTGCTGTTCTTTTGAATTGATTACAGTGAACTTTCCCTTCCTCAGCTGGGTCCTACTGATGGATAATTACAGAGCTCTGTTTTCTTAACATTTTTGTTTGAATCCTGGGGACAGAGACACCTCTATTACACTGTTGTCACATGCCGAGTGGTGGTGGGGGGGGGTTATGTAAGAAAGAATGGTTGTTATGAGTTGATGTTTACTAAATTAAGAAAAAATGCATTCCAATATCTTGAAATACATTTAATTCATTTGACACTAGAGAACACCTTCAGAAAATATATTATCAGCATCAAACTGTTTTAAAGGGACACATAACCAAAAAAAAGGTAAATTACATTCTACAGTACATATTTAACACATTGGCTGCTCAAGAGGTCTCCTACACAAAGCTTTGCAATGAGTTGGTGACCTGTCTAGCATCCATGGGGTTAACCCTTTCAGTGCCAGAGGCAATGAAAAGGTTAAAAAGCATCTAAAATGAAAAAGTATGAAGACCTATACCTAAGCTCAGTCCTTTACTAATTAAAGGATGAGTTTACATTTTATGAAAAATAATTATACAGCTTTTCCCTCTGAGTCAAACAAGGGTAGTCCCACCACTGCTTGAAAAAAAGTCATATAAAAAAGGTAATACAGCTCAAACATTTTTAATGTCTGTTAGCAACAGTGCCATCTAGTGTCAAAAAGGCAAAGTGTTTTTTCTTATAATGTGTTCTGAGTATTCTTGAGTCATAGATTATGGTAAGTGATGGAAACAGTAACACATGGTGACCACAACAGAATATTTCAGTTTAATATAAAAAAGGCCAAGTATGAGTTGTAAAACATTTGAAATTAAAGTGGAACCAGGGCTGGTGCAAGGATTTTTGCCACTCTAGGCAAAACCTAATTTTGCCGCCCCTTGTGTCCTACCCCTTTATGCCCTGCCCCTGTATGTGTTTAAGTGTCAGTGTGTTTGTGTGTTCCCTATATGTATATAAGTGTCAATTTGTGTGTGTGTTCTCTATATGTGTATGTGTGTGTCAGTGTGTGTTCCTGTATGTATATTAGTGTATATTAGTGTGTCAGTGTGTGAGTCTCTGTAAGGATATCAGTGTGTGTGTGCTTCTCTATATGTGTATCAGTGTGTCAGAGTGTATGTTCTCTATAAGTGTATCAGTGTGCCAATATGTATGCTCGTCTGTATGTGTATCAGTGTGTCTGCTTATCTTGGTGTATCAGTGTGTTAGTCTGTTTGACTCCCCCCCCTTTGACTCTTTCTCCCCTTTTGACTGTTGATCCCCCCTTTGACTCTCTCTCTGCCCCGTCTGTATCTTGATCCCCCTCTTGACTGTTGATTCCCCCTTTGACTCTCTTCCCCCTTGAAACTCTTGATCCCCCCTTGACTCTTCCTTCCCCGTTTGACTCTTTATCCCCCTTGACCCCCATTTTGCCTCTCTCTCCCCTTTTGACTTTATCCCCCTCTAGTCTTGACCGACCCTATTTTGCCTCTTTCCCCCCCTCTTGACACCCCCCCTTTTCCTCATTTTCCTCCTCTTACCTCTTGAGTCCAACTCCTCCATGATGTCTCCAGTCTCTTTTCCCCCACTGCCCACATTGAGAGCAACCGGGACCATGTGATATGTGGCGACACAGACTTGGTGCATGCTGGGGGTTTCTTCATCTTTCTGGGCACCACTATAAAACTTGTTCTGAGGACAGTGCAAGTTTAAAAGTGACATCCAGACCGATGAAGAAACACCAAGTATGCACCGTGTCTGCCTAGCTGATTGTCGCTACTGTCAAAGTCTGGCAGGCTAACATTTTCTGGACTCCCCCCCTGCTATACCACTGACTTGGGCAGTAAGTGGTGAGCGGGGGGGGGGGGGGCAGTAAGTGGTGAGCGGGGTGGGGGCCCAGCCCAGGCCCGCTGAGCCCCCAGAGAATGTGCACCCTAGGCCGGCGCCTACCTTGCCTATAGGTGGTGCTGGCCCTGAATGGAACTTTCACCTTAATTCAAGTTTGCATATTTGAAAATAGTATTAAAAACCACCTATATGTCATGTTAACAAAAAGTCCATCAGATATATAGTTAAGGATAAATTCTCACGTTTATTTCTGGGCAACGTAAAACTAAAGACTTACTGGTACAGCACAGAGCTTCATTAGCACATGAAACATCATTTGAACCTTCATAAGCATAGGACACATCCCTGAAAAGGCTTCATTAGCATAGGAAACATCATTGATTGGATTAATTAGCATATGAAAACATTATTGATGCCGCACGGTGACGCAATTAGCATACATTATTATCTGAAAAAAATGTGAATATCTACCGAACTGAGTGTTTGCTGGCCTTTTGGTTAGCATAACATAAAGGCAGATTTTAATACAGTTTTCGAATATACAAACTGGAATTAAGGGGAAAGTTTCCCTTTAAGCACCTCCCAAGAGAAAGAGTTCCTTTCTTTTACTCAGCAGGTTAGCCAGCTAAATATAAGCTGACCAGACCTTCCCTTTAACCGGGGACACATAGGAAATAGGCATATTTCAGGACTGCACTGAAATGAAAGAAGTCCTGCAGTATGTATTTTTCATATGTGTCCCCGGTTAAAAGTGAGGTCTGGTCACCCTAGCTAAATACCAACATGGGGACTGTGGCGTGGCTACAGTTCTGCACTAAATTTGGCAATGGGATTGTCTTTAAGTCCCTATGCTTGCCTAACACTCATTTTTTCAGCTGCATATGGCAAAAATCTCCATGAAATAATGATTGCACAAAGGGGAGGGCAATGAAACAGTGTCTATACATTTGAGTTATTGTTTTATATAGAGTCAAAATGTATTCTATGTATTAACATGGCACAGACAGTTGTCACTATCAAGAATTTCTTGGGCACACTCTGAGGCAGGCATACTGAGTTTATTGACATTAAAGTGGAGTGTGTCCTCCAGTATACACTACATTGGTCATATGCAGGAGGGCACACACGTACTATAATTGCCCCTTTACCTGTAGTATAGATAGAAGGTCTCCAATTGGCTGGAATTATGTTTTTTTTTTATCACAATTAAGGTACATATAGCAGATTCTGCTTCAAATAAGACCATTCATATCTCAACTAAAATGTTCTATTATGGTATACATAGTTTGATATACTAGAAAGAATTGGAGAAATTCCTCATGCATTTCTTCTCTGATTTTTAATTATCTTAACTACTAGACTTCCATTTTCAGACATTAGTGCTAGGTTTGAACTAATTCTGGATACTACCTTCCTTTTAAAAATGCAATGTTTTACTGATATTTCAAGAAGGAGATGAATACAAAATTTAGGAAGGGAGGATAGAAAATGAGGAAGCACATAGCATAAAAGTGAGAAACAAAGGAAGGCTTAATATGGCAACCATGTTGGGTACCAACAAGATTTGTATTTGATTTACACAATGATTCATATAAAATACTCAGGCAAATAATATATAATCCTATATAATAATTTGCTAGGATGTTTGTCAGAAGCCGCCATGCTCAGTAGAGACTGCCCGCGTTCGGCCAGTCTCTACTGCGCATGATTTCATCTCGTGAGTGAGTCAACACAAGACTGCACTGTGTGGAGCAGTCAGGTAGCGGCCTCTTAACCCTTTGAGTGCCAGAGGGGTACACAACGGCCTCTTAACCCATTGCGTACCCTTCTGGCACTGACAGGGTTAACATTACCCGGACCTTGGCCCGTGTACACAGGCTTTTACACCAGTTACATATAAAAAAAAACAGTGGTTCATCTGTAGGACATAGGCTGTACCAGTCAGTGGGAGAAAGAATTAGTATGATGGGGTACTCGGGAGAGGAAACATGGTCTTCTCTAAGTTTAGAATATAGCAAAATAACTTAAGTTATTGTCTACCCTATAATATTTATAATAATTTATAGTCAGACCAAAGCATCCAAACCACAAAAAAATCTGAGTGTGATTTTGATAACGATACCAACATTTTCTCTATAGTATGAATGTAAAACATTAGCTTTTGAAGTAGAGATATTAGGAAGCTGGAGACTCCGAAGAGCAGAGATTAGTAGTACAAATTGTTTTTTGAAGAGAGGGTTTTTTTTCCAAATTTGCATAGGGATTTCTTAAATAAGAAAAAAAGTGAGCCAAGAGGAACATCTATTTTCATAACTAATGGCTTACGATTAGTGACCTTTCTTCTGAAGTTCCAGATGCTCAGAATCATACTAGACATCCAACAAGCATGATAGTCTGTTACTATATCTTTATCAGAACAACCAACTTTGTGGTGAAGGAGATAGGAAAATTCTGGAAAGAGTACTGGGTGTCCTGTACCATCAAGAGTTTCATATTGGTTTCCAATTGTTTCCTCACAAAGGGGTGGATGGGTCACGGCCCCTCCAGCCCACCACCACCTGTATCCCCTCCTACACCCCATACACTGCACCCGCCATGGTCATAACTACACCACTCACCACTGGGGCATGGCCATTTTATTTAAGATAGACAGTAATGTTTATGCTGTATTCTAAAGGGAGGGAAACAACAAGGTTTAACCTAAAATACTTCTTCAACTGGATAGTGTTTACATACATTAATTGTGGTTTAAGAGTATGCACAACACCCCCCCCCCCCCGACTTGAAACCTTTAAGGTCTCTGCCCAGTAGCTATCTGATGGAATGCCAAAATCATACCTGTGGCATATTCATGATGCCTACTAAATGGGAAAGTATTGTACACCAAGCCAGTAGCAGTGTTATTGTAATCCTAAAACAGTCTGAAGAATCCTCATTGGAAGTGGAGGAAGGAAATGCACAGGAATTCTGGCATTGAGTAAGGCCTTCACTTGACACTGAAGAGTTAGCACCCTCATCCAGAGACTGAATAGAGAAATGTCGTCCTTGGCAGATTAAACGAAAAACAAAAGGGAACCCTATCTATAGTGTATTTGTAGAAAACATATGTGATCTGGGACTGGTTTCATATAACCCAGCATTGCAGTAGAGTTGATACTGCCAAGTCATTAAATATTTGTATATGATAGCCCTCATATAGAACCTTATTTCAAATTATTGGGCTATGATGTTCCCATATAATACTGACAGGGCTCAAAATTTCCATTCGCCTCCTCGCATTTGGCGTGGAGAAATTGAGTAAGGGCAAGTGGAAATTGAAGCCCTGAATGAAAATGGTCCCTTTCCATGTTTATGTCTGGCTGCTTCAGCACCCTTCAATCAATTAGCCCACACATTCCCTCAGTCGCGTTGCTCAAGAACAGTGAGATGCTGACATTTTAAGTGCGCTGCGCATCGCTCTTTGTTAGATGCGCACGCTTGCAGCGTATGCCTTAATGCACCCTTGGTCACCTCCTGAGTTAGTCCTCCTCGGTATTAAGACAGCAGAGTCAGTAGGTGAGGATGCCGGCGCTGAGCAAGTCAACTTATTCTGACAGAACCGATGTTCTGTTTAGCCACATATCACTACTGCTTCCAGATCAGGCAGGAAGCCTGATTGAACAGTAGAGTGAAGAAACTGGGGAGAGGGGATGTTCAAAGAAGCAGAGAGTTGCTGAAGACTGAATTGAATCATTTACCCCATAAGGACCTGACGGTGAACAACACATTGCAAAGCCATACACTGCACACCCTGGTCCTTAAATGGTTAAGGTATTTTTTTCTTTATTATACTTTAATTCTGTTGCTCAGGCTCCCTCTTGTCAAAGCTGCCTTGGTACGAAGAGCCACCATGGAGGGGGACAAAGAGTCCCACGCCAGGGGGAAATAAGTGATATGTGGAGGTAAATAACCATACATTAGCTGTTTCTCAGCTACAGATGTTTTTTCATCCTAGGGAATTCATCAATTTGGGGATGGGTTAACATGGAGCTGCAGCTTCAAGTCATACTGGTAAAACAGGCTCATCTTCATCATTTGTGAAGATTGGTCTATTTCCTTTTTTTTTTTTTTTTTTTTTTTAACACCTGCATCTAAAATCGACAGTCGATTTATGACTGCATTGGCAGCCCATAACCATTTAAGATGAGAGGATTGCAGCTCACTGTTAACTACTTCCATGTGTGCTGCACGGCCTGACAGAAACCTATGTCAGAAATAACAGCCTGCAGTAAACTCAGATCATGGCTGGGCAACCTGAGGCCCTCAGTCTGCTCAGAACTATGTTTTCCATCATCCCCAGCCAGCTGTTGCAGTCCAGGGTTGCCCAGCCATGATCTGAGTTTACTGCAGGCTGTTATCTCTAACATAGGTTTCTGTCAGGCCTTGCAGCACACATGGAAGTAGTTAACACTGGGCTGCAATTCCAGTGACGAATGTCAGTTTGCAGCCTGAATCTTCTTAATTTACTGCCTATCCAGCTGAGAGCGAGAGGGTGGAATGTCCATTCCAAGTGCCCCGTCATGTAGTGTGAGGTGAGGAAAAGTCATACACTCTCTCTTTATCTATCTTTTTCTCTATATCTCTTTCTCTATATCTCTTTTAATCACAAAAAAATGACATACTTTACTAGTCACACGCTAATAGGAATTAACATCTGTATGTTTGTATGTTACTTATTTTTTTTTAATTATTGCCACAAAATACAATATTGGCTGGTATTCAGATCTATTATTTACTTTTTATTTAACTGTCTGCTCATGTTGTGGCACCAAAATGTGTGTACATATAAATGCAGAACATTACTCATAGGTCCCAATAACACCCCACTTAATTTGGTCAGGCAACATTGCGTGTAAAATGAAACATGACAGAGATGGGACAGGTTCATCCAGCAAAGCCCTAGATTATGGGACAAAACAACTGCACCATAGAGGCAGAATAAAAATCCCATGGTATTAATTCCTTGACTGGTAGAGAGCTCTCCACTTTCTGGTGCTCAAAGGGTTAAGCCTTAAATAAAGCCTTATGCACAAAGAAATTAGAAATCTCTGCACTGTAGCATGTGTATGGTTCCTTGAGGACAGACTGAACCGCCTCTAGGTTAGGGCAAACATTGAAATAGCACCAAGAATCTACTTTCTTGGGAGGGTTAAGGATTAATTTTTCAATAATCTCAGGGTGAGCTCATTTCAGACGCTCCCAGGTATGATTATTGTAAGCTTGAACAGCAGCTTCCCCTTCCAGTGGCATGCTGAGTGCTCACTCACTATGGCCTTTATGTATAAAGACAAAGTGTGGCAAATCAATTGTACCATGTTGTGGGGAGAAGTAGTGGATCCTAAAAGCATTTTCACATTATTTAAATGAAGCATTTAACTGCTATAATGCAGTGTCAGTGACATTTCATCAAAGAGAACTTGAGATGGGTGGGGTTAAAGGTGGGGATATGGGTGGGGCTAGGCGTGGAAACTGGTGGCGAGTACATTTTCAGGCCTGGCTAGTAGCTCAGGACTTAAAATTTTGAGCCCTGAGACTAATAAAACCAAAGCTGTTTTTTTTTACTTTGAACTTCACAGAAGCATCCAAATAAAAAATGATTGCTATTACCCACTTTATGTAAGTGAAGACCAGCAGTTTTATCCATTATAATAGCTTCCACAAGGAACAGTGGATGAACAACATACCCTACAACTAATTTCTTCAGAAACGTAGTAGCAGTAGAGACACCTCTGAGATAAAGAGCCATCTTTTAAGGGAAAGATTTTGTGAAAATATGTAATCTTCTGCTTTTCAGAGAGCGGTCAAGAATAAACATATTTATTCAATGCCAGAAGGAAAGTGCCTGAATATAAAAGTGCAGTGAAGGCAAAAAGGCAAACTAGTTGATGGATGGTCCTCTTGCATACATTACCAGATTCATTTTTGCCCATATAGATTCAAGAAACTTTAGGATCCACTGGCCTTTATCAGAGCAGGTTTATTATTTTATGGGGTTAATACCAAGTAAACTTAAAGTGATTTTCATAAGAGCTTCTAGTCTAAATGATGTGGTGGCTTCTAGTAAACATATAGATCTGGTGTCCACTAAATTACTATTTTATAATATGAAACAAACATTTTAGGTGGACAAATGATACATGCATCACAGCTGGAGAAATAGCTCAGTTATAAATCCTCTGACTCCAGCACCTGTTCAAACCACAAGGTTGCAAATTCAAATCCTGGGTGTTACAACTCAGAGCTTCATGCTTCTTAGGTCAATAAATGCGTAATAATGACCTCTGTTATTCAACTGATGACTTGGTTAATTCTGAGAATGTCTGCTGAAAGTGCTTTGAGTCCCACTGGGAGAAAGGTGCTATATAAATGCTAGTTGTTGTTATTATTATAAGTTTATCCAACATAAAGCACTGGTGTTTAAGTCCTTTATTACAGGACAGGTCTTCTAGATCAGTGTTTCTCAACTCCTGTCCTCAGGACCCACTAACAGGTCAGGATTTGATGATTTCCTTGTTAGAGCACAGGTGAGTTAATCAATGTGAACGAGCCTCTGATCACCACACCTGTGCTCTAGCAGAGAAATCCCTAAGTCCTGGCCTGTTAGTGGTTCCTGAGGACAGGAGTTGAGAAACACTTTTCTAGATCAAGCCCTTAGTAAGCTGTGTATCATTTGAACTGTGAATGTGGGGAAAAGTATGTGGAAAGTACTAGTCAGAGTTTGGTCAGCACAGGAGAAACATTGAAAGTGGATACCAACTGCATATTGTTTTGAAACACTGTTTGAATAGACATCCTTGTACACAAATATCCCACATCAAGATGGCCTAGCAGCATGCAAGGAATTTTTGGACCAACAAGACCTACCCACAGAGACTGTTCTGGGACTTACAAAGTTCATATTCACACACAATTACTTTGCATTTGGGGATGATTGATATCTACAAAAAATGGGAACAGCGAAAGGAACAAAGATGGCACCTCAGTATGCTAACTTGTTGATGGCGAAAGTTGAAAAAGATTTTCTATCCACTTGTAGCACTAAGACACTAGCATACTTCCGCTACATAGATGACATCCTGTTAATCTGGACTGCCTGTGAACAGGACCTTACACAACTGCATGCCAGATTTAACCAATTCCACCCAACCATTTACCTCACTCTGAACTACTCTGTGGAACACATACATTTTCTTGACACCATAATCTACATCAAGGACCAAAACATACAGACATCCCTGTATCAAAAACCCACAGACAGACCATCATACCTTAGATATGACAGTTTTCATCCCAAACATACCAAGCATGCCATCATCTATAGCCAAGCTATAAGCTACAACCACATCTGTTCAGACAATACAGACAGGAACCATCATCTCCATTCACAAAGGAAGGGATTCAGGAACCAGGGATACCACCCAAGAATAATAGACAATCAGATACACAGAGCCAGCCAAATACCAAAAGAAACACTCCTTGAATACAGACCATGGGTAGAGAATAACAGGGTACCGCTTGTGGTCACATACAATCCACAATTGGAAGCCCTGAGAAGGATGGCAAAAGTCTTACAACCAACCCTCCATAAAAATGACAGATTAAAATTATTTTTTCCAGATCCACCAGATCATACAGACAACCCCCAAATTTAAAGAAAATTATTGTCAAGAGCCATTTGCCACAAATCATAAAGATTATTACTGACATTATACTGTATACATAAGATAGATAGATAGATAGATAGATAGATAGATAGATAGATAGATAGACAGATATTTGCGTAGAAACTAGAGCATTGTAGAGTTAAAGGGATAGTAATGTCTATATTAAAGTTCTGATTCAAGTCTTCTTTACACTTTTTATAACAAGTAGCACTATCTTTAAATACAGGTCTGAGGCCCTCAATCTGGATAATAATTAACTGACCAGTATTACCAATTGTTTTATTTTTACACACACTATTCTTAACAAAACGTCATATATTGTACACCTTTGGTTTCAGACACTTTTAGATGAATTGTTGTAATATTTCTACAGAGCATCTCATTTGTGAGTTCATACAATAAGCTGGTTTATATATCAGTAGTTGTTCTAATACAATTAGTAGCTATTTTGAATTTTTTTTAAATAGCCATGGTGATAATTGATGCTTGTGATAAAGGTTATGATGATGCAGCTTTTCTTGACAGGAGAGAGATACCAACATTGACAGCTAATTCAGGACATCGTAATTGCAGTTTTACCTCTTTATCATTCAGTAAAGGTCACGAAGGGCATACTGAATCCATTGCAACAAAAAACAGGATTCCCTGAAGACATAACCTTACCCTTAAAAGTGTAGTGCCTGATCTTGGCTTGCACATGACTCACTCACAACATGCAAGATTTGCACTTCTTTCTGTTTTAGGGTTGATGAGTGAGGACAACTAATGATTCTGGAGCTTAAACAGAAAACACCTTAAAGGGATAGTAATACTTTATTATTACTATCCCCCATATTTAAGATATTTGCAAAATAATGTAATAGCCCCCAGGTTCATCTCTCAAACCTTTATGGTTTGAGAGATAACCAATGGCAAAGTTCCCCCTCCCCCTTCCCTGATTCAGCGTTGTACTGACTGCAGGGGAAGTCTGTTGTACGACAGGCTTGCAGCTCTGCAGCTGAGACGAGATTGCGTTAGTGAAAAAAAATTATTTCACTGAAACGGTCGTCTAAATATGCTTGGTTTGCAAGCACACGTAAAAGACAGTTTCAGTGAAATAATTCTTTTTCACTAATGCGATTGCGGCTCTGCTGCAGAGCCGCCTGATGAAAAATAAGACCAGATATCCCTGCAGTCAGTACAACGCTGACTTCAGGGAATGGGGAGGGAGGGGGAACTTTGCCTTCTGTTATCTCTCAAACCATAAAGGTTTGAGAGATTAACCTGGGGGCTATTAAATTATTTTGCAAATATCTTCAATATGGGGGATAGTAATAATAAAGTATTACTATCCCTTTAAATGCTAGCAAGCTCTGCTCTCCAGCTTATTGATTTCACACATACAAAATCCATATTTGCAGACACTGATCAACCAAATAAATTATTTTCTATACTTGGGTATGACTGTTCTCTGTACATGTTCTGTTAGTGGCATTAGAACTTTGCTTTTAGCGATCTAATTAATTAATAATGCATGTATGAACTCATACTTATGTATGAATATACTCCATCTTTTTTTGAGATTTGATTCTCTAAATGTAATCTTTTCAGTAAATGTAATACATCTATAATAAACATACATGTTTATATATTTTAAATGATGATCTCAAGTACTTAGACCTGGATTTCATTGCAAGTGATAATGTTATCAAGTCTTATCTATTTCCCCATAGACTTCATTGGGAAAATATGAGATAAAAACAGTGATAACACTGTCACTGGCCATAGAATCCAGTTCTCTAGATCACTCTAGATCAGTGGTTTTCAAGTATGTCCTCAGGGACTACTAACTGACCAAGATATCAGGATTTCCCTTGAGCGCATGTGAGTTAATCAGCAGTCCAGATTAACAGGATGTCATCTATGTAGCGGAAGTATGCTAGTGGCTTAGTGCTACAAGTAGATAGAAAATATGAGCTAAAAATAGTGATAACACTGTCACTGGCCATAGAATCCAGTTCTTAGAAAGCAAAATGTTGCTGCATTTCTACTGCATACCAACTTCACCAGATATGCTTTGTAAGAGCATAAGTTTTTAAAGATGGTCTTCAAGATCAAGAGAGATATAGCAACAGTGCAGAATTTCATTATCCTCTCATCCGAGCTTACACATATGAAGACATCACTAACCATTTACTGAAGCTGATTCTTGAGAACTGTCATTGAAAAGCTACACTCTAGATCAGTGGTTCTCAAGTATGTCCTCAGGGACTACTAAATGACCAAGATATCAGGATTTCCCTTGAGCACATGTGAGTTAATCAGAGACTAAGTAATTTTCATTCTCTTACTCGTGTTCAAACAGATATATCATTAATTGTTGCCTGCAGCTGTCCCATAGGATATATGACATATGAGTTTTATAGAGACTCCTGAGGGTGAATTCAGTACTGAACAGATGCAGCGGTATTATCAACAATATCTTCAACAAATCAGTTAAACCTTATTAGTTCAAAATTTGCAGCATAAAGTCCAGACGTTTATAAATGCTTATTCTCCTGATGTCCTTCTAAATGTGTGACCTCCAGCAGAGAAGGCTTATGTTGCATAGTATTTCAGACACATCTGCACAACATTATTTTATAATTATGTTATACAACTTATTCTACGCTATTATACATTATGTCCCATGAAATTAATTTGGCATATTTCAGACTAAGATTTTCTGGTTTAGTGATTGTGAATTAAACTATCGAGATTAGCTTTCTTTCTATCATCTCTTCTTCTCTTCTTCAAAACATTTTTTTTCATCCTCTGCATGTTTTTTTCATTTTGATCGCAGTGTGCATTTCTGTACAACGAGACATAGAAGTATCATTTTTATAATAGAGATCGTGCTTGAAGAATACAACACAAAAGTGCTTTTACTGAGCCTGATTCACCAGGGCATTATTTAAAGCTAAATGAAAGAATGTGCTTCTGCTAGAAAAGAGGTAATGAGGCATAGTACAATAAACTGTAACCAAATCACAAATGCAGAAAGTTGCCACTCAACTTCTGGCAGCCCTTCTCATTGTCATTCACAGACCCATTTGAAGTATTTCCCTTTGAGGGCAAAAGACGCAACTCTATTTAGATTTTTCTGGGTCCATTATATGGAAAAACTTGCTAACTTCTTGAGAGACACACACAGTGCATTGTGGGAAAGGCAACAATTGCTGCTTTCTCCTACAGCCAATAACCTCTGAAGTAGGAAACCATTATGGATGAAGTATGCATTTATAAATCAGTTGTTTTCTTCCATGTATAAAACGCTTATTTCCTGAAGATATTACAAAACTTGCAAACATAATACATTCAATGCAATTCAAAGATAGTCGGCCCTTGTTTGTATTATTATTTTGGTTTAGGGTAATTTAAATCAAAACTGTTATAATCATAAAAAGTGCTTTCAAGCCTTTTGAAACATAAACAATATAGTCATTAACTCTTGGATTGCTAGAGAGATATCCAACCTCTTGCATTGCAAGTCAGGGAATACCTCTCTGGCACTCAAAGGGTTAAAGCTTGTTTTGGTGTGTTGCGTTATAGCTTCTATTTTCACCATAATGGGTAAATATGTGCTGCATGGATACTGCTTCTTGATATTTAAGTAAAAAATATAAATACAATCTGTATATGTTTACTTTAAGACAGAACTGTCCAGACCTTTTCCCTTTGAGCTCTACTGATTTTTAGGTTCAACATGGCTGATGTATTTTAAAAACAGATGGGATTGTGGAGCAAGACAGTTGCCATATAGAGAAGAAATAAAAATTCCCAATTATTTAAATTTGGATTTTAACTTTGAATGCTAGGGAGGTATCCAATGTACTGAGAGGCAATGTACTTGAGGCTACTATAGTATTAACCCATTGAGTGCCAGAGGGGTGCTCAACACATTGATTTGCACTCTAACGGTTAAACGGGTTCAAAACAATGGAAATGTTGATACTTTTTATTTGTCCACTATGACACATTCGGTTTGCTCTATTTCTTCTTATTACATCAGTCTTAATGAGAATGGTAAGCTAAGATGGACTGGAATAATTCAGGGGCAAACCAACTGCACCATAGGGGGCAAATGAAAAGCCTAATTGAGTTAAATAAGGCATTTAAAATTGTGTATGCTAGAGAAGACTCCAATATATTTTTTGTAATGCATTGGTAATTCTTGGTACATTCTATGGGGTAGAGTTATACAAGTCTGTACAGGTTGGTGCTATCAGTAAATCACTCATTATAAATAACCCACCCAAGGAGGATTTTATGAAAGCAAAGGTAGCTAGTCACCTCATTCTGTAATGGAGTATTAGCCTGTTGGCCCGTATGTAATGGTGTAATGTCCTAAATGTCTTAAAAAGCTCTATTGACGTGCCTGGGGATTTCGGAATTTTTATTTGTTCTCTATGGTGCGGTTGGTTTACTCCAGAATAATTCCAGCTTGCTTTTATAAATATGGTGAAGGTCCCTAAAGTTCCAAATGGTAAAATCTCAAATAAACAGTCAGGGCTGAATTTAGATCTCAAGCTCCCCAGTCTAGGAGCCCTAAGTATCCATAGTCCCTACCATGGTCATACCCAACTCTTTACATTACCCTACCCAGACCTTCCCACTCTCCTCTGGCAAAGAAAATATCATTATTCTATAAAATGCAACCCCTTGTGTGCTACAGAGGTCTCAAACACATTGTAGCACAATATATTGGAAACCTCTATTGCAGTTCCCATAATACTGGCTATCATTTAAAAAAGTAGACAACACACTTCTCCAGCACTCAAACGATTAAAGATATGTTTGCTATCTATGAGGAATGTTTAGGCTAGTCCATCTACAGCACTTGCTTGTTTCTTCCAAGGACCAAGATGGCAGTCAGTTCTCTGGACAGCATCAGAGTATAACAGAATCTTATAGCAGATCAAAGAAGTATAGTTTGACAGGTCTTCTCTGAAACTACCATGAAAATTAAATTGCCCCCCAAATCCTAATTACCATAGCGATAAGCATATACATGCTGTTATTATGCTGAATAAGTCTGAAATTAGTAAGAAATACAACTTTTTCTGCAGGCATCAGCAGCGGCGATCTTGCAGCAGTCGCTCTCTGTGCTTGAGCCATCAGTCCCATCCGGTACCTTAAGGTACCAAGGAACTACATTAACCCTTTGAGTGCCAGAGTGGTACGCAACACATTGCTTTTGCAATGCGTTGCATACCACTCTGGCACTCAAAGGGTTAATCAATCCTGGAGGTGAACGGGATGGAAGGCATCAGTGGGCAACAGCGCAGACATCTTGCAGAAAAGGAATCTGTGAGTCTGCGCTGTTGCCCACTGATGCCTGCTGAATGGAGTTGTATTCCTCACTAATTCCGGACTTATTCAGCATAATAACAGTGTGTGTATGCTTATCATTATGGTAATAAGTAATGATGAGCGAGCACCCCGATGCTCGGGTGCTCGGGTGCTCTGACCGAGCACCCCCTGAGGCTCGAGTGCTCGGCCGAGCACCCGAGCCCCATTGAAAAGCATGGGAGCACTCGAGCATTAAACCAGGCACCCCCTGCTCTATGACTCTAGACTCTATGCCCCTCTTCCACAATGTCCCCCTTCATCTCCGCTATGCCCCTCTTCCACAATGTCCCCCTTCATCTCCTCTATGGCATAGGAGATGAAGGGGGACATTGTGGAAGAGGGGCATAGCGGAGATGAAGGGGGACATTGTGGAAGAGGGGCATAGCGGAGATGAAGGGGGACATTGTGGAAGAGGGGCATAGAGTCTATGCCCCTCTTCCACAATGTCCCCCTTCATCTCCGCAATGCCCCCTTCATCTCCGCAATGCCCCCGTACCTCCAGTCCCTGGTGGTCCAGCGGAGTCTTCGGATCTGTGCCTCTTCCGGCACAGATCCCCTTCACCCGAACATGTCGGGCGAGCACATGGAGGTACTCGTACGAGTACCGCCATGTGCCGAGCAGAGCGATGCTCGAGCCGATCCGAGCATCGGCCGAGCACGCTCGCTCAACACTAGTAATAAGGATTTGGTGGGCAGTTTAATTTTGATGAGAGTTCCACTTGAAATATTGTAATTGTTGGATTCTTTGCTGGAGACAGGGTTTTTTTGATCAGTTTAAGACAGATAAATGTAAAGATGTGTATTATGTAGGTAGTGTACTTTACAGACAAGGGAGTTTGTCACTCTTTTGCTCAAATAATAACCTTATTGGTGGTTTGACATACTGCCATTTACAAGGTTTACTAGCATGTTCCAGTCAACTAGCCACACATTAATGAGACCCAGAAAGTTGAAACATCTGTCTGTGGGCAGGTTGATTGGCTGATTACCAACCAGTGCTCTGCATTACACGTTGAGTGAAACAAGAATAAACTAAGGGTATCTTATATAAATGAGTGTGGAAATCTAAAAAGTTACTGTGCTGGCTTACTTAATTTGCCTGTTAACGCATGCAATTTTGGAAGTAGAATGATAACATTGAAGGCTATGGCTTATTTGCTGTAGATTTTTTAAATATTTTTCAGACATATAAATGCATTTATTATACTGATATTATACTATGGTGATACGATCAAGAAGGGTGAAACATTTATCTGTGGGTAAAATTATTCACTGGCAAACTACTTTGCTGTGTATGTTATGAAAGCAGCATGTATGGAATAATAGTCCTGTACTGGGTGCATTGTGTACATGATTTGCATGATTCCCAATAGAATTCTGGGAATGCAACAGAAACATTGTTAGCTGTGGAATGTTTGTGGGAGATAGGTTTTCTTCTCTGTTTTATTTATTTTCACAAGTGAAAATAAATATGTATGTAGGAACTTGATTTAAAACTTCGGACTCTTAGGAAAATGAACTGCTCCAATGGGCATAAAAAGCATGCAATTTATTTAAATTATGTTTTTAACCCATTGAGTTCTACACACAGGGCTGTCCCTTACATGGGTCCTGGTGGGTCCATGGACCCAGATGGCACTCTGACATGGGTGGCAATTTGCTGCCCCAAGGCATAATATTTCCTGCGCAGCTTCTCCCCACTGCCCGCTCTGATGACAGCCGGGACCGTGTCACATGCTTAGATGTCATGTGCAGCATGCCAGGGTCTTCTTGGTCTGTTCGGAGGCCAGTGAAAGTTTAAAACTGGAGCCCAGACTGACAAAGAAAATCCCAGCATGCATTACGCGGCGTCTCCGCATGTGACACTGTCCCGGCTGTCATCAGTGTGGGGCAGTGGGGATACTGTGTAAAAAGCAGGGGAAGAGAGAGCCAGAAAGAGAAGAGAGAGAGCAAGCCAAAAGGAGAAAAGAAACAGGCAAGGGGCGGGGAGAAAGAGGCACAGGTGGTGAAAATAGAGGGGAAAAAAGAGGCACAAGAGGTGAAAAGAGGGGAAAAGAGGCACAAGGGGTGAAAACAGGAAAAAAAGCACAAGGGGTGAAAAGAGGGGAAAAAAGAGGTACAAGGGTTGAAAAAAGAGAGGCACAAGGGGTGAAAAAAGAGACACAAGGGATGAAAGGAGAGGAAAAAAAGGCACAGGGGATGAAGAGAGGGGAAAACAGAGGCACAAGGGGTGAAAACAGGGAAAAGGTCACAAGGGGTGAAAACGGGAAAAAAGAGGCACAAGGGGTGAAGAGGGGAAAAAAGAGGTACAAGGGGTGTAAAAGAGGCACAAGGGGTGAAAAGAGGGGAAATCAGGGGCACAAGGGGTGTAAAAAGGCAAGGGGGGAGAAAGGTACAAGGGGTGTAAAAAAAAACCACAGTTGTATGTGGTTGTAGGGGCAGGAGAGGGGTTAATATAATTAAAGATGTGGCGTGTTTTGGTGGGCGTGGTTTTAGTGTGTAGGCAGCACGATGCCTTGGGCCGGTCCTGGCTACACAAGCAATAAAGTGAAGATCTATCTACCATCCGAAGAGTGAAATGCCCTGTTTTTTATGATGCAGTTTGTACCAGAATGTCTCATCTTTTGATTTCAGCATACAGCCCTTAGAACAGGGATGGGTAACATAAGGCCCTCTGACTGCTGGCAAACTGCAATTCCCATAATTCCCGAATGATGGGGGTTGTAGTCTTATAGGAGCTATAGGCCCACACACTGGACACCAATGCCTTAGAGTTTATGGAAATAAAATAAATATGTTAAACTGTGCAAGGGTTAAGGTTTGTTTTAGGGTAGCCAATTACAAGAATCAAAAATAAATTGGACAATCGTCAGGTGAAAGTATACCATATTAATGGGTCCCTCTCCTGCTAGGAAATACAAGCTACATTGCAATTCTCCCAGGCTATAAGGAACACAAGACAGGATGATTGAATGTATTAAGTGGATGGTACAGTGACTTTTAATCAATGCTGGCTTCTTCTGCAAAATGAAAAGCAATGTAATGATTGCAAACCACCTCCATCAACATTGGAGTTAACCCCCTAGAGCTCTAATATGCAGCAACCATGTTAAGAGGTTAAATATACCACTGTCTAATCATCGACAACTACATGAAGCTTATCCTGCTGCTACTTTACTAAAGGGCAGTTGGATTGAAGACTATATTGCTGTATACTCTGGAAAGGTCATCAAGAATGAGAAATATATTAGTAACTGACTGTCTGTCAGAAGAGAATCAGGAAATCATGTGAAATTACTGAGATGTAAATGACTTCTAGAAAACAGAGTAGGCTACAATTGGGCTGCAGTTTTCAAGGATTTTATTCTGACATAGGGTCCTAGTTTGCTTAGAATTACATGAAGTAGCTAAGTGCATAGACAAAGAGAGTACTGAGATGGGATTTGAAATGCAAATGATGTGCTGTTTAACGTTTTATATGGATTGTTAAGGTTTTTAAAAAGCCGAACAAATAGAAAACAACTAGATGTAGAAGGAATGCATGCTCAAAGCCAGCACAAGAAATACAATTGTCTCAAATTCCATAAATGATATGATAACATTTATGTCCCTTTCACACAGGCAAAAACAACACAGTGGTGGTGTGTTGGTGATGTTTCCAATGGTGATAGCAGCTTGCTGAATTTATAAGAACTCACCAAAGTCCAGCAAGCAGCATCTTTACAGGAATGCAGTAAATATGCATCATGGGAAAGCAGTATGGAGACCTATGGCGATTCAGGCAGACCTTTGCCACAAATGAATACAGACCAAAATGTTATTTCATACTAGAAAATGCTGCACTGCATTGCCTGTTGGAAGGTTCACTGTCAAAACGTTGCATATTATAGGGAGACGGAGTAAACGCGCATTAAATATGTCACCGGCTTGAAAAAGGCGACATGAGAATCTCATCCGCATCAAAAGGGTGAGATTGTCATGTTTCTGACTTAATAATAACTACTATTTATATAGCGCCTTTCTCCCAGTGGGACTCATAGCGCTTTCAGTGCACGCTCTTGGAATTAACCAAATCAGCAGCTGAATAATAGGTGTCATTATTACCCAATCAATGGTACTCTTTTATTGACATTGGAAGGATGAAGGGCTAAGTTGACTCTGCCAGTAATCAAACCTACAACCTTGCAGTTTGAGCAGGCTTTGTAGTCAGGGAATTTACCACTGAGCTGCAGCATCACAAGGACGAGATTCTCATTAACATACTATCAAACAGTGGGTGAAAACAGGCAACTGTCCGAAGATATTACTCCCGCTCTCCTTCCCCTTAGTGTCCACGGCTCATAATAGCAGAAAAAAAATCATTGTGGCATTGAACATATCAGCAAGGCAAGCAATTCACACCTACAGTATGTGCATGTATGTATATCCATCCGAGCAGCTTGCAGAACTTAAATATAGCACAAGCTGCTCGGATGGATATACATACGTGCACATACTGTGGGGGTGAATTGCATGCCACCTTGGTTATATGTTCAACGCCACAATGATTTTTTTTTACTATTATGAGACACGGACACTGAGGGGAAAGAGAGTGGGAGTAATATCTTCGGACAGCTGCCTGTTTTCACCCACTGTTCTGCCTTGATAGTATGTTTATAAGAATATCGTCCTTCTGATGCAGGAGTTCAAATGAGCGATGCTTTAGTCAAAGACATGACAATCTCACCCTTTTGATGCGGACAAGATTCTCATGTCACCTTTTTCAAGCCGGCGACATATTTAATGTGCCTTTTGCTCAGTCACCCAATACTGGCCGACATTTGAAAAGGATACCCTGTTGGACTGGGTGCTCCGTGAACATCGGGGAACAGCTGCAACTTGATGCTGGAAAATCTCACTACAGATAGGCGTGGTCAGGATGGCTTAGCTCCTCTGGCCACTCCCATCAGAATCACTGCCCCATGGTGATTTGCAGATTGTGGGAGCACTCTGCCACCCCCCCATTGAACTGGAAAGTGGCAGACAGCAAATCAGAAGCAGTTAGATTTTTCTATCTATTGATAAAAGCAACTTATATTTAAAGGAACAATAAAACCTAAAATTAAACTCGGTGTTAGTATGGGAAACAGTCTCTATTTGTTTCTAAGTCCACAAATCTAGTCTTGTATTCATGCCTTTGGCAGGCTCCCTGACACTCTTTCACAATGCAATCTTGATAGGCGTGTGAGAAGTGATAGTGCTGTATTGTCTGGAAACAGCCAGAGATAAAGCATTGGCCTTCTTGAATACAGGGGCAGCGGGCACTAATATCAATCCACTAACTGCCTTAGCTCCTATCATTCATTAGGAGTGGAAAAACTAAATGAACAAAATTCTGTCTGCTTTGGATGGTATATGAAAAATAAAAAACATGTACAGGGTTATGCTTTAGGGATTTTAAATAAAATAATGCACGTAATAATTAACCCTTTGAGTGCAAGGGAGGTATCTAACACTTTGTGTTGCAAGGTATGTCAACAAAAATGTTGATTTAATAGTGAAAACAAAGCTCTAAGAAATAAACTATATTCCAAAGTCTAGATAACTCGAAAAAACAAAAATCATGAAATTTGTTGGTAATATTTCATATTGTTCTCTGAAGGGTTTCAGGCCAGAGAGCACAGCTTGAAAATTGCATTGTCTAGTGTGAAGTGAGAAGGTTAGCATCCTTGTTGATATGAGAAAACAAGTCCTGTGTTGACTGTTGTTGACTAATATCAGTGCCATGCCTGCTGCTCACACTTAAATTCTATGTGCAGGAACGAAAAAGGGAAATGACATTTACTGTCTAAAGAGCCTTGTGCTGAATCTAGGCCAGGCCTTCACATAAATTAAGCTTGTGTGCACATTTGGAATACTGACAAAGCTTTTCTTTTTGCAAACAGATCTAAAGTGTTTGTCTATTTGCTTGACTGTTTTTTTCAATTTTCCTGTAGTCACATCAAGGCAATTCCTGATTAATCGATGGGAAGGACTATGGAGCACAAGTGCTGGCCAAGAGTTGACTCACTTTTATTATGTTTAACTTCATAAAGGGTGACAGCTATATTAAGACAAGCTTTAATTGAGAACCTTTCCCTTGGGAAAAGTGGCTATTCATTTGTTTAATTCCTTGGGGACCAGAGGCTGAAGCCAGTATGCTGTAGCATTGCTTACTTATTATATTTATTTATTTATTATATTTATTTTCTTCTTAACCCCTTAAGGACCCATGACGTGCCAGGACAGTCATGGGTCAACTTGCCATAAGGACCCATGATGGGACTGGCACGTCATGGAATTCAGGGCTCCTCACGCAGCTACGCTTAAGAGTGCGCGGCCGGTCTTTATGGGGTTAACACCTTAGGGACAGGTGACTTTCTAGGACCATCACTGGTGGATTTGCATGAACGACCGGTGACTGTCCTGGCACGTCATAGAATTCTGGGATTTCAGCGTGTCTACAAGCCTCTCTGCCATCCTAGAATCCATTACGACAAAATGGCAGCCCCCTGCCATATCGGGCAGTCATTAAAGGAAAACTAATGTCCCATAAAAAAATTTTCTTGTTTTGTAGATTATGAAAAAAAATATGTGTCACAAATCCTACCTCCCAAACCTTTACGGTTTGAGAGGTACTCGCCTGTAAATTTCCCCTTCTCCTGATGTCAGTGTTGTGCTGACAGCAGGAGATCCCGGTTCGGGGACAAGCTAGCGGCTCTGCAGCAGAGCCGCAATTGCGTTATTGAAAAATAATTACTTCACTGGAAAGGTCTACAGATTGTGCCTAGTTTGCAAGCACACTTTGTAGACCGTTCAAATTAAGTAGTTCTTTTTAAATAACATGATTTTGGCTCTGCTGAAGAGCCGCCTCGAGTCGACTGACACAGATCTCCTGCTGTCGGCTTTACAGCTGTCATCAGGAGAGGGGGACCTTTAAATGTGTATATCTCTCTAACCGTAAAAACCTTATTTATCAAGCTAAAGAGATGCAGTTCCGGAGCAAACAAACTCATCATACGGTTGAAATGAAAATTCAGCAAATCCCTCCTGATTTAAATGGAGCTATTAACCCTTTTAATGCTAGAGATTTCTCCAATGCATTGCTTACCAACACTCTACTGATCTCTCTAGCATTCATGGGATTAAAAGCCACATTTAACCCGCAGAATGCCAGAGGGGTAGGCAACGCATTGCTCTGCAATGCAATGCATACCCCTCTGGCACTCAAAGGGTTAAGTCAGCGGGAATTTTCATTTCCCTCCTATGATCCACTTAGTTTCTTCCAGAACTGCCCCTCTTTAGCAAAATGAGAAGCTAGTGGTAAATGCTGAGAAAGTAATAGGTTGTTTGGTTAGTTTGCCAACTGTAGTGTAAAGACCTCTGTCCTCTAAATCTCTAGACCATTGGTTCTCAACCCGTGCCCTCAGTGGCTACTAACAGGCCAGGATTTGAGAATTTCCTTTTAAGAGCACAGGTGACTTAATCAATATGGCTGAGCCTCTGATCAACACACTTGTGTTCTAGCAGGGAAATTCCTAAGTCCTGGCCTGCTAGTGGCCACTGAGGGCAGGAGTTGAGAACCTCTGCTGTAAACTCCCAAACCAGAAGAAATATCTATAGCCTGACCTATTATTTGTAAAATACACATAGACACAGATATAATAACATGGTAACTTCCCTTGCCAGTATCCCAGCCCCTTTTATTAAAGGCAAAACAAAAGAAATAGGACAGTGCACGACTCCTCTAAGAGTTATCTGTGTTGCAAACAATATCGAGCATATAAAACATTTAAATGCGTATTCACAAGCAAAGAGGCTACTACTTCCTCTGGGAACTTCACTTCCGCTGGATCAGACCTCCAGTCGTGGGTCTCCGGTTAATATGGTTCGTCTCTTGTTTCGCCCTAATGATCTCCACTCTCCTTTTCTTTAATCATTCCTTTACCATGCTAGACCATAAACTTGCTACAATATAACAAACCTGTTCAAGCACAGTCTATACACTTAAAGGAGTTTGCATCTATGATCTTAAAGGTGCGGGACAAGCATGTAAATTCTAAATATTGTTTAATAATATAATTCCATAAAAATATTTGATATCAAACAGACATCAAATAGATATATAATATATCATAAGAAATAACATATATGGCCCAACGCATTTCGTGTTTCGCTAACACTATGCTGCTTCGTCAGGGGCATCCCTTTTATTACAGATATAGTAATGTTTCACAAAAACAGCAGCTCCAATTAATCTTCATAGTATTTAAGCCATAGAGAGTGTTACTTCATTACTGTGAGTGTTGTGCTTCAAGAGTAATTGAATGATAAAGTTTCCTCCTCCCACCCCTTTTACCTAGTGTAAGCCCCCTCTCCTCAGATGTGGAATCTGGTCCATAGACCAGACAGCTCACAGCAAGGAACAATCTTCTTACTGTGAGAACAATGAAATCCCTGCCCCCCTTGACAGTTTTTTTAGCTTTTTCCTTATCTTAATTGAAGATTGTCCCTCTCTGCAATCTACCTGGACACTCCCTGCTGCTCTAAGCTGAGCAGTGTTACATCAATAGAAGGGGCGGGAGGGGGATACTTTATCATTCAATTACTCTTGAACTACAACTCTGACAGACTTGAAATAACACTCTCCAAGGCCCAAATACTATGATGATTAATTAGAGCTGCTTTTATTATGAAACATTACTATCCCTTTAACTCCTCGAGGACTACAGAGGTGTAGAAGGTACTACAAATCAATGCATAGCACACCTCTCTGCTCCTCAAGAGATGAAAAATCTATGGTCTTCCATACCAATTACTGCAGAATATGTTACTGCTTTATAAATAAATGATAATTGAAATAATTATTAGCCAGTATTTCATATGGCCTATTTGCTAATCACATATTCTTGATGCTGGAGCCGCATGCAAATGAATATTGAGTGAATGTATCCTTTAAAGACTAAATTAATTTATAGGTAACTATAAGAAGCATGATCTGTGGCATCCACATTTCATTAATTAGTAGTCAATTTCTATCTTCATATGAGAATGATTTACTTTATCTAATAGAGGATTGACAGGCAACTTCCAATAAACAGGATGAGGCAATGAGTCTATTATTATTTTATTACATGTGATGCCACTATTGTCTAACTTCATCATTCAGGACTCACAACGATTGAAATAACCTCACCCTGGGTTCACATTCTGTTAAGAAACACCTGCTCTCTTGGCAGTTTTAATTACCTGTATATTAGTCAGATTTTATGGATTCTCTTAGCTAAAGATATGCAATTAGTAATCCATGTATCATTAATATTTACAAATAGCTGTCCTAATTTATATAACCAGATTTATATGCCATAAAAATGTTTCAGACTTATTCATCAAGCTAATGCATGTTAGCCAACATTCCAAAACATTTTCCAGGTATACTTTATTCTTGGGCAGTCTTATTGCTGAGTCACTGGTTTAAAAATAGTTTATATCTATATTAACAGTACCCTCTAGTGCTCAGATTCCAATTAGTTATTATGTTACATTTTCTGGGAGAGGAGAGTCACTGACAAAACGTTTTCCAAAGAATGTGATAGAAATTGTTGAGGTATACTGTCAGTTTGAACTTTCAGAAAGTAATTACCCTGTAATTCCCTTTCTGATAATTTGAACTATTAGGACATTTGAAAAAAAAAAAGAACAAAAAAAAAGCAACGAGAGAGTGTTTGTTTTACTCAAAAGGCAAAACTTTATAACAAATGGGTTTTCATAAAAAAATGTTTATTGCTGCTTTATAATTGCCGTTCTGCAGTGGACATTACAAACACCTATGTAGTTCATGGAATCATATGAATAAGAAATATTAACACGTAGGAAGCATCAGAACCCATTACCATTTTAATTGCAAGCATACAGAAAACAAGGAACAGCAGGAGACAAGGGTGGTTATTCACTAAGGCATAATAAAGAGGTGATAAAGTGGAGATATCTTGAATAACATAGGAATTGGAGAAGTGATTTCACTGGAGAAGTCATCTTCACTTTATCACACCTTAGTGAATAACCCCCAAGGTTAGGGAGCCAGGGCCCGTTCCTGGAAATCTAGACTGCACCATAATGGGGAGCTGGAAATTCACATTGATTTAAATGGGGCTCTTTACCCCTGGAATACAAAGCAATGCATTGGAGACCTCTCTGACATAACGGTTAAAAGACCCATTTAACTCAGTGAGAATTTTGATTTCCTAGTTTCTTCCAGAATTGCACCTCTTTAGTTTGATACGTCCCTCAAAGTGAGAATCTGGTGGTAAAACCTAAGGTTGATTGGTTTGTTTGTTAACCCAGTTGAAAAGGCCTCTACCCTAAAATAATCTCATGCCAAATGACTTACTAAAACCACAGACGCTCGAGCCAGAAGAAGAATCTATTGATCCTTTATTTAGAAAAACACACATAGTCATGAAAATGGTGACCTCCCTTGCCAGCTGCTCTAGCATTCAAGATGCTAAAACTCCCATTTAAATCAAAGGGAATATTAAGAATTTTCACATCTAACTGATGCTTAAATTGGCTTGCTCCATAAACTGAACCCTTTTAGCTAGATGAATAAAGCCCTTTGTTTTTTTGTGTTTCATTTCCTGTTTGTGGTTTATATAATTTTTCATGAGATCAGTATTGAATCATACTTACAAATGAGAGAAAATGTTTTAAAGTGGAATATTTACTGTATAAACAATACTGTCCACAATGAATTGTGGACAGTAGCGTAACTATAGGGGTCACAGGAGTCGCACCTGAGACAGGGCCCATCACTCCAGGGGCCCGGCCGCCCCCTGCGACCCCTCCACCTGGTGCCCGCAATCTCCCTCCAGCACTCTAGTAATGCAGAGCGCTGGGAGATGACATCATCTCCCAGCGCACTACATTACTGAAGAGGACCACTTGGGAGCTCCAGGGAGGTAGGAGATGGGGGCATTGTGGAGATTTAGGGGCATTGTGGAGACTGGGGGGCAATGTGGAGCGGAGGGGGTCAATGTGGTCGAGGGGGCCAATGTGGTTGAAAGGGGGGGGTCCATGGCACTTCTTGCACTTCTTGCACCACGGCCTAGAGGCTTCTAGTTACGACTCGGATTGTGGAGCAGTGCACTGAAATGCTTAATAACCCTTTGAGTACCAGAAGGGTACGCAACCCATTGCTTTGCAATGTGTTGCATACCCTTCTGGCACTCACAGGGTTAATAAACCAGGCACACATAGCTTCCTGTTTCTTTAAAATAGCAACATACTTAACTTCACATGTTGACAGCAAATTATAGAACACATTTGCTGCTGCATCCATTCTAAACTGAATTTAATTCAGAAAGCTTTAGATTAATGGATTTTAATTATTCATCCTGGAAACATTACACAAAATCAGCTTTTATTTCTGCTTATATCTGTGTGAATTATATTTCTGGACCCCGCAGATATTAAAATGCTATTATATAGTCAGGCGGCTACTTATTGTGCAGTGTAATTCATTTTATATTTATCTGAATTAAAAGATAGAGTGTTTTCTGCTTTGAACGTTAATTTTATTTTATTTATTATGTTTAATTGTTGTTCCATTTATTGTGTGTTCTTGGGAAATTTTGTACTTAAGGAATGGGTTGCTTTATTGCACGGTTGATCTCAAGTTAATTAAATTAACACTTCTAGGCGAACACGTTAGGTCCCCTTTAGGTATAATCAATATAAAAATGTCATTACAGAATCTCTAGAGAATTTATTTCAATTGGTGATTTGGCATCTAGGTGTCTAAGTCACAAAATCTCCAGGCTACAAAATTAAAGAAAATCCATTGATTATTTTGCAACTGAACTACTGTTATCACAGGGAACAGCCAGTTGTCTAGTTCACTCTTGAAATTAATGGCGATGTAGCAGTAGTTGTAGTAGGAAACCACCAGAAAATCCTAATGACCCGTATATATTTTGCTGTCATGCCTTGGTTTAACCCTTTGAGTGCCAAGGGGTAAGCAACTAATTGCTCTGCAATGCATTGCATACCCCTTCTAGTCATGGATGTTGTTATGAAGGTGGACAGTTACTGCCAATTTTTAAACTTAACCCCTTAAGGACCATTGCCGTGCCAGGACCGTGAAGGCGGTCCGGCACGTAAGGACCAATGACGGTCCTGGCATGGCATGGAGTTCAGGGCTCCCGGTGCGGCTGCACGCCACTCCGGAAGCCCTGAACCAGAAGAGAGAATTTTTAAAAAATGCCCCATGGTCTGCAAGTGCCGGCTGCACAGGATCGCGCTGGTCCTTAAGGGGTTAAGCAGAGGACGTAAGCCTGCTTAACCCTTTAAGGACCAAATTGGGGTAAGACCCTCTGGACCATAATGGGTTAAGATTACCATGTGCAGTGGCAGAGACTGTGTCTTGTTGACCTCCTAGCAACTTTTATGCCTGCTTCTATGGGTATGATAACCAACAAAAGACATAAGGTCAAAATTCAGAATATCCATTAGGATTTTATGGCTGTAGCAGGCAAGTGGGGGTTATGATTAGGAAGTGTTACTTTTCCTTTAAAGAAACACAATGTGTAAATACTGAATTCTTGCTTGAATTATATCAATTTGTAACAAGGCAAGAGGCAAAGTGAGAATAGTATTAATGTTGCTCACATACACCCTTTGTACAATTTGGCTTTTAGCATCCCAGTGATGAGAATTATTGGCTTCTACATTGTGTGTGTGTGTGTGTGTGTACAAACAAGGGATTTCAAACCACCTCTAAGTGTAGTATTGCAAGTAAATGGGATTATCCCCTTTGTGGTTGGGTACTCACTAGAACTAGAGGCTAACTCCTGCCTCCAAGGGGTATTCACAAGCACTGGTTCTGCCCCAGGCTGACAAGGTGTCTATGTGTGCTCCAGTGTACTTTCTCCAGTCATCACCATGACACTGCTACAACTAGATATTCTTAACAACCAGTTTGTTAGCCATGACGTGAAATCCGAGTTCAAGAACTTGAGAGATAAGTGCCTTCACTTTCTCACTTCCCTGTCTCGCTCAAGGCTCCATCAGCCTGTGTATGTATGTGTCAGGGTTGAGCAAAATACAGCCTTCAGGGGGCGATGCACTAAGGGTTGATCTCATGGAGAAGTGTGTCTGACAGTGAGAGATCACTTTGCCATAGGAAATACTATACATTTTTCTATACGCGCTAAGAATTAGGGATACAAAACTAGAGGTAGAGACTGTGATTTTTAGCAGATACTATAAGATATGCTATATAATAATTCACTAGGATGTTTGTCAGAAGCCATCATGTGCAGTAGAGACTGCCCAAAAGCACAGAATGCTGGGAGTTCTCTCCTGGGAGCATTCTGTGCTTTCGGGCAGTCTCTACAGGGCATGACTGCGTTGGCAGCAGGATGCAGAGCAGGACCGGCCTCTTAACCCTTTGAGTGCCAGAGGGGTATGAAAGAACGCATTGCAAAACAATGCTTGGACCGTGTTTACGGGCTTTTACACTAGTTTAGAATACAGCGATTCATATGCTTTACCTAATAGGCGGCTTTATACCGCGAGGTGTATGTAGCATTTGAAGTAATTAATATAGCTACTGCAGGAAGTCCTAGAATGTGGTTTTATACCGCAAGGATTACTTAACTTTATATTGCTTTGATTATGTAGTATTAGCCATAACTTTTGAAATCAAGTCAGCTGACTATACGGTTTTATACCGTGAGGCAGGGCTTATAATTTGAAGTCCTTTGCTACTAGCCAGACCTGAAAAGTTACTCGCCACTCCAAGCCATAGCATACCCACCAGGGCTGGATTTCTACTCACCAGGGCTAAATTTTCACTCGCTATTGGCTAGTGGTGAGTGGAAATTTTGAGCCCTGCCGTGAGGGATATGTAGCAAGCTATGGAAACAAATGATTGTTAAAGAGAAGATTCCTTTAGAGTATGACTTTATGCCATGAGGGTTAAAAGAAAATCTTATACAAGTTTATGTTTTCCATAGAATACGGCTTTATGCCACTTTTTTTTTTTATAAAAAATAAAAATACCTATATATATATATATATATATATATATATATATATATATATATATATATTTCGGTACTTCAGTATGGTTATAGGTACTTTTATATTGTGATTTAATCTGTGGATGTATTTTTAATTATCTCCATAATAAAATTTGATACTTTTTGGTAATATTCCTGAGATACATACTCATTTCTGTATACCATTTATTCTTGGGTTAGATAGGTATTTTCTATTATTGTATGGTAAAATACTAGCCTGAATAGTTACTGTGTGTCTTTTATATATTTTTATAGGGCTTCTTTGGTCACGTTTGGGTCGGCACTGACTCCTGAGAGTTTCTCTATATATATCCTTATTTAGTTTAATGGGAATTTGGGGAATTTTCCCCTGTGGTGCAGATGATTTGCCCCAAAATTACTCGTCTTTTCTTTGGTGCATCAAGTCTTAATATTCTTAATAGATCAAAGCTGCTGATATAAAAACATTCAACATTTAACACACGTACGGAAGAAATTGTGATGATAATGTATTCCGTCAAACAAAAATGTAAAAAAAAAAAATAAAGATCTATGATGATTTTCTTTTAAAAAAAAAACTCCTTTGAAAACCATCTTACTCAATGCAAATTTGGATCAAATTCAGAACGGAGCAATGGTAAAAGCTGAATTTTAAATTAGAATTTTCATTAAGAAATATTTCTAAAGCACAAAGACATTCTTGCATCGTTGTTATACAGTTTTAAAGAACAACAGTAGATAGTGGATGAAAAGGCATATAATGTATTATTCTTCCTATACAAGCTATTTTTTGTTCTGCATTATAATTATATGCAATATGATGTAAGGTTAATGTCAGTTTTTATCTTGATAATCCCAAATTTTTCCAAGGGAGATATACCATGCTGTAAACTCAAGTTATATATCATCAATCACTCAAGCTTGCAATCAATTTATTTTAGTATATGTAGCTAATCAGAATTCAATTTATGGTTATACAATAACTAGGTTGCAGTAAAATAGTATGTGCAGGAGATATATTTTCTGAAGTCAATTATGAAATTGTTTCATTCCAATGGATTGCAGCCCTACGCTTTCCCAATAAAGCAAGATGTTCCATTTTACAAACACTTAAACAATAAAAGATATTTTAAATCAACCATTATATATACACTGATGTAAAATGAGAATTCTGATATGCTAAACTTACTGTGAAGCAAAAAGCAGGTGTGTGTGTACATATATATATATATATATATATATATATATATATATATATATAAAACAATTATATATAATGGTTATTCTTTATACGGGTTAAAAAGAAATTTAGTAATAAAAAGAAATGTTCAAGTACGAAGAACATCTTGTCAAAATGTAACCCTTTGAATGCCAGAGGGGTATGCAACGCATTGCTCTCTGGCACTCAAAGGGTTAAGGCTAATGCCTGCTAACATCTGCAAATACAATGATTTCTAGCCCTTTCAGAATCAGAAGAGTGATATCACGTTCTAAAGCAATGCACTGCAGACCTATTGTCCTGAAAGGGTTATAAAACATGTAGAGGTTGGAAAAAATAGCTTGGTATCCATCCTCTGAAATAATGTATTATACATGGACCGCAATTCACAATCCAACTAATTGGCACATGGACATCACAATCCAAATAATTGGCACATGGACATCAAATCATGTTTTCTGTGGTCCTCTCTGAACCATTTCCTGTACAATAGGGCCTTAACCCTTTGAATGCCAGTGGAGTATGCAACTCATTGCTTTGTAATGCTCTGTGTATCCCTCTGGCATTCAAACGGTTAATCCTTTGAGTACGAGAGAGTTATCCAGCTCATTGTAAAGCAATGTGTTGGATAACTAACTGGCACTCAAAGGGTTAAGGGGAACTAATTTAACAGAAATGATCAAATCAAGCTTGGTAGAATGTACGCATCTTCCACCTCAGCTCATTTGCTGCATAGGTACAAGCCTGTATGAGCTCTTCAATGCTCACTGCCACATATACCCTGCCCTCATTAAGACTTTAATGAGAGCAAGTTCTAAATGCTTCCTAATAGCAAGCTCAAGAAAACTGACTCATTTTATGGCAAATTACTCCGTGATTTGGAAAGAAACAGAAATAAAAAGACATGGAGGAAAAGAATGCCCCAGAATGGCCATACTCTTTCCCCCTCTACCCTCCCCTTGGCATGACTGGCATTAAAGGAGACTTCTTAGTGTATATATCTCAATACATACATAGCATACAAAAATTGATTCCTGTGCTTATTTGTATTCAGGGCCGGATTTCCCAGTAGGCAGAGTAAGCAAATGCCTAGAGCTCCAATTCTTTTAACCCCTTGAATACTAGAGAGATATCCAATATATTGTGCAGATCTCTCTAGCAACAAAAGGCAAAAGCTTGGTTCATTCTTGCATGTTGTAGGCCAGGAAACAATGAATTTGACTGGGGGGAGGGGTTATATGAGGAGTGGGGGTGTGGCCATAGGCAGAACTGTTTCAGTATTAACATATTCCCCAAAATAATATATCCAAAACTGCAAAATGCAATCAAATCGTGAAAATAAATTGCAATTGGAAGAAGTTTAAAGGCAAAAAAAAACCAACAAAAAAGTTAAACAAAAGAGAAAATATAGAATAAATAAGTGCAAAAAAAAATTGTAGTATTTTGGTAACTGGGTTACATTAGAATGCATTTTCTCGGATATATTACACTATAAATAAATATTTTATTTTTTTCATTTTATTCACTTTTTCAAGTTCAGCTTTAACACCCCAATTTTGTCCTTAAACTAATCTTTCTTTTCTTTTTAGTATTTGCAATATTTAATGAGTTATGCCACTTCCAAGCCATGTTCCACTAAACATACAATTAATATAGTTAACCCTTTGAGTGCCCGAGTGGTACGGAATGCATTGCTTTGCAATGCATTCCGTACCACTCTGGCACTCAAAGGGTTAAAGCGTAATATCACTTCCAGTTCATGTTCCAGGAAATGTTCAACAACTATATTTAAGTGTTGTGGAGGTAGTGGCAACATGCCCTCTATAAAAGGTTATAAATGTTCAGGTGCATAATCCCAGAACCAAGGATTGACAGCAACAGAAGGAAACGCATCACACATGGGACTTTTGCAAGTAAAATGGCAAAGTTTTGGTCCCACATGGACCTTTATCAACCACTATATTTAGAGAGTCACATAACTTCCATATAATGCTCCATAAAATGTTCAGTCATTTTTTTCTAGAGGAAGTTTTTTCTCCAGAGGAAATGTCATTTGAATCTAGAAGAAGTGTTTTCTTAGAGGAAATGCAATTTAAATCTAGAGGAAGTGTCTTCTCTAGAGGAAATGCAGTATGAATCTATAGGAAGTATTTTCTTCAGCACCTAATCTGTTGGAGACTTGAACTCCCGTACCTCTGATGTTTTCTGTTCTGTGCTAATCTAACATAGTAACATAGTAACTTAGTTGAATAAAGACACAAGTCCATCAAGTTCAACCTTCTCCTCATACACCAGTAACTGAGAATTTTATGGCTTTCTGGCTACCAATTAAATTAGTCTTTATCAAACCTTCCTGATCTGCCTACTGATAAACAGTATAACTCTGTATGTCCCGTTTTGAAAGAAATGTGTCTAATCTTTTCTTACATGTATCCATTGCATCTGCCATAACCACCTCCCTAGGCAATTAATTCCACAATTTAACAGACCTTACTGTAAAAAACCCATTCTTCTGCTGAAGTTTAAACCTCCTTTCCTCTAATCTCAAAGGGTGTCCAATGGTCACCTGATCAGGCCTTGGAATAAATAGCTCACCAAAGAGATCCTTGTATTGACCTCTCAAATACTTGTACAATGTGGTATGGTCTCCTCTTAGTCGTCTTTTCTCTAGAGTAAATAAACCAAGTTTGTCTAGTCGTTCCTCATATGTCAAGTCTTCCATTCCCTTAATTCATTTTGTAGCAAAAAACAAAAAGAAGGCGCTCCTAGTGCAATAAGTCTTGTAAACGACCCAAACCTCTTCCCTTAAAATGGTACTCACAATTTGCTGTGGCCAACTCAACAAATATTGTCAGTTGACATATACGCTTAGGGATATTTTTATACGCTGTCCCCCAAACAGCGATATAAAGGATGTATCTTCACCAGGCTGCTCCTCAACAAACGACTCCAAAGAGTGTAATATATGCAAAAAGAAAACACAAGAGGGCGCCAAATAGTGCCTGTTATCCTTTAAAATAGATAAATAGAGTATTGTTTCAATATACTCACATAGCCATTTGCACTGTGAGTATATTGAAACAATACTCTATTTATCTATTTTAAAGGATAACAGGCACTATTTGGCGCCCTCTTGTGTTTTCTTTTTGCTTAATTAATTTTGTTGCTCTTCTCTGTACCCTCTCAAGTTCTTGTATATCCTTTTTCAGAACCAGAGCCCAAAATTGCACTGCATACTCAAGGTGAGGTCTTACCAATGATTTGTAGAATGGCAAAATAATGTTATCCACTCTTGCTTCAATACCTCTTTTTATGCAAGACAGGATTTTGTTTGCCTTTGCTACTGCTGTTTGACACTGGTCACTGTTTTCAAGTTTGTAGTTCACAAGGATACCCAGGTCTTTCTCTAGCAACGAGTCCCCTAAAATTATTCCATTAAGTTCATAAGTAGCCTTGGGATTGTTTCCTCCCAAATGCATGACTTTACACTTCCCCACATTAAACTTCATATTCCATTTGTTTGCCCAATCTGACATTGTATATAAGTCCCTCTGTAGAGAGAAAATATCCTGTTCTGAATTAATGACCTTGCATAATTTAGTGTCACCTGCAAATATTGATATTTTGCTTTCTATATCTATTTCCATGTCATTTATAAACATGTTAAAAAGCAGCGGACCTAATACTGAACCCTGATTAGATAATGTTGAGTTCTCCAGAGATTTACTATGCAGAAAATCTAAATCCTCAGTTGCAAACTGATCAAAGAATATACTTTTTTAATGGTGGACTTGGTATTTAATAACTTAAAAACAATATGTTTACTAAATCCAGGAGAGTAGCTAGACTCTGTCAGACTCTGAGAAAAAATCTGAGTCTGGGATCCCTTCCCATATGTATGCCACAAACACAAAAGCACATGCACACACACTGATAGAGCAAGCACATGAGTTTCTTTGGTGGCAAATAGGTTCTGAAACTTTATCTTCTGTTTGGCAAAAGAACAAATGATGAGCAGTGATTGAGCACATTTAATTAACTTGCACCAGCACCAAACAGAAATTGAGGACACACTTGTGATTTGTTACACACTGCTGTCTTATGCTGACCAGAAATAAACTAAAGGCAGGGAAAGAGTGACTAGTTATCCCTCTGTAACAGTTTCTCCCTTCTGTTGTCATTTTGACAGTAGCAGGAGGGAACAGAGTAGATAAATCAGTCACAGTGTGCAGCAACTTCATATGTTTGTTTTATAAATGGATTATACCGTCTGTGCACTAAACTTTATCCTGCCTGCATCCTTTCTTATAGATGCTATAATCCATTTTTAATACAGACATATAAAGTTGACCATGCTGTTCCCAATGTATCCACTTTGTTGCCTCCTTCCACTGCCAAAATGACAGTAGAAGGGAGAAACTATTACACAGGGACAACCAATCTCACCCCACCTTTAGTTGCTGCATAGCCAGAGAAACATGCAGTTTGAACTTAGAATTCTGAGCAAGGACTGAGTGTAAAGCATAAGCTTGCACAGAGTTAGCATTTAGACAAATTTAGGGCCATGTGTAGCGAAATAGCTTTTGTCGTTTGTAACGACTTTTTAAAGTACAGTGTCGCTGGGATCATTAATATTTTCAGAGAGTGTCGGTTGTGATTGGAAATATGGTGTTTGTCCTGACTGAAATTGTCGTATGGAACGACAAAAAATGTCTTAACTAAAGACAAAAATATCTTAAAAAATATCTTAACTACAAAAATGTCTATAAAAATGTCTTAATTAACGACAAAAATGACTTAACTTAAGACAAAAATTCTCACATTCAGAACACACTCCCTCTACTTTTTGTCTTTTGAAAGTCTTTTTTTGTCGTTAGTTACTTCAAATTTTCTTTTCCTCTATACAACACTGGAGTAGTGTTGAGCGAGCATGCTCGGCCGATGCTCGGATCGGCTCGAGCATCGCTCTGCTCGGCACATGGCGGTACTCGTACGAGTACCGCCATGTGCTCGCCCGCCATGTTCGGGTGGCAGGGATCTGTGCCGAAGGAGGCACAGATCTTACAGACGCTCCGCTGGACCACCAGGGACTGGAGGTAGGGGGCATTGCGGAGATGAAGGGGGCATTGCGGAGATGAAGGGGGACATTGTGGAGATGAAGGGGGACATTGTGGAAGGGGGACATTGTGGAAGGGGGGCATTGCGGAGATGAAGGGGGCATTGCGGAGATGAAGGGGGCATTGCGGAGATGAAGGGGGACATTGCGGAGATGAAGGGGGACATTGTGGAAGGGGGACATTGTGGAAGGGGGGCATTGCGGAGATGAAGGGGGCATTGCGGAGATGAAGGGGGACATTGTGGAGATGAAGGGGGACATTGTGGAAGGGGGACATTGTGGAAGAGGGGCATTGTGGAGATGAAGGGGGGCATTGACCAGGCACCCTCCCCTCATCAGAGCAGGGGGTGCCTGGTGTAATGCTCGAGTCCTCCCATTTAATTCAATGGGGTTCGGGTGCTCGGCCGAGCACTCGAGCCTCCGGGGGTGCTCGGTCAGAGCACCCGAACACCCGAGCATCGGGGTGCTCGCTCAACACTACACTGGAGAATAGTTTAGTCATGCCCTAGCCACTCCCATTTGCCCGTCAGTTCTGGAGTTGTGTTGTACACAACGGAAATTACTAGTTTTTTGTTGTATACTATATAGAAAATATGTTGTTCATGCACACAATTACTTATTTTTGTCTTTCATACGACAATTTTTTGTCATTATCCCTTTGAACATACAGCCCTTAGAGTCATTTTCTGTTTGCCTGTCTTTAATGAGGAGACACATTAAACTATCAAAGCTATAGATTTAGTCAGACATTATCCTGTACACATTTTCAGGTTTCTATTATGACCGGACCTGGGACAACAGTTTCTCCTGTGCCCCATTAATAGAGACCCTGGTCAGCTCCACAGCATTTTAAACCTCACTGGCATGGTTAGTAGAGATTTTCTGATCTCTAGAACCGTGTTGTGGGCCAAATTCAGATACCTATTATAGCAGGAAAAAGGGGGCTGTTTGAAACTGAAGCGGTGGCAAGCTCTGTAGTGAAACCGCTGTCTCTGAAAGTTAGAGAAGTCTTCAAAGCATTGTTTCACAATGTGCTAGAGCCCTCTCAAGAATCCAGTAGGATAACTGTTTCCATTTTCAGTGGTCTGAGTTGTTTATTGTGTTCCCTCCTGTACAAACATAAACTCACACATCTACCTAACATTAAATACTGCTTTATTGTATGTTTAACTTGAGCAACATCAGTATAGTGCTGATATCACTCATGCATAATATAATATTTAACTCCTATCAGGCTATTCACAAAGGTGTCTACAGTCTTCCATTAATACTGGCTGTTACAGCATACTACATCGTGCCTACCACCTCGTGCCTACGTCCAACACCAAAGCTAATGTGCTAGTAAAAATTGATGCAATTCCTGAACAAACAAATTGCACCACAGAGAAAAAATAAACAGTCCCAAATGCCCATTAATATACACAGGACTTTTAACACATTGAATGCTAAAATGGTCTACAAAGCATTAGGAGCAATGTGTTGAAGACCTCCCTTGCATTCAGGGAGTCAAAGGCCCCAGTTCAATCATTGGGAATATTTAATTTTTCCCTATGGTTTAGCTGGTTTGTACCAAAATTAAACTAGTTTTTAGAGCACAGATAAGCAGTAGTATGCTTGATCTGCACAGTGGCATTTGGGACCACTTGGCAAATTATTCACAAGAATAATAATAGAGCTTTTGATGCTAATCACATCACTTAATAACTAGCTAATCCACATGGGAGTCAACCAATGATATATGATTGATGCTGTAACACCACAATCACATCTTCTCCACTGACAGGATAGCTGAGTCAATGGAGCACATTGCAGGTAAGTAACTTGGGTGCCGTCAATGAAGCTAGAAGGTGGTACTGTGTTATTTGTGGGAAAAGCAGGAGGCACAGACACACCACTATGAAGGGAAGCGTCATTGCACTTCCTGGGACAGCTGGGAGGAAGATGGGAGGAGAATTACATGACTGGGAAGTCCTGTGCCATTGTGCCAAAGATGCAGTGTGCCGCAGAATGCGGAAGTGCCCAACGTGAGATCTACATATCTTAGAAATTATGTATGTAAATGAGAAACAAAAAACGAATCCTAATACAATTTGAATAGCATAAGCACCTGGCAAAAAGTGTTTTAGAGGTGAAAGTTCCCCTTTAAGAAGAGACCTAAGTTGTCTTGAAAGCTTGCATCCTAAAGCTACTCAGTTATCCAATAAAAGTATCACTCTGAAGTTTCTCAAACGACCCAACCCTAAAAAAGACATAGAGTAATTTAACCTTTTTTATCTATGACAACTAATATTTATTTACCTACACTTGTAGGACAACAGTGAAGCTGATATAATAAACAGAAATATAGCAGTTCTGGGTTAAACCAACAGCACCACTGAGTAATGTGTCCAGATATCCTTTTTAATTGGGAGTCCAGTGAAAAACAAACACTGCTTCCTGTGTTGATCTGCTGAGTGCAAATGGATTCTGCATGAAAATGGTGATCTGGACACATTACCATAAGGGACACATAAAATTACCACTGATTTAGATGAGGTTTTTCAATTATTGAATGCTAGAAAGATATCCAGCACATTGGAAAAGATAATAACAAAAGCGCACACAAAAGACCAAAACACAAAAGTTAGCATCGCTGGTATTCCGTTTATAATTAAAGAGACAGCTGTAAAACAAGGGTACTGCCATAGTTAAGAGATGTTTTATTCAAACTATATTGCAGCCCAAACTTCACTTCTGATGTGCAGTATTGCCATGGCCTAAAATTTTATGGTGGGACTGTTGCTACAGAAATCTATGAACAGCTGTGATCAGCTGGCATACAACACATAAGCTGATGTACCAGCAGCATCTCTGTAAAATTCAAGGCCATATAGGTACTGTACCTGAAAACACATGTTTGACCTGAAATTATTTTTGAATAAAATATCCCTCATCAGTGACAGTACCTTTGAGTTACTTAACGGGATAACCCCTGAAATATATCATGTTCCAATATTAAGCATAACTGTCTCTTTAACAAAAGTGATACCCATTACAGTTTCTCACTGCAGAAGCTAGAAACCAGTTTTCCACTGATTAGGCACAATAAGGTCCACAGATCAGCCTACAGGTGGGTTTTGCTGTTATTTTCACTGAAGCTGTGCTTTAAAGGGATAGTAATACTTCGTTTTATCTTTATTTTATTTTGTAAGCATTACAAAAACATGAAGAACGATATAAGTCTTATCTCTCAAACCTTTATGGTTTGAGAGGTATTCACAAGCAAAGTTTCCCCTTCCGTCCCTTTTACCTAGTGTAAGCCAGCTCTTCTCAGATGTGGAATGCAGTCCATAGTCCAGACAGATAACAGAAGGGGACGATCTTCTTCCTATGAGAACAATGAAAGCCCTGCCCCCCTTGACAAGTTTTTCAGGTTTTTCCCTTATCTTAATTGAAGATTGGCCCTCTTTGCAATCTACCTGGGCACCTCCCTTCTGCTCTGGCTGAGCAGTATTACATCAGTAAAAGGATACTTTGTCACTGAATTACTCTTGAACTACAACTCTGACAAAATTGAAATAACACACTCCAAAGTCCAAATACTATGATGATTAATTGGAGCTGCTTTAATTATGAAACATTACTATCCCTTTAAAATGTTGTGTAAAACAGGGGTCTCAGACTGCCTTCATAGAGTGCTTTTGCACAAATGTATGTTATTTGCTCAGTGATTTTGAATCTGTGCAAAACCAGAGACATCTTCAGAACCTGAATGGTCTCTGCTCCCTAGGGAAGTAATCAGGTCAGGTTTTCATGATATCCCTGATGAACCATTTTAGGACCAGAGCCGTGTGCAACATATTACATAGCAATGGTTTGCACACCCCTCTGGTCTTTAAAATGTAAGTAGAACTTAGTGAATTAGAATGACTGGGCCACTGTTTACCCACCAGTGAACAGAACATGAAAACATGAACAGTTGCTGTGGCCTGAGAACTAACATTGAGAATGAGAATCCTTGCTCTAGGGCAGTGGTTCTCAACTCCGGTCCTCGGGACCCACTAACAGGCCAGGACTTAGGGATTTTTCTGCTAGAGCACAGGTGTGGTGATCAGAGGCTCATTCACAATGATTAACTCACCTGTGCTCTAACAAGGAAATCATCAAATCCTGGCCTGTTAGTGGGTCCCGAGGACCGGAGTTGAGAACCACTGCTCTAGGGATTCAGTTTTAATAGCAATGATCATGCATGTGTCTACAGCAGGTAGCCAATTCAGGCCCTCAAGAATTCTAAACAGTGCATATTATCAGGATATCCCTGCTTGATACAGTTAGATTCTCAGTGGCTCATTTACTTTAATTGATCAAGTATGGATATCCTGAATACCATCACTCTTTGTAGCTCTTGAAGACAAGAATTAGCTACTCCTGGATCAAGGAATTTTTAAATAAATAGACACAGTCCTTAATTGCAATGTCATTACACTTTCTCTATGGTTTTTCCTAAATGCAGGTGCTAAAATTGCTTATCTCACGTGGATACCTTATTTAGGATAATTTTCTTTTGTTATAGAATGAAATCTTGTAATCTACATTATCTGCAATTTTCATTTACAGCCTCATTATGCTTTTAAGAGATTACAATTATAACATCAAGGGACAGTCATGTCCTATTACAACTTGGAGGACCCCCAGAGAGTTATCCAGTGCAGTGCAATGTACTGGATACCTCTCCAGCACTCAAATGGTTAAAGGAGAACTAACATCTCTTAATAATACCTGCACCCCCAGAAAATCCTAATGGTGTCTAAACATGTTGCCCTTGTCCCTTTGTCTACGAGATAAAATCTTCAGTCGATTTTGCAGGTCATGTCCATGGAGGTGGACATAACAATTGCTGGCAGAATTTGTGAGCCTGCTTAACCCTTCGAGTGCCAGTGGTATACAAAAAGCATTATAGGGCAATGCATGGTGCACTTCTCTGGAACTTTAAGGACCAGAGGAGTGAGCAACACATTGCAAATCAATAGGTTGTGCACCCCTCTTGCACTTAACCCCTTAAGGAACAAGTGTCAGGACCATCATGGCTGACCTGCACTTAAGGACCAGTGACGGTGCTGGCATGTCATGGAATTCAGGGGTCCCTGCCTGGCTGCACAATGCTCGGGGACCCTTGAATTCAATGGCAAAAAATGCCCCATGGTCCTCAACTGCTGGTCGCGGTCCTTAAGGGGTTAAAGGGTTACGATTACCGTTATCAATGGTTGCATGTGTGTCCTGTGCAGGGTCTATATGAGGAATCATGGGACCCAGGACAAAATAAATGAATATAGCCTTCTTTCTAATCTTTCAATGCCCTGGTCCACATTTTGACATACCCAATGCTGCCCCGCACCCATGTTATTAAACATATATGCCCCACACCTCCCTTCTCTAAAATTCAGGATGTGCTCAATACATTGACAAAAAGAAGGCAACAGTATTCCACATAAAGCCTTAAAGGGATAAGAATGTTTCACAAAAACAGCAGCTCCAATTAATCTTCATAGTATTTGGGCCATGGAGAGCGTTATTTCCATACTGTCAGAGTTGTAGTTCAATAGTAACTGAATGATAAAGTATCCCCCTCCCACCCCTTTTACCTAGTGTAAGCCACCTCCCCTTAGATGTGGAATTTGGTCCTGGGACTGGACAGCTCACAGCAAGGAGCTATCTTAATACTGTGAGAACAATGAAACCCCTGCTCCAATTGACAGGTCTTTCAGGTTTTTCCCTTATGTTAATTGAAGATTGTCCCTCTCAGCAATCCACTTGGACACCACCCTGCTGCTCTGAGGTGAGCAGTGTTACATCAGTAAAAGGGGCAGGAGGAGGATACTTTATCATTCAGTTACTCTTGAACTACAACTCTGACAGTATTGAAATAACACTCTCCATGGTCCAAATACTATGAAGATTAATTGGAGCTGCTTTTATTATGAAACATTAGTATCACTTTAATAGCTAAAATATAAATAATTGCAAATATCATATATAGCTGTGCTTGTGAGACATATTAAATATCTACAAAAATGTCATTTTTGGTGCTTTGTTTGCTCAAGTTATCCCAAGCTCAGTTGTATATGCTATGTAATTGCTTTACTCTTTGTTATAAATTCATATCTAAGCCATCTTCCTTTCTTCATATCTTGAGATTGTTCTGGGCTGACAATCTTATTGGTGGACAGGGTCAATGTGAGACTTGGCATGAGGCACCCATCAGGAAAGTGGAATGAAATGACCCACTTACTAAGCTCTGATGTTGAATGTATTTTACAGATACATACATGTGTGTGTGTCAGTACACTGATACAGATACATGTCACTCTATACAAGTAATGCCACCATATAGATGCTAAGTGTTACTATAAAGACTGAGATGTCAGTACCTCAAGATTGCATGTACTCATGAGGAGGGAACTCTTCTGGTCTGTATATATATATGTCACTTGTTTGTAATTATTTCTTCACAGCTGCACCGTGCAGCAGAATATGCTGGAGCTTTAAAATAGTCATATATACAGTAATGTGTATTGTCTTACAGAATAAGTCCCAGTAAAACCCAGTTAAATTAGGCTGACCAGATCTCACCTTTAACCAGGGACACATTGGAAATAGCCATTTTTCAGTACTTCCCTGAAATCAAAGCAGTCCTGCAGTATGCATTTTTCCTATGCATTAACAGGGAGGTCTGATCACCCTAGGTTAAATAGTTTCAGAGACATTTATAATGCAAAGGATAAATGTCCCCATCTCTCTTAATCTCTGACATGAAATGGGACATCCCCATACACTAACGAGAGCACACTCTGTTACTGTTCTAATCACCTGGTCAAGCCTTAACACTTTATAGGCCAGAATGGTGAGCAAATCATTTCTTCACAATGCATTGAACACCCTTCAGGTCCAGGGGAGGGCTGGCAACTTGTGGCCCAGGGGCAAATTCAGTCAAGTGGCCCATTTCTATATCGCTCGAGCCCACTGTCCCAGCCCACCCCCTTTTATTAATTTTAAAATTGGCATTAATGTTGTGAAGTAAGGCAACTGATACCACATAGCTTACAGCTGAAATGAGGCTACACTAGTGCGCTCCTACAAAGCTTACAATTTAAGTAATGCTACACTAGTGATACTATAGAGCGTACAAGGGAATGGGTTATGCTATTAGTGTAGCTCCATTTGGATTGTTCCTCTGTGGTGTAATTTGTGTAGCTCCATTTGAATTGTAAGTTCTATGTTATCACTAGTGTAGCTCCATTTACAGCAGCAATTGGGAGATTTAGTGAGGAGCAGTGGCCCACCAGCCCAGACATATGACCAGCCCAGGGGGCAATTGCCCCCCTGCACCCCAGGCCAGCCCTCCCCTGTTCAGGTCCATAAAGGATTAAATGATTAAAAGAATCTATAAAATCAGTTTAGTTTAAGTCACATTAGGCAACCTTTGGCTCTCCAGCTGTCGAGAACTACAACTCCCATCATTCACAGTCAGATGTTGGCTGGTTGGACTTAATGGGATTTGTAGTACCCAAAGGCTGAAGAGCTAAAGAATGTCTGCCCATGGTCTAAGTGCATAAACTCTAGGTACCTGCAGTTTAAATTAATCTAATAGGGAAGATGGGGTTCTCTGAGTGTTCACAAAGTTTTTCCCAGCACTGCATCGCACACTAATGACTGCAGCAGCTAACAGCCATCAGTTCATCTTAATTTACTTAATTACACAAAATAACTACATAAATATTAGTGTTGAGCGAGCATGCTCGGCCGATGCTCGGATCGGCTCGAGCATCGCTCTGCTCGGCACATGGCGGTACTCGTACGAGTACCGCATGTGCTCGCCCGCCATGTTCGGGTCTCCTCCCCGCACGTTTTGCGGCTGCTGCGCAGCCAATAAACGTGCAGGGAGGCTCTGACATCGGTGTAATGCCAGCAGCCATGTTGGCTGCTGGCATTACACTGATTGGCTGGCCAGAACCCGTGGTCGGGTGCTGTATAGCACCTGACCATCGAGTTCGGCTCAGTCTGAGCCAGGGAGAGCTGAGGATAGGAAGGGAAAGGCAGTGTAGGGAGGAAAAAAACAAAAATTGTGAAAAAAAAGAACCAAAAGTCCTTTTTAGGACTACTGTGTGTGGGGGCAGCAGGTTATTTTGTGTGGGGGGAAAAAAACAAAAAAAAAAAAAAAATATATATTCTGTTTAGTGTGAAAAGTTGCAGATTAGAGCACATTCTGTTTAGTGTGCACAGTTGCAGATTAGAGCACATTCTGTTTAGTGTGCAAAGTTGCAGATTAGAGCACATTCTGTTTAGTGTGCAAAGTTGCAGATTAGAGCACATTCTGTTTAGTGTGCAAAGTTGCAGATTAGAGCACATTCTGTTAAGTCTTCAAACTAAAATATCAAAGTCACATATTCCATTCAGTGTGCGTCGCCGCAGTTTAGCAGCACATTCTGTGTACTGTGCAGAGTTGCAGAATAGGAAGAAATACTGTTAAGTCTTCAAACTAAAATATCAAAGTCACATATTCCATTCAGTGTGCTTCGCCGCAGTTTAGCAGCACATTCTGTGTACTGTGCAGAGTTGCAGAATAGGAAGAAATACTGTTAAGTCTTCAAAGTAAAATATCAAAGTCACATATTCCATTCAGTGTGCTTCGCCGCAGTTTAGCAGCACATTCTGTGTACTGTGCAGAGTTGCAGAATAGGAAGAAATACTGTTAAGTCTTCAAACTAAAATATCAAAGTCACATATTCCATTCAGTGTGCTTCGCCGCAGTTTAGCAGCACATTCTGTGTAGTGTGCAGAGTTGCAGAATAGTAAGAAATACTGTTAAGTTTTCAAACTCAAATATTAAAGTCACATATTCCATTCAGTGTGTGTCACCGCCGTTTAGCAGCCTATTCTGTGTACTCTGCACAGTTGCAGAATAGTAAGAAATAGTGTTAAGTTTTCAAACTCAAATATCAAAGTCACATATTCCATTCAGTGTGTATCACCGCCGTTTAGCAGCCTATTCTGTGTACTCTGCACAGTTGCAGAATAGTAAGAAATAGTGTTAAGTTTTCAAACTCAAATATTAAAGTCACATATTCCATTCAGTGTGTTTCACCGCCGTTTAGCAGCCTATTCTGTGTACTCTGCAGAGTTGCAGAATAGTAAGAAATAGTGTTAAGTTTTCAAACTCAAATATTAAAGTCACATATTCCATTCAGTGTGTTTCACCGCCGTTTAGCAGCCTATTCTGTGTACTCTGCACAGTTGCAGAATAGTAAGAAATACTGTTAAGTTTTCAAACTCAAATATTAAAGTCACATATTCCATTCAGTGTGTGTCACCGCCGTTTAGCAGCCTATTCTGTGTACTCTGCATAGTTGTAGACTAGGAAGAAATACTGTTAAGTTTTCAAACTCAAATATTAAAGTCACATATTCCATTCAGTGTGTATCACCGCCGTTTAGCAGCCTATTCTGTGTACTCTGCAGAGTTGCAGAATAGTAAGAAATAGTGTTAAGTTTTCAAACTCAAATATCAAAGTCACATATTCCATTCAGTGTGTATCACCGCCGTTTAGCAGCCTATTCTGTGTACTCTGCACAGTTGCAGAATAGTAAGAAATACTGTTAAGTTTTCAAACTCAAATATTAAAGTCACATATTCCATTCAGTGTGTTTCACCGCCGTTTAGCAGCCTATTCTGTGTACTCTGCACAGTTGCAGAATAGTAAGAAATACTGTTAAGTTTTCAAACTCAAATATTAAAGTCACATATTCCATTCAGTGTGTATCACCGCCGTTTAGCAGCCTATTCTGTGTACTCTGCAGAGTTGCAGAATAGTAAGAAATAGTGTTAAGTTTTCAAACTCAAATATCAAAGTCACATATTCCATTCAGTGTGTATCACCGCCGTTTAGCAGCCTATTCTGTGTACTCTGCACAGTTGCAGAATAGTAAGAAATACTGTTAAGTTTTCAAACTCAAATATTAAAGTCACATATTCCATTCAGTGTGTTTCACCGCCGTTTAGCAGCCTATTCTGTGTACTCTGCACAGTTGCAGAATAGTAAGAAATACTGTTAAGTTTTCAAACTCAAATATTAAAGTCACATATTCCATTCAGTGTGTTTCACCGCCGTTTAGCAGCCTATTCTGTGTACTCTGCACAGTTGCAGAATAGTAAGAAATACTGTTAAGTTTTCAAACTCAAATATTAAAGTCACATATTCCATTCAGTGTGTATCACCGCCGTTTAGCAGCCTATTCTGTGTACTCTGCACAGTTGCAGAATAGTAAGAAATACTGTTAAGTTTTCAAACTCAAATATTAAAGTCACTTATTCTGTGTAAGATGAAGAAGGCGGGTAAAAAGGGACGGGGAAGTGGACGTGATCCTGAAAGTTCAGGGCGCGGGTCAGGACGCGGAGAAACTGTGCCTGGTGCCAGAGCACAAGAAAGAAAGACATCCACCATACCTAGCTTCATGTGTAATTTTACAGGGCGTCGCAGGACATCACTCTCGAGGTCCGACCACTGCGAACAGGTGGTCGGTTGGATGACAGCTGATACTGCTTCCAGTCGGTTAAGCACCACCCTGTCTTCCACCAAGTCCACTCTCAGTAGCCAAGAGTCTGGTCAAAATAATCCTCACTCTGATCATCCTTCCTCCCACCATACACGGTCTGGTCAAAGAAGTGATCCCATACTGGGATATAGTGAGGAGCTCGTCTCATCACCAATCCTTCATTTGACCCTCTCTCCAAGCACGCTTGCAGAGGAACATGACATCTTGTGCCCTGATTCACAACCTCTAGAGGCTACCCAATCACAAGAAGATGACAGATGTGAACGGCATTTAAGGTCAAAGGAAGTAGTGGATGATGATGATGATGATGAGACACAGTTGCCATTAAATCAACCACTATTTCCGTCTCAAGACCTTGTTGAGGAGAATGTTATACAGTTGTCAATGACTGAGTATGTGGTGGGATCAAGACTTGAGGAGGATGATCAGAGTGAGGAAGTGGAGGAGGACTTGGTGGACGATGAGGTGACTGACCCCACCTGGGAAGGTGTAGAGCCGAGCGATGTCAGCAGTCCTGAGGGTGAGCCATCTGCAGCACCGCAACAGGCTGGAAGAGGCAGTGGTGTGGCTACAGAAAGAAGGCGGACCGCACCAAACCGGCCCGCAAATGTTCCACGGAGCACCCCCTTGCGTAAATCTACCTTGCCAAAGGGTAGGTGTTCCGCGGTATGGCGTTTTTTTAAGGAAAGTGCGGACGACAAAAGAATTGTAGTTTGCAACCTGTGCCACACCAGAATGAGCCGAGGCATGAACACTAGAAACCTCACCACCACCAGCATGATCCGACACATGGCATCCAAGCACCGTAGTAAGTGGGAGGAACGCCTGGATCGCCCATCTGTGTCTGCAGGCCACACCACTGCCTCCTCTTCCCCTGTTTTCGGTGCCGGCCAATCGCCTGTCGAAGGCGCAGGCCCGCATACCTCCCGCCCTGCACCTGTACCATCTGAAGCACCATCAGCGACCACATCCACTTCCCTGTCCCAGCACAGCGTCCAAATGTCGTTACCCCAGGCATTTGAGCGCAAGAGAAAGTACCCAGCCACCCACCCACAGGCCATAGCACTAACCTCACACCTTTCAAAATTACTGGCCATCGAAATGCTGCCATTTAGGCTTGTGGACACTGAGTCCTTCCGCAGCCTGATGGCAGCAGCTGTCCCTCGGTACGCGGTCCCCAGCCGCCACTACTTTTCCCGGTGTGCCATCCCCGCATTACACCACCATGTGTCCCGTAACATCACCCGTGCCCTGACCAACGCAGTTACTGGGAAGGTCCACTTAACGACTGACACATGGACAAGTGCTTGTGGCCAGGGACGCTACATTTCCCTGACGGCACACTGGGTGAATGTCGTGGAGGCTGGGAGCGACTCGGACCCTGGGATGGCACGGGTGCTACCCACGCCGAGGATTGCGGGCCCTACCTCCATCAGGGTTTCCACCAGCACCTACGTTATTGGCTCCTCCTCCTCCGTTTCCACCTCCGAATTCTCTACACGCAGCGCCACTCCCCCATCAGCCAGTAGCTGGAAGCAGTGTAGCACTGCAGTGGGGAAGCGTCAACAGGCCGTGCTGAAGCTGATCTGCCTTGGGGACAAACAGCACACGGCCTCAGAGCTGTTGCAGGGGATTAGTCACCAGACCGAGCAGTGGCTCTCGCCACTCAACCTGCAACCAGGCATGGTTGTGTGTGATAATGGGCGTAACTTGGTGGCGGCTTTGGAGCTCGGCAAGCTCACACACGTACCATGCCTAGCGCATGTATTTAATTTAGTGGTGCAGCGATTTCTAAAAACCTACCCCAATGTGCATGATCTCTTGACCAAGGTGCGCCGCGTGTGTGCACATTTCCGTAAGTCATCAACAGCTTCAGCCGGCCTGTTGAAGCTGCAGCAGCGCTTACAATTGCCAGCTCACCGGCTGCTGTGTGACGTGAGCACGCGCTGGAACTCCACCTTCCACATGTTGGCCCGGCTTTGTGAGCAGCAGAGGGCAGTAGTGGAGTACCAGCTGTTACACGGTCGTCGCCTCTCCGTTCAACTTCCTGTAATCAGAAGTGAGGAGTGGGAATGGATGTCAGACCTCTGCGAGGTTTTACGCAATTTTGAGGAATCGACACAGATGGTGAGCGGCGATAACGCTATTATCAGTGTAACCATCCCACTTCTGTGTCTACTGAAACGCTCGCTGCTCACAATTAAAACCGACGCTTTGCATGTGGAAGAGGTGGAAATGGGGGAGGAAGAGCTTACACAAGGTGATAGCCAGAGCACCCTCACTTCGTCTTCTCAGCGACAATTGGAGGAGGCGGAGGAGGAGGAGGAAGACACGGTTGCCTCCGCTACAGAGGGTAGCCATGGAACTTTAGTTCCATCTCTTCAGCGTGGGTGGGCAGAAGAGGAGGAAGAGGATGAGGAGATTGAGAGTCATCCTCCTGGTGAGGACAGCGAAATCTTGACTGTTGGTACTCTGGCACACATGGCTGACTTTATGTTAGGCTGCCTTTCCCGTGACCCACGCGTTATACGCATTTTAAACAACACGGATTACTGGGTGTTCACCCTTCTGGACCCCCGCTACAAAGAGAATTTCTCATCTCTCATTCCTCCGGTGGAGAGGACAAGCAAAATGGTGCAATACCAGAAGGTTCTTGTCGAAAAATTGCTCCAAAATTTTCCATCTGACAACGCTGGCGGCAGAGTACGTGCTACCTTGGCCAACCGAGAAGGGGAGAAAAGGGGAGCACACAGCAGTTCCGAGAAAGGCAGGGCAACACTCTCCAAGGCGTGGGACACCTTCATGACACCCCGCCAGCACCCTCACCCTGATGCGCAGCCTAGTGTCACAAGGAGGGAAAAGTTTTGGAAGATGGTGAAGGAGTACGTAGCAGACCGTGTCAGCGTCCTCAATGATCCCTCTGTGCCTTACAACTACTGGGTGTCCAAGCTGGACACGTGGTATGAACTGGCACTCTACGCCTTGGAGGTGCTGGCCTGCCCTGCCGCCAGCGTTCTGTCTGAGCGGGTATTTAGTGCTGCTGGTGGCATCATAACAGATAAGCGTATCCGCCTTTCCACCGACAATGCTGATAGGTTGACACTTATAAAAATGAACAAGGCCTGGATTTCCCCTGACTTCTCCACTCCACTGGAGGAAAGCCCCGGGGGAACATAAACTCACTTTATATATGTTATTTACAATGATGGGAATACTCTGTATTCCCATTCACCCCTTCCACCCAAAAAACGGGTATATGGTTGACTCTTAATCTTCTCATCCTCCTCCTCCTCTTCCATATGCCCTGTGCTATAATTTTTATATAGGGCCAGCTCACCAGCGGGCCCTGTGATATAATTTTTATATAGGGCCAGCTCACCAGCGGGCCCTGTGATATAATTTTTATATAGGGTCAGCTCACCAGCGGGCCCTGTTTGCCAATTTTTATATAGGTCAGCTCACCAGCGGGCCTTCTCATATAATGTTTTATTGGGTCAGCTCTCTAGCGGGCCCTCTCATATAATGTTTTATAGCGTCAGCTCACTAGCGGGCCTTCGCATATAATGTTTAGGATGGTCAGCTCTGCAGCAGACCCTCACCCATAATGTTTTAGATGGTCAGCTCAGCGCACGTTTCCCTCTTAATCATGGCCTCAGTTCAATAAAATCAAGGAAATTTTTGGGAGAATTTGCCTCTGTGCACGTTTCCCTCTTAATCATGGCCTCAGTTCTGAAAATCAAGGAAATTTTTGGGAGAATTTGCCTCTGTGCACGTTTCCCTCTTAATCATGGCCTCAGTTCTGAAAATCAAGGAAATTTTTGGGAGAATTTGCCTCTGCGCACGTTTCCCTCTTAATCATGGCCTCAGTTCTGAAAATCAAGGAAATTTTTGGGAGAATTTGCAGATGATATACAAGTAAATATACAGCAAATATTGTTTGGTAACAATTTTTCGCCTAAAGTCGTTTTTATTTTCCTTTTTGTGTGTTTTATGGTCAGTCTGTAAAAATGGCGTACTACGGGCGAAAAATCGTTCCCAGCAGCGATGTTGGAGTCCAAGATGCATCCAGACATCCTCCCTATGCTGTCCCTGAACCATTTCTGTAGTGTTTCCATCTTTTTCTGCCCTTTTCCTATGGACCAGGCACCCTCCCCTCATCAGAGCAGGGGGTGCCTGGTGTAATGCTCGAGTCCTCCCATTGACTTCAATGGGGCTCGGGTGCTCGGCCGAGCACTCGAGCCTCAGGGGGTGCTCGGTCAGAGCACCCGAACACCCGAGCATTGGGGTGCTCGCTCATCACTAATAAATATACCTATTTGGCACATGTATTATTGCACAGGCTGTTCACTTTGTTGGGGGAATGTTCTAATACAATTCTGTGCTAAATTAGGTAAAATCAATTACTGTGTGCTATGCTTGTTTAATGCCAGTTTATTCCATCACTTAAAGGGACACTATCACCTAAAAACAAATTTTATGATTTTAAACACATTTTCAAAAGCATCTATATGTTGTATTAGTCATTTTTTATTTAGAAAATTAATTTTTGTTCTACTTACACTTAGAGACTATGCTAATTATGGCAGGTTGTGCAGGCACATCTGGCTGGATTTAACCCCTTAAAGGGATAGTAATACTTCGTTTTATCTTTATTTTATAGGCATTAAAAAAACATGAAGAACGATATAAGTCTTATCTCTCAAACCTTTATGGTTTAAGAGATATTAACAAGCAAAGTTTCCCCCTTCCGCCCCTTTTCCTAGTGTAAACCATCTCTTCTCTGATGTGAATCTGGTTGTAAGACCAGACAGATAACAGCAGGGGACAATCTTCTTTGTATGAAAACAATGAAAGCCCTTCCCCCCTTGACAAGTTTTTCAGCTTTTTCCCTTATCTTAATTGAAGATTGTCCCTCTCTGCAATCTACCTGGGCACCTCCTTTCTGATCTGGTTGAAGAAGGGGAGGATACTTTGCTTGTGAATATCTCTTAAACCATAAAGGTTTGAGAGATAAGACTTATATCGTTCTTCATGTTTTTTTAATGCCTACAAAATAAAATAAAGATAAACGAAGTATTACTATCCCTTTAAGGACTGCATGACGTACTATGACTGTCATGGTCCTTAAATACTTAAGGACCGGTGATAGTCATAGCATGTCACTGTTACAGCTCACCTTGACTTCAGCATCACCTGCAGGCGCGAGCCTTCAAGCATGCTGCAGGCCTCTGTTTTATCTGTTTACTTACTGTAGTCTCCTCCTACCAACTTCCTACTTCCTCCCTCTGAGCTGCTCCTCCTACTTCCTGTGGAGGGGTTTAAAGGGCAGACTGAGGCCTGACTCAGATGCCCTTGAGTTGTCGTTCAAAGCAGATGTGTTGCATTGGGCTCTGTGTATGACCTGGCTAGTCTTCCATCCATTCTGGTGCTGACCTGTGGCTTTGTCTGACTATTCTTTTGCCTAACCCCTAATAGTGGACATCCAATCTGGTGTAGACTTGTGGCTCTGGATGACTACCTGATCTGTGTATGACCCGGCTTGTCTGACTACCCCCTCTGGTGCTGACTTGTGGCTCTGTCTGACTATTCTTTCGTCTTTTCCCTTGGTGATCAGACACCCAATATAGTGCGGGCCTGGGGTTCTGGTAGACTCGCATATCTGACTGCAGGCTGAGTCAGACCCTATTCCTTTTCGGATCAAGATCCTGGGTTCTTGTTCCAGTTCCTGGTTCCAGCCAAGACTTCCAGTGGCTAAGGCCTAGTCTCCAGCACAGTGGTTTAGCTTTGTAACCTATTATTTCTGATAGCAGGCTTGCTGGCTATTACCCTGTGCTTATTCTTATTGTATATATTGTATATATCCGCTGTATGTCATTTGTTAATAAACTGCATTAACTAAACCATACTGACTCCTGAACTTCTCTGGGTAACCTTGACAGTCACGTCCACCAGGAGCACTGAGTAAAACTAGGGCCTAAAATTGACCCATTCAAGACTGGAGCGATATCTTTCAGGCCACAAAGCGGTGCGCCGACACACTCAACAGGTCACATGTACCGGCGCGTCCGCAAGGATCAAAGCCTTCCTTATAGGACGGAAATGTCACAGGACCGCTGGTCCTTAAGGGGTTAAATGCAGGAGATAAATGTTACCTTCCATTTTAGCAAAAATGTTCCTATTGAAGTCTATGGGGATACCTGGAGATAAAAGCAGAGATAAAATTGCACCTGCATTTGAATCCAGCCCATTCTGTCTTATCCTGACATTACCTCCCCCACTCACACTTAACTCTTTCAGTGTTAGGCAAGATGGGCAATGCATTGCTGAGCAGTGTCAGTGAGGGAGGGGGTAATATAGGGGTTAAGACAGGAAGTGCCTGTATTTAAATCTACCTCATAATCTAGTTTTCTATTTAAAAATGGCTAATAAATTGACAAATTTGTTTTAGGTGATAGTATCAGTTGAAGCAGAAAATTGGCCTTTGTGCACCACTTGCTCAGGAGGGCAGCGGGAAAATGTATTGGAATTTAAGGGCTTTCATTAAGCTGACCAGATCCCACCTTTAACCAAGTCAAATACGAAATAAGCATATTTCTAGTTGCTCTACACTATGCATTTTTCATAAGTGTTCCCAGTTAAAGATAATGTCTGTTCAGGCTAGCTTTCATTTCCTCCCTTCCTTGTTTAATCTATCAAAGAGCAGAGAACACTGGTGTAACATTTTTCCATTTTCCTTTGCAGGCTGTGTAGTGGCAGTCTGGGTTTACTTGCAATAAAGACAGGGCTTAATTTACATCCCAGGTGCCCCTAGGCAAGGCACTATAGGTGCCTTTAGCCCTGCCCATGACCATGGCACCACCCCTCACATGACCCCACCCCCATTCCCATCAACTAAATTATGGCATAGAAAATACCTTTGGCCTGCAACAAAATAGAATAATAAATAAGCCCTTGATGCCACAGTGATCTCCAATGCATTGCCTTTAATGGGATATATAATCTGGTGCAGAGACATTGAGATTGTTCTGACCACACTCACAATTGATAATATGGGTGTGGCCAGCACAATTGGGGTGCCCCTTAATATTTGTAGCTCTAGACAGTTGCCTACATTGCCTGTTAAGAAATCTGGCCCTTAACCCCTTAAGGACCCTTGACAGTCCTGGTACGTCATGGCTGGATTTGCTTTAAAGACCGATGATGTACCAGGACCATCATGAAATTCCGGGCTCCCCGTGCGGGGGAAAAGCTCCGCGTTCCTTAAGGGGTTAATAAAGTCTTACTGATGGAAGAGTGTATGAGTGTGTTTAATGGTATGTACAAAAGAGTTCCCTGTAGTGCAGTCACATGATTGATAAGCCCCAGTCCAAGCACGGGAAATGTGCTTCTCTGGTAGTCATATATTTCTCCCTATGTCTAGATCAGTGATTCTCCCCTTCAGTCATAGGGGCCAGATCAACAGTCCATATTTCAAGGATATACCTGATTATGATCTGTGAACTAGGTTGACCAGACCTCACCTTTAACCGGGGACACATAGGAAAAATGCATACTGCAGGACTGCTTTGATTTCAATGAAGTACTGAAAAATGGCTATTTCCTATGTGTCTCCGGTTAAAGGTGAGATCTGGTCAGCCTACTGTGAACATGCATGTATATCCTGAAAAACTGGCTTGGTATGCCCCAATGACTAATGTTAATAAACACAGGACTAGATAATGTAACAGGGTGTGTGTTTCTTTGAGTACCAGAGCAATGCATAGGATACCTGTCTATCACTTAACGGGTTAAATGTTTCAGTTATCCTTGACAACACATTGCAATGCAAAGTATTGCATTGCCTAGATCATTAGCATAAATGGCGTTAAACAAGAAACTTTTTTTCTTAAGATTTTTTTTTTTCAAGTTAACTAAAACTAGACTACATAATTATTGCTGTAATCACATAAAGTAAAATAAATATATAATCAGTTAGCCTTAATTTTTATGGAGGGTTTGTACTGATGTTAATCCTTGCAGATAATGTGTGGAATAAAGAACCCCCAATAACACATAATTACAATATTACAAGTTGCCAAGGAGTTTGTTCAGTGGCTTAATAAAGGTCACTTAAATCTGAGAAGACTTGTAATATCAGTATTATGTACTTTAAGATGTATATTGCTCCTAATAATATATGAGTGGTATTACTGTAGAAATAGTATTAAATGGTAAGCACTTAAACTCATTATGGAAGGGCGCACGTTATTGTGTTCATGCATGCTAGTGATCAGGGGTGCAGTTACTGCCATCGTGCCCAGTACAAAAGATAAATGTGGCCTTCTGAACTAGGTGATGCTGAAGTCACTGTTAGCTCATATAGCCCCCACAAAATTAACAACTGAATTTGGCCCTCTTTCCTCAATTATTGTTAGGCACCATAGGAGTGGGACCAAAATGGAAGTTGAGATAGTGGTAATCACTGTCAGGTTAGTGAGTCATGGGAAGCTGGGCCTGTGCTCTGATTCAAAGGGATAGTAATGTTTTCAAAATAAATGCAGCTCCAATTAATCATCATAGTATTTGCACCATGGAGAGTGTTATTTCAATACTGTCAGAGTTGTTGTTCAAGAGTAATTGAATGATAAAGTATTCCCCTCCTGCCCCTTTTACTGATGTAACACTGCTCATCTCAGAACAGAAAGGTGGTGTCCAGATGGCTTGCAGAGAGGGACAATCTTCAATTAGCATAAGGGAAAAAAATGGAAAAACCTGTCGAGGGGGGCAGAGTTTTCATTGTTCTCACAGTGAGAAGATTGTCCCTTGCTGTGAGCTGTCTGTTCTTAAGACCAGATTCCACATCTGAGGGGAGGTGGCTTACACTACGTAAAAGGGGAGGGAGGGGCAAACTTTATCATTCAATTACTCTTGAACTACAACTCTGACAGTATTGAAGTAACACTCTCCATGGCCCAAATACCATGAAGATTAATTAGAGCTGCTTTTATTTTGAAACATTACTGTTTCTGTCTGGCTGGGATTTTAATGGATAGTGTCTGGCAGTGCCATTCTTGGCAAAGGAAAACTTAACCTGGCTGCTCTCACAGCTGCTGTTCTACAGCAGGGATTTTTATTTGTCCCCTATAGTGCTCTTTCTTAACTGTTAGACCAATTCCTCTTAGAACATCAGACTAGTGCATGCAAAGTGTATGTTTACTGCATTTCTGTTGTGTAATTCTGGTACATTACAGAGTTTTACAAGGGACAATGTAGCCATGTGACCATGATAAATGTTCCATACAACCACAGAACTCCTAGGTGACTTGCAAAATTATTATTATGAGAAATAATGGATTTTGAGTGCATATATTTCAATTTATTTATAAAGCAACAGAACATTGTACAATGCATTACAGTGAGAGCAATGAACACAGCATTCTGAATCCATAACTTTAAACACTTTGTTTGTCAATGGCCTTGATGATTTGCATAAAGAAAATCAAAGGTTCATACATGCAGATGATGACATCATCTTATATCAGGACATAAACTCTGAGCAGGATGCTTTATCTCTAGAGTTGATTTGAATAACAGTGATTTTGAAAGGGAAATATATATATATATATATATATATATATATATATATACTGGTCAGAGCCATTCAACTAGGAACAAGTCTGCCATAGAACTGAGCATGTTCTACAGGAATGATGTCCTACCCATGGCACCGTCTTGGCTGTTTCTCTTGTTAAAAGACGAATTGTCTAGTACTTCGTGCCTGGATTGCCATTTTGTCAGGATCAGTATGATATACTATAGGATTGTTCTTTCATTTGAAGCCCTATGTCAGCTAATTTGTCAACAATGGGCTATACTTGAGAGATCAGAGATCACGCAGAAGCTTGGCAAGAAGCCCTGATATCACCTAGCTCTGTAAATCACAGGGATATGTAGGGCAGTTAATGAAAGCATAGAAACATTTTAAGCTATGGGTAGTAGATTTTCAGGTACCTTCCCACAGTTATAAAGCTCATTCCTCTGTCCCTTTACTGAAACTTTAATTTGAATATCCATTTATATTTTAAGATTCCAGATTCTCACAAATTTAAAGTTGCCAACTAGAACATCATTTTAGATTTGTTAGGTGTTACATACAGAGGGAGGAGTTGTTTGGATGTCTCAGAGGTTGAGCTTTCAAAATTACATATATTAATGTTAGCCATTTTTTATGCTAAACAGTATTTTATGAGATATATATATGTATTTATTTCTTCAATTGAATACTTCCTGGTAGGAAGTGGCAGTTGGTAATATAGAGCAGTGTGGAATATTAGTATCTGACAGGTTTTCCAAGCAGATTTGTATTAACTGACAAATAAGTGAACCCTTTGAGTACCGGAAAGGCATCCAATGCATTGTGCTGCAATGCGCTAGATACCTCTCTGGTACTGAAAGGGTTATACGCCAATCGAGTGATTTATCTAACAAAAGGATAACATAAATATTGTTGCTTTTGAAACATCTTTCAAGATCACCTATTTTCTAAAAAAAATGACATTTCCACTATAACTGACATCAATAGAGTTATTTTAATATACTGAGTGTTGTATGTTCCTCTGTCTTTTGGAGTACATGTTTGTAAACACAATTCAACAGGCCCTAGACCATATTAAAAATAATGGGGGAGATGCACTAAGGCATGATAAAGTGGTGATAAATTGGAGATGACTTCTCCAATGATGTAACTTCTCCAGTTCCTGTGTTATTTTATGGAGCCTATGCACTAAGATTTCTCCAACTTTGGAGATCTTAGCGCACAGGCTCCATCGAATAACATAGGAACTGAAGAAGTGATATTACTGTAGAATTCTTCTCCACTTTATCACTTCTTTATCACACCATAGTGCATAACACCCAATGTCTTTTTTAAAATTTGAACACCCAAATCCCTTTTCTAAGCTTGCATGTGTTCATTTTTACTTACAGCTTAGAGGACAAGACTCTTTTCCACTCAACAAAAGTTCATAGCATACAAATACATTTATATTGTATATTTATACATTCATATATTATTATTATTTAGATCATGACAATGTTCTTAAGACGTTACTTTCTCTGTCTAAATATATTTTATTTTATTTCTTTTATTTAGAAAACATTTTAACAGGTAGAATGCATTGAGATGTGTCTTGAACAAATGAATGAATGAATTAATGAGTATGTTTATATTACACCACAAGTGTAAGCAGCACTTTACAACATAAGGGTTTAGACAATAAGTTCTTTAAAAAGAGAAATATAGGAAGTGAGGCGTCTGCTCAAAAGCTTACAATCTAATGTGGTAAAGAGAGATTTACAGAATATGGAAAGGTTAAGTGTCTCTTATTTTCAAGTTTGTCCTGAGGAACGTTTACAGTACAAAGTCACTTCCTATAATATAAAAGGCCACAATGTTTGTCCGATGCAGTCATGAGCAGTAGAGACTGCCCGAGCGCACAGAATGTTGGGGGAGCATTCTGTGAGTTCAGACAGTCTCTACTGTGCATGACTGCATTGCTTGTGCCGCCAGTGAGGCGTTGGCAGTACACTGAGCAGAATCGGCCTCTTTACCTCACCGGACCTTGGCCCGTGTACATGGGCTTTTACACTAATATTTACATAGAGAGAAACAGAAACAAAAACATATACATTTATATCAATTTACATAGATAATAAATAAAAATAACACATTATACTATACTAGTTGAACAGCCCGTTACACGGGCCACAGTGCCTCTGGCAGCTGGTGGTGGGGCAGTCACACGCAGTGGAGACTGCCCGCGCCAGGCTGATACAGAGCTGGACGCTCCTTCGGAGCGCCCAGCTCTGTGTCAGCCGCGGCGCGGGCAGTCTCTACTGCGCATGACTGCCGCACGCGCAGCAGTGTCTACTGCGCATGTTGGGCGTTACACACAACTTAGCGAATTATTATATAGGATATACAGTAACATGTTGTTCTTAAATACAAAGAAGCAGATATTTTTAAGGATTTTCAGCTCGGAGAAGATCTGATTTTCTTTCTGGGCTCTGAAGGAGAAGGCAGATTGACTGGCCCCTTTTTAGTAGTATAGAATACTCAGTGAGCTGTTAGGACTGGGTTCTGCCACATAGTTGTGATGCTAACATAAAAACGTAGGACATGAGCTATGACAGAGGATTTGTATTTTACCTCTACAGTACCAGGCAGCCACAGAACAGACTTTATCAAGATTATTAAGTGAATAAGGATGATATGGTGATATAAAGTCCAGCCCAAAAACTGGAGACAACTAATTCATTAAAAACAATTTAAAATAATTGTATACATTATTTTATTTGTCTAAAAACAAATGTTTTCCATTATGAAAAAAATGGGTAATGCAACTGAATATTTAAACTAGATATATTTTTTTTAATATTCCTCCTGAACATTCATTTTTTGCTTTAATCATGTTCAGATTATGCACAGCCTCAAAAAAAAAAAAAATCACCCACCCTCTATTATCTTCTGTGGAATAAAGGAGGTTAAAACCCAATTACCCTACATTAATGTCATTTCATGTTCCAAACTATTATCTTTAATTGCTATGATATACAGTAGGCAAGGGAAAAACCCGTCACTGTATACTTTTTTTTTACTATATAACAAAGCCAGAGAGGATGGAGGAAAAAACACATTATATTATTACACAGATCTAATATGTGCTTAGCTGGAATTTTATTCTGCTATCATTTTTAAAGGACATATTCACGGGCTTCTAAAATGACTTTCCCCTTACAAGAAAATAATTGCATCTGGACGCACACTCTATATCATTAAATATACAAATATAGAATTGATGGTAGATAAGAACCAGTTGTCACATCTAATGTGTCTACTCTTTTATCCGATTAACCCTTTCAGTGTATCACATTGCTCCACAGCATTAAAAATCATATTAATATTTGTATAAACTTCAGTAAATGTGTTTATAAATTGGTCTGTACAAATACACAGTGGCGTAACTATAGGGGTCACAGGGGTCGCACCGGCGACCAGGCCCGTGCACTCCAGGGGCCCGGCCTCCCCCTGTGACCCCTCGGCCTAGCGCCCGCAATCTCCCGCTGGGACTCTAGTAGTACAGAGCGCTGGGAGATTACATCATCTCCAAGAGCTTTGCATTACTAAGAGGACCGTGCGGGAGCTCCAGGTTGGAGATGGGGGCATTGTGGAGGGGGTCAATGTGGTCAGGGTGGCCAATGTGGTGGGGGGGCATGGAACTTCTTTTACCAGGGCCCGGAGGCTTCTAGTTACGCCTCTGCTCTTGCACTGTATCATTTATTCAGTTATACGAAGAGGTGTCAGTAGGTCAACAACTAAAAATTCTCAGTATTGCCCCACCCACCATCCATGCCCCCCAGTAACACTCCCTAAAACACAGTGACCCTCTTTGGCAATGTGAAGTGTTGGGAGGTATGTGATGGTTCTTACAGAATTAAAATGCTCAGACTTCTTTACCCCACTGACTGCTTAAAAATGCATTTAGAAATCTCTAGTGATAATCGGCAAATGTTCAGAATAGCTTAAAACAGGGCTGTCCAAGTTCAGTCCTTAAAGGAGTAGTAAACTTTTTTAATGAAAAAAGATGTATTGTAGGGATTTTCTTATCGAGTAAAATAAGGGTACTCCCACTTCGGAGAGATTTATATTTCCAGAGTTATTACAGTTTAAACCCATGTTTTTTTACATTAGCAGTACCCTCTAGTGGTCAAATTCTAATTAGCTTTCCTGTTAGATTCTAATGGAGAGAAAACTCAGACAAGTCAGAGACATACAGTTCTCTATAAAATGTGATAGAAACTGCCTGCCACTTCCTGTCAGTTAGAACTATCAGGAAGTAAACACAGTAAATTCACTTCCTGATTATTTAAACTGCTATAATTTTTGAATAAAACATCTGACAGGGATGGGAGTGACATTGTTTTATTCAGCAGGAAAAGATCTATAAAATATGTGTATTCATAAAAAAAAGTTTACTGCTCCTTTAAGGGCCACCAACAGGCCAGAATGTAAGGGTTACCCTGATTAAGCACAGGAGAATCAGTCACAATGAATGAGCCACTGATTATCTCACCTGTGCTTAATCAGGGAAATCCTTACATCCTGGCCGGTTGATGGCCCTTGTACAGCCCTGGCCTAAAATGTATCCCAGGCATTTTTGAATGTTTTAACCACTTAGATGCAACACAGGACTCAAATTGCAAGTGAGCAGGTGGAACTGTACCTTTAAATATGAGAATAAAGTCACAGTATTCAACTCTTCACTTACAGCAGTGCAGCTCCCATAGGTACCAAGGGCTTTATTCATCAAAATAAAAAGGTGCAGTTCTGGAACAAGCCAAATTAACATATAACCATCTATGAGTTAAATGGGAATTTTAACACCTTGAATGTTAGAGAGGTATCTGATACATTACTTTGAAGCATTCAAGGAGTTAAAATCATCCATTTAAATTAATGTGACTTTGTGGAATTTTCATCTGCACAGAATAATGCAGTTGGCCTGCACTTAAAGGGATAGTAATGTTTCAAAATAAAAGCAGCTCCAATTAATCTTCATAGTATTTAGCCATGGAGAATGTTGTTTTAATACTGTCAGAGTTGTAGTTCAAGAGTAATTTAATGATAAAGTATCCCCCTCCTGCCTCTTTTACCTAGTGTAAGCCACCTCCCCTCAGATGCTCACAGCAAGGGACAATCTTCTTACTGTGAGAACAATGAAAACCCTGCCCCCCTTGACAGGTTTAACAAGTTTTTCCCTTATGCTAATTGAAGATTGTCCCTCTCTGCAAGCCATCTGAACATCACCTTTCTGTTCTGAAGTGAGCAGTGTTACATCAGTAAAAGGGGCGGGAGGGGGATATTTTATCATTCAGTTACTCTTGAACTACAACTCTCTCAGTACTGAAATAACACTCTCCATGGCCCAAATACAATGAAGATTAATTGGAGCTGTTTTTATTTTGAAACTTTACTATCCCTTTAATACTATGCATTGCTGACTTTGAGGACTACAGGTACAGCCTTCAAAACTGACCTCTGGCCCTTCCACAGCTCAGAGTTCACTTCTGTCACTAGTCACCAGAGAGAGGGGTTTTCTGATAACTGAATCAGCTGTCAGTCTGTATAGAGGAGCTCCTTAATAAAGCCCCTGTCAGTTCAGAGGTCTATTCCTATGGGAGTAAACTTGTCAAAGGATAACTATCTATCTTATGTTTCCGTTCAACTATAATAGTCACTTTTGCTGATGTAATTGGTTACGTTGGACCATATGCACATAAATTAACCAATTCTGAGGAAACCAACTATGTTATATAGGGCAACAAATAAAATGTAACCCTTTGAGTGCCAGAGGGGTACGCAAAGCAATGTGTTGTGTACCCCTCTGGCACTCAAAGGATTAAACTGAGTTTTTAAACCTTTAAAGGGACAGTATTGTCCCATAATGTCCCATAAAAAATATTTAGATTTAGGTAGATATTGAAAAAATAAACTAATTGCCACAAACCCTATCTCTCAAACCGCTATGGTCTGAGAGATATAGAGATTCAAAGTCCCCCCCTTCCCCTTCTCCTGATGTCAGCTGTAAAGCTGACAGCAGGAGATTTGAATCATACGACTTGACGAGGCTCTGCAGCAGAGCCGAAATCACAGTACTTAAAAATAATCCATTCATTGGAACTGTCTACAAAGTGTGCCTGTTTTGCAATGCAGAGCCTCCTGTTGGTCCCCGGACCAGGATCTCCTGATGTCAGCGTCTAGGGGAGAGAGGGGGAACTTTGAATCCATATATCTTTCAAACCATAGTGGTTTGAGAGATAGGGTTTGTTGCAATTAGTTTATTTTTTCAATCTCTACCTAAATCTAAATATTTTTTAGGGGACATTACTGACCCTTTAATTGCAATTGAGGACTCCAAATACTGATTTTCCTAAAACTGTTTTTACCGCTTAAAGCACAGTGATTTAGTGCTTCAGATGCACTGTGCACTCCTCTGGTCTTCAAGGTTTCAATTGCAGATCAACATTTCTAGATAACTTTTTTTGAACGTAAAGTTCTAGTGAGTCAACATTTTCTCTACTACCTTTAGATTGTATGCTCTTATGAGCAAAGTCACCTCACTATTCATATCAGCCTATATCAGTATATTACATTGTTTTATATTTATTATTTCCCTTTGGTTCTTGGTCTACTGTACAGATATCTTCTGCTGCAATTTCCCTGCGTTCTGTACAGAAAGTAGAGAAGTTGCAGCAAGATGCATTGGGGACTTTTCTGCATAGGTGATAATGCACATAAGTTCTTTTGAGCATGGGCAACATTACATAGACATTGGTTTAAGCTGTTATCACACATGTTTACAAGTCCTTACACAGGCATTCTGCTAATGATGAAAGAATAAGCAAAAAACCAATGCATTGAGCTCTCGCTATTATTACTCAGAATCCTTGGCTGCAGTGGAAGCATTGCGTCTTGTTGGCAAAATGGTGTATTGTCCTCTTCAACAGATTTAGTGGAAATAGGGCCTTCTTCCTCCCACACAAATACCTCTTCTACACGACTAGTGTGTGCAAGCATGTGTGAGTGTGTGCATGATGATTTATACATATAGCTGGGAACTCTCTGGATTACTGGGTCTCTGGGGCAGAGGCTGATTCTCCAGATGTTGGGAGTTTCTAATGAAAATCTGCTCACTTCTGCTCCAACTCCCCACCCACTTCTCCTCCTTCACCAGCCTATTCCTCAAACTTTTGTTATGTTTTTTAAGTCCCTCCCCCACTCATGATTAAGCCACATCCATTTTTTTTACACGAACCATTTCATTTATCTCCCCCAGCGGCACTACAGGACTCTCATCTCTGGGGAGTCCATAAGAAAAAGTTCTCAGGCATGTGTATAAGGGAGTGATGACATATTCACTGGAACATCAGGAACTTGTTGTGGCACAGTGACAGAAGGTTTTGGCCACTGAAGTCAATGACTTAGTTTTCCATAGGTATGTTTCCAATAGATTTCCTGTCAGTGAGAATTTCTGAAAAAAGGAGAACTCTTTATCCTGTTCCACAGTACTTCACTTCTCTCTGGGAGAAAATGAGCCTTCCACACATCCATAATAGTAATGTTTTGAAAACCTCTCCAGAAATTCTGGTGTAAATGGTCAATCATGTTTCTTAGTAAGTGTTGTATGTTCAAAAGAAAAATTTATGAATTTTGGGACAAACCAATTACATTATAGTGGAAAGCTAGACATTCCTTTTGATTTAAATAGAGATTTCATCCTCTCGAATGCTTGAGAGGTCTCCACTGCATTTCAAAATAATACATTGGGGATCTCTCTAGCATTGAAAGATTAAAATTTTTATTAAAATCGTTGGGATTTTATGGAATTGTTTTAAATATTTTTTATTTTATCCCAGAATGCATCCACTGTTCTTTGCAACATACTGGCCTTTAAACGGTTATTCAGTGTTGGAACATATAGATATGAGCGCTCCAATAATATTTTTTAACAAAGCAGCCACAGTGATTTACATAAATATTCCCATACACACAAGCCTCTAAAATAAAATTTAAATAACAGCACATTTCCAGATTTTCTCAAATGATGAAAACACTAATCATCTTGAATAGCTGTCTTATTTGTACGACTCTCATCTCATTGTATTTAAAGAACTACTGAATAGATCATAATTGAATGCACTTCTATTCTGAGAGTAGTCAAAGTTGCTTGGAAACATGCAACCAAATGAATGAAGACATTTACTGCCTACTAATCAGAACCCATGAGAAGGTCTGCACTGGTCACATAACTACAACTACCTCTGGCACTCTTCTTACAGTAGGGCAGTCTTTCCTGCTGCTTTAACCTTTATCTACTCATTTTATAATAAGAAGAATTGTCTTATACACTGACACAGAGGCACATTTCCATTTTGATGTATTCTATTTTGTCTCCCTTATGACCTATTTCAATGAACATGCCATTATCTGTTGGACAGTGTCACTCCCTCCTCCTTCAATAAAGTGAAAAAGCTGCCCTGTATATATTACATTTAACAGCCAAGTGACACACAGGGCTGTATGCACAAAGAAAAGAAGCATTTACACCGTAGGGGATTAATAAAGATGCCCATTGATTTAAGGGACAACTATCACGTGTATAATGTCCTATCAGTAGAGGAGCTGATCTTCCAATGAAGGTGAAGCCGTAGTGTCAACTCCTTGGAGCAGACCTGTTGCTGAAGGTGTGGCTGCATTGTGAACTCCATACCTGGGAACTTCTTCCACTTGAACCTCCAGAGCCCTCATTTACCAGGGGTAAGCCAGTGACATGGCTTGTGTTATAAAGGGGTGGGGATTAACTGAGTGGGTGGTGCTTACTCATCTATTTTCATAAAGTGGTTGGGAAGTGGGCAGAAACAAGTGTGAAGGATGAGAAGTGGGTGGGAAGTGGGAGGAACAGGGTGGGTAGGAGAAGAAAATCACCACCACAGGAGAGTCACCCTCTGTCCCCTAGGATCCAGTAATTCAATCTGAAAACTGGAGTCTCCTGGGCAGAGAATTCCCAGGTATGGTGAACTCCTGAGGAGCAGGCCTGCCAGTGAATGTGGAGCTGCATTGTGAAATCCTGGGAGTGGAACTAGTAATGAAGGCGGGGTTGCAATATGAATGACTCAGAGTGGACCTGTCAGTAAAAACAGGGCTGTATTGTGAGCCACTGGGATGCAGACCTGTCAGTGAAGGTGGGGCTGCATTTTGAGCTTACAAGGAGAGGACCTTCCAGTGAAGGTGGGGCTACATTTTGAGCATCCAAGGAGCGAACCTTCCAGTGAAGGTGGGGCTGCATTTTGAGCTTCCAAGGAGCGGACCTTCCAGTGAAGGTGGGGCTGCATTTTGAGCCTCCAAGGAGTGGGCCTTCCAGTGAAGGTGTGGATATATTTTAAACCACTGGGAGCAGACCTGCCTGTGAAGGCAGGGCTGCAATGTGAACCACTGAGAAGCAGACCTGCCAGTGAATCTGGGGCTGCATTTTGAACCACTTGAAGCAGACCTGCCATTGAAGATGGGACTGCAATGGGAACCCCTGAGAGAACAATGGAAGTTCAATAAATAGACCCATTGGGTTCACTCAATGGTCCTTTGTGAAAAGACTGAATGCTGGACTGAAGTATTACAGTTTGACTGTTAGGAATGTCGGAGGTCAGTTTTGTGATTTCATAGTGCAGCCCTGAAATATTTACCAAGTTTGCACCCATAAAAGCAAAATCAGTAAAACATTATAAGTGCCCTTTAAATGGTAATGTTCAGCGCTGCCTAATGCTAGATAGATTAAAAGCCATATTTTAGTGTATGTTCACATGTGAGACTGTTTCATAGTCAAACAGTACAGAAAAAAGAGATATATTTGGGTGTAAAAATCTGTTAATGTCGCTCAGTTTCTGGACTGGAATATTGACTCCAGGCATAACACTATAAAATTTATTCCAACACTTAGTGTTGCATGGAATCATGTTGGCACTCTAAACCTTTGAGTGCCAGAGAGGTATGCAACACATTGCAAAGCAATGCATTGAGTACCCATCTGGCACCCAAAAGGTTAAAGGGATAGTAATGTTTCAAAATAAAAGCAGCTCCAATTAAACTTCATAGTATTTGGGTCATAGTGAGTATTATTTCAATACTGTCAGACTTGTAGTTCAAGAGTAATTGAATGATAAAATATCCCCCTCCCACCCCTTTTACCTAGTGTAAGCCACCTCCTCTGAGATTTGGAGCAAGGGACAAACCCTGCCCCCCTTGACAGGTTTTTCAGGTTTTCCCTTATGCTAAATGAAAATTGTCCCACTCTGAGATCCATCCAGACAGTCTTTCTGCTTTGAGGTGAGTAGTAAAAGGGGCAGGAGGGGATACTTTATCATTCAATTACTCTTGAACTACAACTCTGAAAGTACTGAAATAACACTCTCCATGGCCCAGATACTATGAAGATTAATTGGAGCTGCTTTTATTTTGAAACATTACTATCCCTTTAACGTTTTTGTGAGTTTTAACACCATTTTGCAAGCAATGCTCCATAGGGGCAAATAAAATCCTCATTGATTTAAAGGCAGAGCAATGTATTGGAAATGTGTGCTATGTAGCAATCAAGGGATTAAAAAGTTTATTTATATATATCTATATATATATATATATATATATATATATATATATATATCAAGGCAAAATTACATTTGTCTCCTACAGTGTAGTTGGTTTGCTCCAGAATGACTCTTCATTAAGTGCCAGAGAGGCATCCAACCCAGTGTAATGAGGTGGATACCTCTCTGGCACTTAAAAGGTGAACAAATATTTGTTACATGGAGTTGGCTGTACAAATGAACATTTCATATTTTAATCAGAGAAATGTAAGAAAATTGTAAATGCCACTGTTGGCGTGTAACAAACCTATTTGAATGCCTGTGGCAGGAATCTGACATTTTAATTTTTTTTTAACCAAATGAGTGCCAGAGGGGTACAAAGAGCATTGCAATGCATTGAGTACCCCTCTGGCAGTCAAAAGGTTAATATTGTTACAGTATTCTTTTCTCAGGGCCATCTATAGGAATCTAAAGAGGTGGCATTCAGGGGCAAATCTACAGCATCACAGGGGACAAATGCATACTCCCAATATTGACTTTGAGTTAACCCTTTGAATGTAAGAGTGGTATCCAATGCATTGCTTAGCAATTTTTCGGATACCTCTGGCACTCAAAGGGTTAGCTATTATAACCCTTTGAATGCTACAGTGGTCTCCAACACACTGTAAATTAATGTAACAATATGTTATTTGATGACCTATTTCTTTTTAAATGCCTCTGAGTGCCAGAGGGGTGTCCAATGCACTCTAGAACTCAAAGGCTTAAAGGAGCAGTAAGCTTTTTTTTATGAAAACCTACATGTTATAAGACTTTTTCTGCTGCGTAAAACAAGGTCGGTTTTTTTATTCAGGCATTATAACAGTTCAAATAACCAGGAAGTGAATTTACTGTGTATATGTCCTGATTGTTCTGACAGGAAATGACTCAGCAGTTTCTATCACATTTTGTGGAGAACTGTAAGTCAATGACTTTCCTCTCCATTATAATGTAACAGAATAAAAAAATTATAATTTGACCTCTAGAGGGCACTCCTGATGTAAAAAAAAACCTGAGGTTTAAAAAATAATAATTCTGGAAATACGCATCTCTCAGCAGTGGGAGTACTCTTATTTTACTCAACATGAAACACCATACAATATACATATTTTCATAAAATAGTTTACTGCTACTTTATATTAAAAATAAATGTATTATTATAGTTTTAATAAAGTTGGAACTGATATAGAATTCTTTGGTATAACTAACTCTTGCACTTGAATGAACAATCTGCAGCTTCAACCCCACACATGTGCAATCCTCTTTGGTATATGAATTTGTTCTATGTACTGTACACATTTAAAACCTCGTTCCTCATAAACTGCATGAGACACCCTTTATATTCCATGTATGTGCAACCTAGATTCTCTTCATTAACCCTTTGGAAACCAAGCACAAATACAAAAAAACAGGTGCACTATAACGTATAGTGATAACGGAATCATGCAGTGATAAAACCAAAATATAATTTTATTGATACAAACATTTAAAATCATGGACAGTACCTTCAATCTTTTCTGAGCAGCAGGAGAAGTTGTTAATTAGCGGGTAACTTTCAAACTACAGATGTGATAGTATTTCATATCGACATGTTTCGCTCAAACCAGCGCTTAGTCATGATAAATAGAAAGATCAAACACACGTTCAGTGGTTATATTTGAATTGTGTGATGGCCAATCAGCACACTCAAATGATCTCCTTCACCACGCAGTCATTCTACAGAGATCTGATAGGAACAAAACTAAAGTGATATTCAACTCTTATGAAGTAGTACCTGATTTCACCCAAAAATTGCTCACTTGCCTTTAATGTTAACTAAAAATAATTTCTCACAAATATGAGAATATAAACAACTAAACAATACAAGCACTTGGGTACAAACAGGGGCGCTAAGGTCCAAACCTCGGACACTCTTTCTAGAATAGAGGTGATGTTATTCCACAAACTCCGGAAGACTGCAATTAAAAGCTATATGAAGGATACGATGTATAATCTATATAGTCACTCACAATTCACGCAAACCAGTCTTTTCAAATAGTTATAAACAACCTATCATTAAAACACATGAATACCTTTATAACAAAACTTATATACATGGGCGGATTGTCCTATCAGGAGATCGGGCATCCCCTGGTGGGCCGCTAGATCATGGGCTGGTGGGGGAGATCAGAGGATCTCAGCTCACAGTCCCACAATATTTTGAAGGAGTGGTGTGTGTGTTGCCACCAGCACAGGCACTCTCTGTGACAGCCTTCCCGTTCTTTGTTAATGCAGAGCACCAGGATATGACATAATATCCTGGCGCCTGCACTCCCATTCCACACGGGGATGTCGGTGCTGGAGGCTGCACTGACTTCTCACTCCCCACACTGGACCACCAGGGAATGCAAGAGAGGAGAAAGAGACATGTAGCAAAGAGATATGTTGAGAGGTAGAGGAAAAGAAGACAAAAAAAGACTAGATGGAGAAGGAGGTGGGTATGAGAAAGGCAGGGGACTGAGGGGGTCTGACTGAGCAATATTAGGAAAGAGGGGGATAGCAATGGGAGAGACTGGAGGGGGGACAGGGAAAAGAGGGGATGAAATAGAATGGAGGAGAGAGGAAGCAGCAAAGGGGCCTGTAGGTAGAAAGTGAAAGGGGGTAATAGGCTGGGAATGAGAGTGTAGAAAAGGGCCGGGGGGAGAGAGAGTGGGGGAAAGGGGGTGGGAGTTGCTAAGGTTGTATCTAACCCTATGAGTGCCAGATATGTATCAAAAGCAGCTAGTGGGCTGCTTTAAAAAAAAAAAATGCCCGGGCTGGTATTCCCCTACAATCCACCCCTGCCTATATAGATGGGCAGTGAGGACACCTGCCAAACATAAATTCATCAATTCATTAACAAAAAAGAAAAGGAGGAGAAAGACGGATAGTCATTCAATATTCTATTCACCAGGAATATATCAAGACGCTTATAAATCGCTTTGAAAGTGTACCTCTTATCTCTTGCACATAACACTTATACACCTAAAGTATGTATTTTATTATCCACATTACCCTTTTTACGGAAGCCTATACTGTCCAAGTAGTAGTATAAAATATTAGTTTAAGTTTTATTCGGCATCTCTGCCAAAATGGAGCTACTTTCATATAACCCCATAACTTTCCCAGAACAGCTTTATTCACTGAGATGCAATTATACATAGGTGATGTTTCCCTTTTTATTAGAATCATTGTATATAAATGAAACAATCACCATTTCTCAAGGTTTGTAAATTTACACTCTTTCTTATCACTAGGATAATCAGAACAGAGGCTGTATTTGTCTGGGTCGTAAATAAATGAAATTATGTACTTTTTCAGCAGTCATTGCAAAAGCAATAGTATACTGTTCAAGATATGGATCCATGGAAGGGCAAACCTAAAATGAGACCCGGTTTGAGATTATTTTAACCCCTTGGATTCTACAAAGGTCTCCAAAGCTTTGCCAACCAAAATGTTGAAGAACCTCACTAGCATCCATTGGGTTAATTTTGTACTGTCACTTTGTACCAAATAAATGATTTTGAAAGAGGGTTTAACCCTTTGAGTGCCAGAGGGGTACGCAAAGCGTTGCGTACCCTCTGGACTAGATAGATAGATAGATTTGGCATTTTTTAATTTAAAAAATAGTTTAGTAGATATTTAGTTTAATTTATTTTTCAGGCTATGCACCTTAGACATGTCTGACAGATGCTAATATTTCATATCTTGCCCTCTGTGCCAACTGTCACCTCTAGGGTTGCCACCTTTTGTTCAAAAAAATACCGGCCATGGCATTCCCTCCATAGACTTAACATTGGACAGAAGCCAATTTTTTACCGGCCTGCCGGTAAAATACCGGCTGGGTGGCAACCCTAGTCACCTCCTGCCAAACACTAAAAATATATTTACATAAACTGAGAAATGAATCAAAAACTATTGTCTGAAATCAAAAACTCTTCATTTGTGTGTGAAACAGATTTTGAAAGCTCTCTCAGAATTACCATTTGTTACAAAATAACATTTAAACTTAAATCTCCAGCTAGAGATGATGGGGGTAGGATAGGGGGAGGATGTAAATTAATCACTCCCTTTTCCTCTAGCAAATCTGATCTCAGTGGTGTGGGCCCTGCAGCATCAATGTATGTAACCAGCATGCAAGAGTCTGGGCACCAGGGTTTTTCATGTTACAAACATTTAAACTTTATTAACAAAATTCAACAATAAACAGTTGCTGGTATACTAGATGGAAGAGTAGAAAGAACATAGTAGTAGTAGTAGTAGTAAATTGTTAGGTTAGCTAGAAAGGGCCAGATTCCTATTTAAATCTCTGTGCTGCTTGGTTTCCTCAGTTAGAGTTCAATTCAAGTGAGTACGACTGGTACACTTCTATTTTCTGACCTCACATCAGGGCTGGTAGCTGGGCTTTACAGATGATCCACCAGACAATGAGGAGACACCATTCATTCACCTCACATGCACATGTGCTCCTTTAGCGAGCTGATTTGCTTAAAGCTCCTGCCCCCTTAAGCACCATAAGGGTCCCAGCCCCAGGAACCCTGAAATCAGGAGTAGGCAATGGCTGGACCTCCAGCTACTGAGGACGACAGTACAACTCCCAGTGGCTGATTGGGGATGATAAATGTTGTATCCTTTGCAGTTAGAGAGTCAACAACTTACTACTCCCTCCTTTAAGAGGATGCTGAATCTCTAAACATTACTGAAACAAAAGTGCCATGACACTGTTTAATACCCAGAAATAGTACCCTGCACTATTTACTCCAAATATTATCCAATGCGAAGGAAGTGGGGGGAGCGTATATACATGAGGCTGTATGATCGCACCATATCTTATTTCTTAATAACTTAATACCAAATAAACAAACACACACTTGAAGATGGTGGAAAGGCCGCAGCTTTTATTTTATTAGAATTAACTAACCAAAACCATAATAAATAACATTACCAGCCCTACCAGCCTGAAAATACCACAACACCCTAATAATAATTACCATTAGGCCCCGCACTACCAGCCAGGTGCCTCATTACTTTAACTCTTACAAACTGATTTAATCATAACCCTCCAGCTGCGAGAACTCTCACTATATATAACGTATATATTTTTTTATACACATACACTTTTATTCATTTATTATATTTATTTATTTATTTATTTTATTATTATTATTATATCTCTTTTTTTTTTTTTTTTTTTTTTAAACATAGGAAGGGAGGGTTGGAGCTGGCTGAATAGCGGAGTTAGAGGCTGAAAGTGAGCTGGAAAGAACAATTTGTGGGGTATATTTACCCCCATTTCCGCCCAGAGTGCAAACATAGCGCAAGGAAACTCCTAGCAGCCAATAACAGCGCTAGGCGGGAAAGAAGAAAAGATGAAAATAGAAATCCTGTTGCTAGCTAAACTTTAAAGAGGAATAACAATAAAAACATTCCCGCTAAAACTACCTCTAAACCCTTTATATGAGACCTGACTAACTTATTTCACCCTGACTAATCCTAATGCTAACTAATAGGCGCTCAACAGCCCAATGGGCCCTTCTTTAATTTGTATGATCCCATCATTACAGGGCATACCATTCCACTGTGCCTTATTTCTCTCTATGGGGCATATGTTGAAAGAAGTAGCGAAATAGCTTTTGTTGTTGGTAATGACTTTTCCAAGTACAGTGTCGTTGATATCATTAATATTTTCAGAAAGTGTCGGTTATGACTGGAAATATGTCATTTGTCCTGACTGTATTTGTCGTATGTAAAGACAAAAATGTGTCTTAACTAACGACAAAAATGTCTTAGCTAAAGGCAAAAATGTTCAGAACTTCAGAACTTCACATTCCCTCTACTTTTTTCTAAACGTAAAAATGTTGTCTTTTGCAAGACATTTTTTTGTCGTTAGTTACAACAAATTTTCTTTTCCTCTATACGACACTGAAGAATAGTTTAGCCACACCCTTGCCCCACCCCTTTGCCTGGCAATTTTGGGGTTGTGGCGTATACAACAGACATTACTATTTTTTTGTTGTATACTCTATAGAAAATATGTCGTTCATGCATACAATTACTTATTTTTATGGGTTTTTTGTCGGTATCCCTTTGAACATACTGCCCTATATCCTAACAAGGCACTGATGAAACTGCCCATGCTATAGGGGGATGCCCAGGACCTGCTTGTGTGGATTAGAATGCATTAACGGGATCATACATAGCAGTAGGTGTAGCTGCGTGGTTTTTAAGCAAATGTATAAGCACAGGATATGAGAGCCGATGGCGGATTTGTACATTACCCCAATCCTATATAATAATTCGCTAAGATGTTTGTCAGAAGCCGTCATGAGCAGTAGAGACTGCCCAAACACACAGAATGCTGGGAGTTCTGTGCTGGGAGCATTCTGTGCTTTCGGGCAGTCTCTACAAGTGCATGACTGTGTCAGCAGCAGGATGCAGAGCAGGACCGGCCTCTTAACCCTTTGAGAGCCAGAGGGTTACACAAAGCATTGCAAAGCAATGTGTTGCGTACCCCTCTGGCACTAAAAGGGTTAACATCACTCGGACCTTGGCCCATGTACACGGGCTTTTACACTAGTAGTTCCATAAATAGAAGTGTATGATCAAAGTGGTTCACTATGAGCGAGGTGCAGGGGGCTGGGTGACTTCAGATAAACCATCATGTGACAATAAAATAGATATACAAAATGAGTTGGAGTACTTTTGGGCCAAACAAGCTGCATCACAGGGAGTGGGGTGAATAAAAATTCCTATTGATTTAACCCCTTAAGGACCGGAGGTTATGGGACATTTCCGTCCCATAACAACCGCATAGGGGCACATTGACGCGCCGGTACACGTGACCTGTCACGTGTATCGGCACGTCACTATGGGGCTTGAAAGAGATCGCTCCGATCTTGGAGCGGTCTATTTCATGCCCTATTTTTACTTACAGCGCTCCCGGTAGAGCGCTGTAAGTAAAAAGTACGTGACGTACCATGACCGTCATCGGTCCTTGAGTAGTTCAAGGACCGTGACGGTCCTGGTACGTCACGGGTCCCTAAGGGGTTAAAGGGCATTTTTATCCCCTTGAATGCTATAGAGGTCCTCAAAGCAGTTCAGTGGGTTTAAACCCGCATTTAAATCGTTGAGTTTTTGGATAATTTTTCATTTCATTTTAATTTGTCTCATAAAGTGCAGTTGGTTTGCCCCAGAATTGATCCAGTTTGTCTTAATATAACAGCCTCATTGTGAATAAAGGCAACTATCATTTGATATGGCACCAAAATTCCTAAAACAAATCCTGTCAGCAGCAATTCACCTTGATTCCTTTTCAGTAATCACTGATGGCATTTTCTGTTTCCTTATGAAGATGTCAGCTCTTTTCATTGAAGCAACTTGACAGGATCTTGTTGAACCAATCAAATAAAAGATTGTTACACTTTTCTTCTCTCATCCTTTAATTCATTTGGGTTAAATTAATCATGATTATCTATTGCATTCTCAGGATACTGTTTCTGGAGCAGCAGAAAAAGCTGTCAGTATTTGTACTGATTTCAATGGAAATGTATGTCTGTACACATGCCTCTCAATGACAGCTTTCAAATGCAATGTACTAAATGCATTGTAACAGAATCTGATGGCGGAGGGGGGTCAACAATTCAGCATGCCAAGCCCTCTCTCACACTCACACAAACAGTTTTATTACAGTTCACAAAGCTACGGCAGCAAGATTGCTATAAAAAGACTGTAAGTTTTATATACTAAGAACAAAAAAGAACTCTGAGTTAATTTTGCCATTGTAAACAAGACATTGCACATCATATAGATACAATCATGTATTGTCATATGGACACGATCAAAGATTAGAAACAATTTAGAGGTTGTGGCAAACCTCATCATAGTCTGATTCACGTAATTCATGTAAGTGTATATCAAAATGAATTGGCTGTAGTAAATATGTCATTTTTTTTTTCTTTGAGGTGGACACTTGAAATAATGTGCTGGATTCCATTGCACTTGCTAATTGCTAACAATTATCACCTGAATGTAATCTTGCCTAACATTTGTGCGCATGTTTTTTAATACCTTATTCTAACTTCTCATCTTTTTATTAAATATCTATATTTACTCTTCATCTAAATTGTGGTGTTTGGAATTGGTGTTCTTTGGGTAGAGTATCATGTTTTTCAACTATAGAGAAAGTTGAGTTGTTATGCAGATCGGCTGATTATTGTCAGAAGATATAAATATGGGACGTTTTCCTGATTTTCTTTTAACATAACCTGTTACTCCTGAGCAAAGTGCTCTTGCAGGAGTACAAGACGCATTCATTGTTGAGCTTGTAATTGATATTGTTTTCAGTAAATTCCTGATCTCTTTCATCCTTCATAGTCTACCTGCTGGGGAAATCAGCTATAGAGTTCAACTAGGGTATCTGCAAACATATTAGTTGCTAATACAATTCCATGTATTTCCACAATTTCTTAGTGCCTGGCCTGTTTAATGCCAATTTACTATGCTAAGGCTGAAAATGGATCTCTAACTTCTTGTAGCAAGGAGAGGGCAGTAGGGCAGTACAAAGTAGAGTAGCTTTACTCCCTTGTCCTGTGTGTGTGTTATATGTTGTTGTTCACGGTTTGGTGGCATTAAAGCTTTAACAATGGTGAAGCATTTACACCAGCATCACTAGCATGCACCAAAGCATTCCAGCATTCTAATACATACCCCAGGGTGTAGGCTTATTAAGAGGAAGATAATTGCCTAACACAGAAAGTGAGTAGCTCTGACAACTTTGTACATTTCCCCCAGAGTAGAATATTTCCTTAAGTGATGACTGGATACAATATTCCTGGAAGTCAGGGATGTTCAACTAGGAACGAGCCTGCAATAGAAAAGAGCATGCTCTCCAAGGGTAATAGCGGAATCCAGCATTGGATCCCTTGCTCACAGTGCCTAGAGAGATCAGTTGTACCTCACTGATGAGGCCCAACAAGGCCGAAACGTCCGTCTGGGATTGGCTGCTTCTATTTTTCAGAGAAGAATTGCCTGGCACTTTGTGGCTGAACTGCGGTTTTGGCAGGACCAGTATGATGTGCTTTGGGATATTTCCTTTCCGTGAAAGACACTATTGGGCTAAAAGAGACTACACCCTGGGGGTTTACTGTTAAAAGGTTGCATGCAAAAGAGAGTGCGACCACATGACACATTAACCACGTCGCATTGATAAAAATGGCGACATGAGAATCTCGCACGGATTGTCATCTCTCCTACTGAAATGTAGAGGATGTAAAGGTCTGCAAAACAGCAAATAGCACTGTCAACGGATTGTAGTCCCTCCTCCCATACCGTGCACGATATGCTTGTCATTAAAATGTCACTAGGTAATGAGCTTCCCAAAATGTTAGTATTGTTTACTCGCCCACTCGAACTAAACGTTGACAGTCAGTAAACCACCTTACACTCAACATGCCCAGTGACACATGAGTCCTGAAGATTTAAGTCTGCCCACAAATTTACTTCTGTCTCACACGCCCAACAGCTATCCACTAGTGGTCTAAAGAGACTGCACCCTGGGACACCACTCCTAGAGAGTCTGCAAACTTTTATTGCAGGCTTGTCCCTACTTGAGCTTCTCTGACTCCCAATTTACATGGATACAATATTACTTATAGCTCTGTTGTTGTCTAAATATAGGTGACCACTAGAGATTGTAAGTACCAGTTTAATTCACTAGATAATAGTAAACAATTTTTTTACATTTTACATCCTTTAATTTTTGCTCTTTGTTTCATTCACTCGGTTCTTATTTGTATGACTAAATGATTAAATTGTTCCTGCAAAAGCTGCCATTGGTATAGTCAGCTATTGCAGGAGGTGGGTAAAGAAACTTGAGGTCAACATTACAATTTGGGGTTTACGTTTATAATACTGTTAATCCAAAATGTGGGAATAGCAGTGAATAAAAACTGAGGTGCAGCATATATATTTCTATTTTTCATGCTTTCATGGCCTTTAATGAACAGTAAAACTTTGTGTCTTTCCTATGTAGTTACCATTTATTGATTTGAAGTGCTGCACCTAGTGATGCTGAGGCACTAAGGAACATCAACTACACAATAGGGGACAAATAGAAATAACAGCAATTCCCATTGAATTAAATGGGGCTTTAAAACACTTGGATGCTTGAATGTTGGCGAGATATCTAATACATTGTGAAGTAATGCACTGGAGACCACTCTAGAAGTTAACTGCTTAAAAGCTCCAATTAATGTAAATGGGATTTTTATTTGTCCCGTATGCTGCAGTTTGCTTGCTCCATTGTATGTCAGAGTCTACGTGCATTCAGCTACATGTTTAGCTTACTATACTTTGGTGCAGAAAATAATAATATGACAATTGGAATGGACCCATCAAACTCACTACAAAATACTTCTATAATAATTTACTGATTAAAACCAGGGGAGGGCTGGCAAGTTTTGGTCTGGGGGAGCAAGTTCAATTAAGAGGCCCACTATTACTATCTCTCCAGCCCACTGTTCCATCCCACCCCCTTTGTTAACTTTGCAATTTCCATTAAAATAGAACTAACACCGCTAAGAAACTTTGTTTGTAATGATTCTCTATCTGGCGACTAGCTGCTTAGTAGCGCTAGTCAGCAGAATTATTACCTCTTTATGGAGAAATATGTAGTCATCCTCGGTTGACAGGCAGGACGGAGCGCGGATATCTTGCGCTAGTGACATCTGCGCGCCTGCTCTGTCAGTCCCAGGTGGCTGTAGGAGGCGTTGCTAGGAGCCATTCGGCTCCGGAAGGGACTGACAGCGCAGGCGCGTGGACGTCACTAGGGCAAGATGTCCGCGCTCCATCCTGCCTGTCAGCCGAGGATGACTGCATATTTCTCCATAAAGAGGTAATAATTCTGGCGACTAGCGCTACTAAGCAGCTAGTCGCTAGATAGGGAATTATTACAAACAAAGTTTCTTAGCGGTGTTAGTTCCGCTTTAATAATTTGAACTAAGGCAAGTTATAACACAGAGTTTACAGATGAAATGGTATGACACTAGTGATATCAAGGATATTACAATTAACAAGGAGCTGTATTAAATATACCACAGCACTTCCAACTGAAATTGAGCTACACTAGTATACTACATAGCTTACAACTGACTTGGAGCTATACTAGTGACACCACAGAGAAATGGAGCTACACTAGTGATACCACAGAGCTTACAATTGAAATTGAGCTACAATGTATACTACAGGGCTAACAATTTAAGTACAGCTACACCAGTGATACCACAAGCTTACAACTGAAATGAAGGTATAGCAGTAATACCACAGAAATTAACAACTGAAATGGAGCTACAATAGTATACCACAGGTCTAACAATATAATTAAAGCTACACTAGTGATACCACAGAGCTTACAGGTGAAATGGAACTACGTTAGTGTAGCTGCATTTGAATTGCAAGCTCTGGTATCACTTGGGTAGCTTAATTTCAACTGTAGGCTCTGTGATATCACTAGCATAGCTCCATTTACTGAAGCAATTAGAAGATAGAGAGACAATGGCCTGGTGGCCCAGACTTATGACCAACCTGGGTGAGTGGGCTTTCCACTGATGAAAACCTGCACTAATCTTAATTCAACTAAGACTGAACATTTTCAACCATAAAAACTAAACAAAGAGAAAACTTTAATTCATTAGATAATAGTACAACATTTTTTTACATTTTACATCCTTTAATTTTCACTCTTTGTTTCATTCACTCTGTTCTTATTTGTATGACTGATTAAATTGTTCCTGCAAAAGCCAACCAATGCATTGAGTTGTCTCACAGCACTTGTAGAAATTAACTCTTTTTTGACAAAAAAAAAGTGAGGAAAAAATATCGCTGAAAACAAATCTTGCAAAGGCCAAAATTTATTCTGACAGCCTTTAGAAAACTTGTCACAGATGTAGTAGGAAATTCGAAAGCTATTAAAAGGTAATGCTTTCCAAGTTTATCAGTGCCACAATATTGACATAATTGGCCTGTGAATAATAGTAGCTCTGAAATATTACTGAGGTGAGTTTAGAATTAAACATTAAAATAGTAATAATGCTTAGATGTGATACAGCTGACTGAAAAGTCATAGGAACAGTAATCTAATTAGAGGGAGCCTAATCTCTTAAGCCTTTGAATGCCAGAAGGATGTGCAATGCACTGACACTCAAAAGATTAAGGCCAGGTTCACATGGGCAACTTCCTCTGTACAATATCAACTCCCCCCAAAAAAATACATATTTTGAGGCTGATTCACTAAAGAAACTTGCAATGGAACCAGTGGAAACAAATGCTAATTTCACAGATTTCTTTTGCTTTAAAGCAGAACTTTCATTAAAATTAAAGTGCACCCAAATCATTATTCAAATAGTGATAAGAGTATCAATACTAGTATTTTCCTGAATAAGTCCAGCATTATTGAGAAATACAACTTGCTCTGCAGGCATCAGCGGGCAACAGCGCAGACATCTTGACAAAAAGGCATCTGTGAGTCTGCGCTATCTGTTCCATTCACCTCCAGGATTGCTGAATGTAGTTCCTTGGTACCTTAAAGGGATAGTAATACTTCGTTTTAACTTTATTTTGTAGGCATTAAAAAAACACGAAGAATGATATAAGTCTTATCTCTCAAACCTTTATGGTTTAAGAGATATTCACAAGCAAAGTTTCGCCCTCCCGCCCCTTTTACCTAGTGTAAGCCATCTCTTCTCAGATGTGGATCTGATTGTAAGACCAGACAGATAACAGCAGGGGACAATGTTCTTTATATGAAAACAATGAAAGCCCTGCCCCCCTTGACAAGCTTTTCAGGTTTATCCCTTATCTTAATTGAAGATTGTCCCTCTGTGCAATCTACCAGGGCACCTCCCTTCTGCTTTGGCTGAACAGTGTTACATCAGTAAAAGGGGCGGGAGGGGGACACTTTGTCATTGAATAACTCCTGAACTACAACTCTGATGGAACTGAAATAACACTCTCCAAAGTCCAAATACTATGATGATTAATTAGAGCTGTTTTTATTATGAAACATTACTATCCCTTTAAGGGATCTTAGTGCATTGGCTCCATAGAATAATATAAGAACTGGAGCATTTATATGAAAACAATGAAATCCCTGCCCCCATTGACAAGCTTTTCAGGTTTTTCCCTTATCTTAATTGAAGATTGTCCCTCTCTGCAGTCTACCTGGACACCTCCCTTCTGCTCTGAGGTGAGCAGTGTTACATCAGTAAAAGGGGCGGGAGGGGGATACTTTGTCATTGAATTACTCTAGAACTACAACTCTGACAGAATTGAAATAACACTCTCCAAAGTCCAAATACTATGATGATTAATTAGAGCTGCTTTTATTATGAAACATTACTATCCCTTTAAGGTACAGGAAGAGGCTGACAGCCCAGGTGCTCAGATGTGTCTACAGCAAGATGATGCCTGTCGAACAAGTTGTAATTCTCAATAATGCTGGACTTATTCAGGATAATAAAAGTATTTATATGCGTATCTATATGTTAATAATGATTTGGGGGGCACTTTCATTTTGATGAAAGTTTCACTTTAAATGCTAGAGAGGTTTCTGATGCAGTACATTCAAGGGATTAAAAGTTCCCTTTTAATCAGTGCTAATTTTTGCAAATGTTATTTATCCTCTATGATGATTACTTTGCAATGTATTGGAACATTCTCTAACATTCAAGGGGTTAAAATCCCAATCTAACACAATATGATTTTTTTTTATTTTTTCTCTGTTGTGCAGTTGGTTTGCTCCAGAATATCTCCATATTTCTCAATATATTAGCTACATTGTGTAGCATGGGGCTGTTAAGATAGAAGATTATAGTGGCATGTCACAGATAAACCTGTAAAGCTGCATCTTTACAGTGTTCCCATCAGAACACACTGAATCTGTAGCTCAACTATCTGCATTGTGGCTTGTGGGGATGCCATACATATCATGTACATTGGCAACTGTTTTGTTGATGTTCTCATTGTAACAATGCAATTAAAGCACATGTGGCTGAAGGCAGGTACATTGGTGGTGAGTTTGTATGGGTGGGTTCATTGGAACCACAAGACAGCTTTCTCAAATGGACACCTTAACAGCGCTACAAGGAATCACTGTTACTTTGTCCATGTGAATCTAACCTTACAGTCAAAGTCAGGCATCTTTGTGCATCTTCCCTGCTAGGTTATCTCTATGGTATATGTAATTTTTAAGGGGACACCTTAATTAAAGGAATAAATCATATATGATTTAAAGACAGATTATTCTTGACTCAAATGAGCCTTAACTCTCCTACAGGCCAAAACAACAACACTTCATTCATTCCACTGTCAAACAGTAATTAAGCAGAAGATGAGGACTGTGACATGCATTGATTACCCAGAGGGAGCATCAATTGTTCCTTCTTATCCACTTTATGACATGGATTTCTTAGAACGTTGGTCTGCATCATTATCTAACTAAACCTATGTCACTGAACCCCTCCATAACTGAAAGAAGTATTCAGAAAGTAAAACAGGAGCAATTTTAGAGCAAACCAACTGCACTACAGTTGACAAATACAAAATTCCCAAATCCACATTTATTTAAATGGGGCATTACACCCCTTGAATACTAGAGAGTTCTCCAATGCATTGGAAAAATATGCATTGAAGAACCCTCTGTCATTCAAGTGGTTAAAAACACCTATTTAATTCAATGGGAATTTTTATCACTGTGCTATGACCAGGGCTGGATTAGTATGTCAGGAATCAAATAGGCAAGAAACCATAATCCCCACCCATGACGACTTCAGTACTTACCCAATGAACCCACTCCTAGCCCATATCACTGTTGACTAGCACAGAAAACATACTTAACTATAAAATACAAAGAGAATAAAAAGCACTTTCATGAACTGGAAAGTGTTAGGGCTTATAAATTGACCAAATTCATATTTAAACTGTTCATTACACAATATGTAAATCACTAATAATAAAAGGCCAGACGTATGTTTGTCCGATGCACTCATGTGCAGTAGAGACTGCCCCAACGATGTATGTTTGTCCGATGCAATCATGCACAGTAGACACTGCCCGAAAGTACAGAATGCTGGGAGGTGTAGTTCTGCATGATGCACTTTGCCCTGTATACACAGGCTTTTACACTAGTAGGTAAATAAATCAGAAAATCTCTGCTATATTGTCCTTGAGAATGTGTTGGCCACTCCTACAATACAGCACAGTTGATGTGGTAAGGAAGAGGTACTCCACAGAACTTGGAGTTTGCCTATGGTGTCTAATAGGAAATCTAGCTCTGTCTATGATACAGTTGGCAGAATTGCTCGAAATTTTTCTTTTTGCATAATGGTTTGAGCTGCTCCTGCATGAATTTTCCTTTGAGTACTAAGCTAGTTCACTTACAGTCATTTCTGCTTTTCAATCAATCTTCAATAAACGTAAGAAAACAATTCACATTATGCAAGTTTCATACTGGACCAGTTAAAAGCCAACCAGTGTAATAAACAGAACCGCAGAGATAGAAAGGCAAAAAAATAACCTAGTTACAACAAAGGTTCTTTTCATCCCATTAAGTGATACCATTGCGTACGGAACACAAAGCCAACTCCAAGAGCTCACATGGATCTTCATAATCTTTGAAATGATCCTCACCAAGGATCTTTAAGGGATTAGTGATGGTTTATGGTTCTGTGGTGGATAGCCACTAATTTATACCACTGGGTCTTGGAGATAGAAAAACCTCTCTTAAACATAGAAAACACATTTATTAAATTTGACACAAAAGGCCAGAATATAAATTAACTATATACCATCACCGGTTTGAACAAAGTGAAATACTCTTAAATACTTCTGCTACTTCCTTCTCAATGAGTTGGAGATCTCTAGCATCTAATGAGATAATATGTGTAGCGCACATAAGCATTGTAAACCAAATTCATCCCATCAAAGGGCCACATGTTATCTTCCAAATAGGGGTTAAAAAAATAGAATAACCCCTAGATTGCTAGAAGTCTCCAATTTATTGTTTAGCAATGTGTTGGAGACCTCCCCAGCATTAAATGAGTTAAAGGAGCAGTAAACTTTTTTTATGAAAATATATATATATATATATTGTAGGGCTTTTCCTGGTGAGTAAAATAAGGGTACTCCTACTGCTGAGAGATACATATTTCCAGTAGTATTACAGTTTAAACCTGTATTTTTTTTTACATTAGCTATGCCCTCTAGTGGTCAAATTCCAAGTTAGTAATTATGTTACATTCTAATGGAGAGGAAAGTCAGTGACTTACAGTTCTCCATAGAATGTGGTAGAAATTGCTGAGTCACTTCCTGTCAGTTAGAACTTCCAGGAAGTAAACAGTAAATTCACTTCCTGGTTATTTGAACTGTTATAAATGCTGAATAAAACAACTGACAGCAGTTAGAGTGCCCTTGTTTTATTCAGCAGGTAAAGCTCTATAACATAAATGGTTTAATTAAAAAAAAGTTTACTGCTCCTTTAAGACAGAACATTGTAAAGTACTCTCTGAGCAGGGCCAGATTTCCCAATAGGCAGAGAAGGCAACTGCCTAGAGCTCCAGTTTTGTGGAGCACCTCAGCTGTGGGGTGGCCAGAGCAATCTCAATGTCCCTGCACCAGTTTTATAACCCCTTACAAGCCATTATTTAACTCCTTGGATGCTAGAGAGCTCTCCATCGCATTGTTTCACAATGAGTTGGAGATCTCTCTAGCAACCAAATGCTTCTAGCCTTTTTTGTCTTTGCTTGTTATCAGACAAAGTTATTTTCTGTGCCAAGAAATAGTGTATGGGTCTGGGGTTGGAGCCATGTGAGAAATAGGGGTGTGGCCAGGAGTGATATTAATGGCACCTAGAGTGCCTTGTTTAGGGGTGCCTGGGATGTAAATCCAACCCTTGATCTGAGGCAAAAGAAAGAGAATGTGCTGCTTTTTGTTGAGAAAAAACATGCTGTGTGTATGAAGTGAAAAAGAAAAAGTATCTCATCTTCCCACTGTGCGAGACTGGGGGTCACAGCAAATTTCTCTGAGGGCCTCATGAGGCCCCAGGGCCACCAAGTGGCCATCACAGGAATAAGGTCACTGTTTTCAGACTTACGCATAAATGCAAAGTGAAAAAAAGGTGTGAACCAAACCAGCTGCATCATGGGAAACACATATTCCCAACATTTCCATCAACTTAAATCGGTATTTTAACTCCTTGAATACTAGATTGCTATCAATCACATTTTGCTAACATTCATGTGGCTAAAAGCTCCAGGAAGTGGAAAGTGAACCACAGCACGCGTAGGGTTTCTTGGACAAAACCAGACCTCACTTTCACTGACAATCACTCCCGGTCACACCTCTGAATCAGACTGTGTTCTGGTGATAGAGGATGCTGAGAATCAGAAACACTAAATTGTGGTGTATTGTTGGAATCCTTGTTCTCTCATATAGCGATCCGGATTAAAGACTCAAGTTTGCCTCGAGAGCCTGAAGGAGAGCGGAGTCCGAAACACAGAGGGCAGGGTAATCGGGGACGATTAACGGGAGGATTGATGGGCTTGTAAAGAAAGAGAGTCTGGTGAGTGCAATTGTATCTTTTAGAGCAATTAAAAGTGTCAAGATTTTACTTATAGATGTTGTTTTTTTGCGTTCCCTTCTACATAGATGCCATTTAAATCAATAAACATGTTTATTTGTCCTTATGCTACACATGATTTGCTGAAGAATTGCTTCACTTTCCCTTTATACATAAGGTCATAGAGGTCACTGAGACATCAGGCAAACGTGGTGCATTTCTGCATCCAGCTAACTGCATCATAGGGGCAAGTAAAATTTCCTGTTGATTTAACCCTTTGAGTGCCACTGCAGAACAATCCATTGCACATCCCTCTGGTACTCAAACAGTTAAGTGGGACTTAAAGGGATAGTAATGTTTCATAATAAAAGCAGCTCTATTTAATCATCATAGTATTTGGACTTTGGAGAGTGTTATTTCAATTCTGTCAGAGTTGTAGTTCAAGAGTAATTCAGTGACAAAATATCCCCCTCCCGCCCTTTTACTGATGTAACACTGCTCAGCAGAGCAGAAGGGAGGTGCCCAGGTAGACAGCAGAGAGGCACAATCTTCAATTAAGATAAGGGGAAAAACCTGAAAGTCCTGTCAAGGGGGGCAGGGCTTTCATTGTTCTCAAAGGAAGACGATTGTCCCCTGCTGTTATCTGTCTGGTCCAGCAACCAGATTCACATCTGAGAAGAGATGGCTTACACTAGGTAAAAGGGGCAGGATGGGAAACTTTGCTTGTGAATATCTCTCAAACCATAAAGGTTTGAGAGAAGACTTATATCGTTCTTCGTGTTTTTTTAATGCCTACGAAATAAAATAAAGATAAAACTAAGAATCACTATCTCTTAAAAACCCCTGTAATGAATTGCAGACTTTTCTATCATTCAAAGAGTTAAAAGTCCTTTTAGATCAATGGGAATTTTGTTTGTTTCCTTTGTGCAGTTAGTTTGCTGTAGAAATGCCCCTCTTTACCTCAGTACGTCCTCTGCATGGATTTATTAGTCTTCCAGAGCCGGACACTGTAAATATAGGTCATTATGCCATGATTCATTGCTATAGCACTACAGTGACGGTCATGCCTGATTATACATCCACAAAAGCATTCTAAACAGCACACACAGAATTGAAGAAACTCACTGAGGCTGATGTACTAAAATAACGGCATTCATTCTGGACAAACTGCATTGTAGGGGACACATGAAATTTTCAGTTTATTATTATCAGACCCGTAATCCCTTGAATGGAACGCATTGCAAAGCACTTTATTGGAAACCTCTCTGGGATTCAAGGAATTAAACATCTTATTTATATCAAAAGGAATATGAATATTTTGTATGTGTGCCCTGTAGAGTAGTTGATTTGTTCCAGAACCATACCTCCTAAAATTTCATATTGGCAAAGAGGGACACTTGTGTTTTAGGGGGTGTTACCGGGGGCATGGCTGGTAAGTGAGGCACTACTGAGAATTTTTAGGTTATTTCATGACCTATTGACACCTCCTTATGTGACCTAATAAATTACTTATAACAAGACCAAAGTATTTTATTTATACATACTAATTTATAAACACATATACTGATGTTTAAACAAACAATAATGTGAGTTTTATTGCTATAGAGCAGTATGATTCACTTATATATACACCCCACCAGTCTGATCTCCTAAAAAGAGGGACATCAGGGTGGGAAAGAGGAACAGAGGGATTCAGGTTTAAAAGAGGGGTCGTCCCTCCTAAAGAGGGACACTTGGGAGGTATGCAGAACTACTCTGGTTTATCTTAGTATGTCATTCTAAGTGAACAAAAAGGTGAAATGAAAGAAGGTGCTCCATAATTGTAGAAAATTAAGCTAATATATACTTTGGGCCTTCTGAATAAACCAAAGTGGATTAATTTGGGAAACTTAACCTGAACTGAAGGAGAAAAATAAACATTCCCAAAAGCCCTGCTGATTCAAATGGGGCCTTTAAAGTGGGGTAACACCTTCTGACAATTCAAGCTCATTTGAAAGAGCTTCTAAAAGCAACTACCGTAAAATCTCAGGTATAATACGCACTAGTGTATAATACGCAGGTATAAATTATACCCCAAATTTTAGGTGAAAATAAAAGTTCCTATGTATAATGCGCACCCTTGTTTTCCCTCCCTTTACCCAGCAAAATATATACATATATTTATTGTCCGTTTCCCTCCCTCCACTTACGTCAATATGCTCCAACCTTCCTCTCGCTCTACTCACCTTCTGGAATCATCTGGGATATATATGCAGCTTCCTGCGTTAATTCATGATAATGGTAGTGACCTTTGAAGGTCCTTGCAGGGCACTAACAGAAATCCAATGCATAGACCTCTATGTACTGAACCTACAGTAGTGCCCTGCGAGGACCTTCAGGTCCTCCAAGAGCACTACCATTATCTTTAGTTAACACAAGTCTTCACAGGGGGATGTGGGAAATGCGAGGCAAATGCAGTAGAGGGAGGGAAAGGTGAGAGCGTATTGAGGTGGAGGAAGGGAGGAGGGAAGCAGACATGAGGATATACATTGTTTTTCTCTCATGTATAATACTCAGCCCCCACTTCACATAAGGTGATAAGGGCAAAATTGTATTATATGTGAGATTTTACAGTACATGTTCTGCTAGCCAATCATTATCTTATCATTATCATTATTCATTATCTTAACCCTCTACCCCTCTGGCACTGAAAAGGTTAAATCACAGTTTCTGAGATATTTAGATTGATATATTTCTCAGATTATGCAAGTCAGACAGTTCTGGCTGGCACTGTTATGTGCCAGTTGCTACTGCTGTCCTTCCTAGTTGCCAGTTCTTCATGATCTGGTTCTCAAAGAGTTAAAAGTATACTTAACCCCATGCCGACAATGGATGTACATGTACGTCCCGCAGAAACTGTCACTTAGTGACAGAGGACGTACATGTACGTTCAGGTAGTAATTCGGCAGAATGCTGAAAAAAAAAAAAAAACATTGTTAAGTGCCGGCTACAGGCACGCGCAGCCAGACACTAAGGGGTTAATTATATTGGGGCAAGTATACAAATAAGAAACAGAGACAGGTTGCACAAAGCTAGACAGAGCAGCTGTATACGTGTTACCAGTGTAAAAAATAGAAACAGCCAGAAAAAAAAATACAAAAAAATTATCCTATATTATAATTCGCTAAGGATGTTTGTCAGAAGCCGTCATGCGCAGTAGAGTTGGCTGCACATGCTGCAGTCATGTGCAGTAGATATTGCCCACTTCATGGCTCTTACAGAGCGGGGCACTCCGAATTCAGACTGCAGTCCTCTCTGCGTACCTTCCGGTGCGCAGAGAGGACTATGGTCTGAATTCGGAGCACCCGCTCCATACCAGCCGTGGCGCGTCTGGGCAATCAGTACTGCTCATGACTGCAGCGCTGCCAGTGTTGGCCCGTGTATACGGGCTTTAAAACTAGTATATATATAAAACCCTTACTTGTTGATTGTTAGCTAGAACTGTTAAAGAATTATACCAGATTAATCAAACATGACATGGTGTATGTATACATATGCATCAGAGACCACCAGTTTACTGACCTTATGCGTTTCACACTAGATGGTGCTTTGTCAGAATCAGAGATCTGCTCTGTTTGGCTTTGTGCACCCTGTCTCTTTTTCTTCATCTGCCATGGTGGGAGTTAGAAGTCCTGCATCGGAGAGCAGTGAATTCTTATGGGTTATGTACTGATTACAGTCAGCAGTGTGGTGAGTCCTTTTTTGGTTTCAATTTTTTCTTTTATTAAAAGTATGCAAATATACAAATTTGCCAGTGCAGCCTCACTGGTGTTAGTCTCTAATGCCTGTAACTGCACCCAAGGGTGTGCACTATAGCACATGATTGTGCAATGCATATCGGCTGACACACTCACCAGCACTGGACTTGAAAGCCAGCAATCCTCATAGGTCATGCCCCATTGCGAGTATAGTAAAAGCATCTATACATGTAATTCCCTTTGTGTTCTCATTAGTACATTGATTTAAGAAAGGCATACAGAAAACCATCCTGAAATGTCCACAGACTGCCCCTTGTGCTCCCTTTGCAGCAAGCAGCATTAAGGGGAGAAAATCTGTCATATGTTGCTTTATAACTTGAAATTAGGAAGTTATAAGGAGTAAAAATTGATCCCTCAGCTTGGTTTAGCGTGGGATCGGTTTAATGCATTCATCCGTTCGTTTTTATACTTTAAAGCAGTAGCTAATGAACCCATTTTCTGCATTTGATCACAAAAGGGAGGAGGGAGGAAGGAAGAGCTTGAGGGAGTGACAGTTGGGAAAGAGAACAGTGTGAAGTGTTAATGGCTGCTCCTGTGCAACCCTCTCTTCCAGAGCTCTGCATTACTACAATGCAGAGGAGGGAGGTCAGCTGCTAGAGGTCTGTGCCGAAGAAGGCACAGACCTCAGCTTGCTTCTTGCGGGCACCAGACGGGGGGTCGCAGGGGGTGGCCAGGCCCCTGGAGTGACAGGCCCAGTCACAGGGGCGACCCCTATTGTTACACCAGTGGCATAATGCAATAGAGACCTTGCTAGTATTCAGGAGGGGCCAAATATATCTTTTGAATCAATTTAACTTATATATCCTCTATGGTAAACTTGGTTCACCCCAGAATTGCTCCACTTTGTCTTTATATATAAGACCCATTTTGTGCAATTGATTTGAAAATTGCGCAGTTTATTTACCAGTCTATATAGCTATGTACTGACCAACTTTTTTGTGTTTGCATGTCATATGCTAACAATATTTGTTTCTGTGCCACTCAGTAGTGGATGATATGGGGTCATGCCAGACATTTTCATTGTAGCCAATGGCAGGCCTAAGGGCACCTTGGCTGATTTGTATATTTACACATGAGTATTTATTTTTTATTTTTATTTTAGGTTTATTTTTCAGTAGCAAAAATATTTTAGCTGTAGTGTCTATATAGTCATTGCATGTACTGTAATTCCGGTGTGTTGAATCGTTTTACTTATAATTGTATACACATTTGTGGCATACAGTCATAGCTGGGAACTTTCTGGTTTTGCCCCGGAGACTCTGGTTTTGCCTCTGTATTACCGGGTCTCCGGGGCAGAGGCTGATTCTCCAGATGTGAAGAGTTTCTTCTGAAACTCTGCACACATCTGCTCCTTCCCATCTGTTCCTCCCATTTCTCCTCCTTCTCTCCCATTTCTCCTTCTTCTCTCCCATTTCTTCACCTTCCCCAGCGTATTCCTTGCAGGTCTGTGAAGCCCCGCCCCACTTATGATTAAGTCCCGCACCCTTTTTTATGCATATTGCATCATCTATCTCCCACAGCAGCACCAAAGAAGTTCCCTTCCGAGGAAAGCATAATGAAAAGTTCTCAGGTATGTATGCAGATACATGTAAACATATGCACCCTGTTCCATTAGCACTCAGTACTGGTGATTTAAATGGGGCTTTAAAGGGATAGTAATACTTAAAATGTAAAAAAAAATACATGTTGTAGGGTTTATCCTCCTGAGTAAAACAAGGGAACTCCCACTGCTGAAAGGTGTTTTATTCAAAAGTTATTACAGCTAAAGTTGAATTTTTATGTGCAATATCACAGTGGCCTGAAATTGTACAGTGGTGCTGTTGTTACACCATCCTACGGACAGCTCTGGTCCACAGACCACAGATGTCCATAGGATGGTGTAGCAACAGCACCACTGTACAATTTCAGGCCACTGTGATATTGCACCTAAAAAAATTGCTCATTGCTTCGCAATGCATTGGAGATCTCTCTAGCATCCAAAGGGTTAAATGATAGCCTTTAAAGGGGTATTTAAACTGATGCGGGGACATTCAGATTGCTCTGGCCACACCTACAATTCAGCATGTGGGTGTGGCCAGCACAACTGAGGCCCCTCTCAAAATCTGGAGCTCTAGGCAGTTGCCTTATCTGCCTATTGGAAAGTACGGCCCTGTAAACATATGACCCAAAGAGTTACAATATGTAAAAAGAAAAGGAAACAGAGTTGAAATATTGTAGAAGACTTAAATACGTATATTTTATATATCATGAAAATAAGAACAAGTGTGAAATTTCTGCAGTGTGAAGGGGTTAAGTACAAAGATGTGTCCATGTCAAATGCTCTTCTACCCCAGCAAGCCCCAGACAAGGTTCAAATCCGATCCTCCTACGCAGATTTCAGTCCATCTAGTTATAATTATTGTAGAAGCAAATTTGCAAGGCTGAGTGCATTTTATACTCCTTTTGACTGTTCACCCTACATTGAACTTATGTAACCTGTCGTCTCTCCAGCTTTTAAGCCTAAGGCAACAAAAGGGGAAGCACTGTACCTCCAGATTGAGGTAAAGAGCATTATTGATCTAAAGGATGCAATTTGAAACAATTCTGACATCCATTTCTGTCCTGACGAATCTACGAAAAGTACTGCTCTTTGTAAAGGGAAAAAATGTGCCTATTTGCACAGGAGAAAGCAAATACCAAAACTGAGATTTTTGAGGATAACATAGATGTCTTCATTTAGTTTAAATGACAAATCATGGGCCTCTGAGAAAGCCATAAAAATACAGTTTCAGGTGCATTAACCATTCCAAGAATTTCTTTCCACTTTAGGTGATATTGTCCCATATTTATAAAAGCAAACCACAATTATTCTGGATTAAACCAATTGCACCATAGGGGAAACATAGAAATCCCTGCTAAATTAAATTGGGATTGTAACCCCTGGAATGCTAGAGGGATCTTGTATACATTGTGATGCAATGCATTGAAGATCTCTCTGGCAATGAAGGGGATTAAAAAAGGAATTTTTATTTGTCCACTATGGTGCTGTTGGTTTACTCCAGATGAGAGTAAACTGGACAGCCATTACATAAAAGGTTTAATTCCCACAGATCCAGTGTTAACAAAAAAAGACAGAGACACCAGTGGGACACAGTGTCAGGGACATTAAATTGACTGCTCTGATGGGACTGTTTCATACTCAGAGGGACAGAAAAATATGAGAGGTTAAATTAATGCTACAGTTTAATGCTTTAAATAATGGTCTGAATAGTGACAGAGAATTTATGTCACATTATCACATTGTGGATTACCCTTTACAACAGTCCTACTGGGATCGTAAATACTTTTAACTCAGAGGAAGATTGTAATTTACATCACACTCCTCTACCATTGACTAATCAAAGAACATGGGTCTGGACTGAGCTTTCTTATCTGATTTCCATTCTAAACAATGCAATGTATACTTGTATTTAAGAGAGATGTTTTCATATTTATCTGTAGAGACCTAAGAGGTCTTGAAATCCAGTAAAGGTATCAGCTTGACTATAAGTGCCTATTGGTTTACTCCAGAATAACTCCAGTTTGTTTGTTTTTGCTCTTGTCTCTTATTAACCCATGTGCTGACAAGGAGAGTAGTAGAACAATGTGGTTTAACAAGTATTGCTAGATAGGCTGACAAATATGGATAGAATAAGGAAGCAATTCTGGATCAAACCAACTGTACCGTAGGGGAGAAATAAAAATACAGTTGTTTTAAATGGGGTGTTTAACTGCCTGCATGCAGCAAAGCTGTGCAGTGTATCATGGTACAATGCTTTAGAAACCACCCTATCCTTAAAAAGTTAAATGCCCTATTTAAATCAGTCTTTTTTTTACCAATCCTTTCCAATGCAGTTAACTGCCTCAGAATTGCTCCACTTGGATTCCCTGTATATAGCCTTAGACCTTCTTGACCATATTCAGGAAGCTAAATATGGGCAGTTGAGGGACATACTAGCTGAATCATAGGGGACAAAATAATTCCTTAAATGCCCATTGTCTTTTAGATCTTTGAATCCAGGTCTCCAGAGCTTTGCTAAAAAATAAGTAAATAAGCTGTAGGCCTAGATTTCATGTGGATAAAAATCTATTAAATCACTGGGATATTTATTTTCATTTGCATACCAGCAGCATAGGCTGGAGAAAATCCAGCTCACAAGACATAAAAAGTACAATACAAAGCAACCCCCATCCCTAGGGTGATAACATTTTAATTCTGCGATTCAGGGACACTGCAGTGAAGAGAAGAGAGAACCACAGAATTCTAAACACTAGAGGGAGAACTGCCAATTGACTGCTGTGTCAGAAAGTAATGCCTGTTGTGGGCTACAAGAAAATATACATCAAGCCTAAAGCCTTAAACTAACATCACGCTACAAAAAAATTACACTGCAGCTACCGATTGATGCCCAGATCAAGGCTCAGTTATCTCTCTAGTGTTTAGAGGTCTGTCTGGAGGCCATTTTCTTGTAGCCCAGCAAAGGCATCACTTCCTGTCACAGTAGACAATGGACAGTTCTACGTCTAGTGTTTAGAACTTGGTGCTCTGGAGCCATTCCGGGACTTTCTATTTCCCAGATGAGTATTGCCCGGGACAAGGGACACGCACATAAAATCCGGGACTGTCCCGGGCAATCAGGAACATGTGATCACCCTACCCATCCCCGTGGCCAAGAGTACTGCTGACTTGATTTTCTTGGTACTAGGGTGGATCCAGCAGTGGGTGGCATCCTGAATCATGGCTGTGAGGAGGAAGTGGCAGCCAGACTTCTATGGGCATGTGGGGGTGCTCTTTTTCTCCCTCACTTCTTTCTTAGATTGGAAGACAGCATTCGTGAGCAGCCTGACAGCCATCTTGCCTGACCATACCCTGTTGCAGTCACCTAGTGGCAGAGATGACCAGGAAGATTATCTGATTGGACAGGGGTAGAAACATGCACACAGGAGAATTTTTTTATGGTTTTTACAGTGAGAGATTTAAAAATGAGTCTTTCTTTACTTAAAGTTACAGTTGTTCCTTCACTTGACTTTTGCTCTGTTGGGGTGCCTGGCTGACCCAAGCAAGTTTTTTGCTGGTGCTTTTGGCATCTTATAACCATGATTTATTTTTATCTATCTACAATGTGGATGCAATTTTATTTTTTCTGAATGTCTTTGCAGGATGAATTCACCAGTTTTCCTGCTGAAGATTCAGGTTGGGGTGATAGATGATTCTGCTCAGCAGGAACTTCCAACTAAGAAATCAAGTTTATCAGGATCCAGACAATTATTTGGCACCATTTTCTACTCAGTTCATGCATATATGTCCCACTTTCAGGCAGAGTTGCAGCCAATTTTGACTATTTTAGATCTAAACTATGGAACCCAATCTAAAGAAGTCTTGCCTGGTCTCGAATTCTGAATTGGAAGACCTTCCTAATCAAGAAGCTTCTTCAGAGGAAGAGGAAAGTAATATAAATTAAGACACTTTTCCCTGCAGAGGAGATAGAGAATTTGGTCACTTCATTTTAGTTTGTGATGTGCTTTTCAAGGGCTATCTCTCCATTGTGTTATTTCCAACAATATGAAATGGAAGATTTCTGAGAAGAATCTGGTGACTGGTAAAAGAACAAGGTGACTGTTCCCTTTTAACTTGAGAGGCACCAGTACTCAGGAGGTCTACACACCAGATGCAAGATTAACCAGGAAGATAGCCATCCCTTTAGAAGATAGCTCCAATTATACAGATGCCATGGACTGGATAGCTGAAAGAGCTGTTAAGATGTCAGTTGAGGCAGTATGGAAAAATGGAAAAAGGTTTAAAAGAGAAGACTATGAGGAAAGGGATTCTTAAGAATCTTGAGGCCACCAGACTGATGAAGGATTATTTCTGTGACTCAGCACTAGAATCAGTTTGTATTAGTGCCAGTACCTCAGCTTTTTCTGTAACCAGAAGAGTCAATGACTGGTGGAGGGAGGTGTACGACTTGCACTTCACAAGAGCTTGTGGGCCTCAGGTTTTCAACCCCTGTTAGAAGTCCTAAACCTCTGTGTAGTAAATGTTTAGAATTAGGAATTCTGTTTTGAAAAGGGCTATGCACACAGGGGCAAAGTTGCACGATTGGCTGCCCTTGCCAATCCTCAACCATAGGCCTGAGTTAGCCCTGATTGCATTATAACAAGATGACATGCTTACACACTAACAGTTTTATTAATATCGATTGAGATTTGACATAAAAATAAAATCAGTAAATAATAGTTTCCTCTGCTGCAGTGGGTTTTTAAGTCTGATTTATATTAAACCTCTACTCATTCACAAATCCTTGTAAATAGGTATGCACCAGCTTTACTGAACATAGCACTTTTCTCCCAGTGGAGTTCAAAGCACTTCATTTCAGTGCACAGCAAGTACACAAAGCTTTGCATAGCATTTTACAGGCATATTCCTTGTCTTACTGGGCTTAGCATTGTATTATACGTTGACACATGCAGGTAAAGATGCTTAATTATATGTATTCCAAATAATGGGTTCTTAACTCTCACGGATAGCAGCAGGCTGGTTTTATGTTAGAGATATCACTCATTTAGAATAAATTATTTAACCCTTCGAGTGTCAGGGAGGTATCCAACGCATTGCGTAGCAATGCGTTGGATAGTTCTCTGGCACTCAGAGGGTTAAAGGAGAATGAACACTTCCTAATAACAACCTCTGTACTTGCCTTACTATACTTGCCTTATGACCCATATGAATTTTGCCTTTATGATTTTTCTTTGAGTTTTAGCATCTTTGGTAAGTCCTGGATGTTGTGTCCTTTGGTGGCAGACATGACAGGTGCTGGAAGAGCTTTTCAAACTAAAACAGGCAGAGCCTACTTAACTCTTTAAGGGCCTGCATTGAGAAGCAAGGTGTGGCACACTGCACTGGTCTTAAAAAGATGAATATTAATATGTTCAGAGGGAGGAGTTTGTTCTGCCCACTTCCCATCCACTACCCTCCCACTTTATGACTCAAATATAATTTAGCCCTGCCAACCCAATTAAGCCAGTCTTAAGGCCACAAAACACGTCGTTGATATCCTCTTTGCAGAATCTCCATGAACTGATTGGTTACTATATTGCTATGGTTTATGGTCAACTGACCACAACTAGAGTGCAAGACTATCATAACATTTCAGACCATGGAACTACTGTACCCAAAAAAAGGCAAGTTTGAGCTGCAATAACATTGGATAAAGCATATATTAGCTATGGGAGTATCACTGTTTTTTCCAGCAATAAACCCTGCATTATATATATATTTTAAATATTAACCCCTTAAGGTAAAGGGACATGCCAGGATGGTTACAAGTGTCCATGCATTAACCCCTTAAGGACCAGTGACGTGTCAGGAACATCACCGCTGTCCTTGCCTAAAGAACCGGTGATGTCCTGGCATGTCACATATTTTTTACTCACGCCACTCCTGCAGCGATTTGAGTAGTAGCGTGGTGTGAAATTGATTACTCCAAGACTGGAGCGGTCACTATCAGACTCCTGTTTGGAGCGCCGGCACACATGATCAGCCATGTGTGCCGGTGCATCGAACATCCCTATCTGGTCCTTAAAGTTAAACCAACCCCAGGACCACTGGTCCTTAAGGGGTTAAAGACTGGGGATGGTGCTGGCACGTCATGACTTTTGCAATCACAGTGCTCCTGCGGGCCAACTGTGATCCCTAGAGGAATCTAAAACTGACTGCTCCAAGGCCAGAGAAGTCAGTTCCTGCCTCTCTTTCAGTGAGCCGGTATATGTGATTGCTCATATGTACTGGCTGCCCGAATGAAGGGTACAAGTACCTGTGGGCTGCTGGTCATTAAATGGTTAAGCATTACTGTCCCTTTAACCCTTTGTGTGCCAGAGAGGTATCCAACTCATTGCAACTCAATGCGTTGGATACCTGTCTGGCACTCAAAGGGTTAAACTTTCATCTATGAGGCAATACTCAGAATTAGTGTCAATGATATTTAAAGGGATAGTAATAAAAAATATGTTGTAGAGTTTATCCCCCTGAGTAAAACAAGAGTACTCCCACTGTTGAACGGTGTTTCATTCAAAAGTTATTAATTTTCAAAGTTGAATTTTTTAGGTGCAATATCACAGTGGCCTGAAATTGTACAGTGGCGCTGTTGCTACACCATCCTATGGAGATTTATGGTCAACTGACCAGAGCTGTCCATAGGATCGTGTAGCAACAGCGCCACTGTACAATTTCAGGCCACTGTGATATTGCACCTAAAAAATTAAACTTTGAAAATTAATAACTTTTGAATGAAACACCTTTCAGCAGTGGGAGTACCTTTGTTTTACTCAGGGGGATAAACTCTACAACATATTTTTTTTACATTTTAAGTATTACTATCCTTTTAACTCTGCGGATAAACAACGTGTTAGCCATGTCTGTCAAGAAATGGGTTAAATTAGTTTGAAATTCACAATAAATATTAAGCAAATCTAATCTCTAATAATTATTTTTAAGTGTAATATTAAGTTAACACTGTTTACAGATGTGATAAATTAGTTAAATAGTACACCATAAATTAGAAGGCTGGCAGCCTTTTCATTTGGGAGTAATTAATTTATCAGTGCTCTCCATAGTTGGCTCTAAAATATAAGCAGCGTACGCAGTTGATTAGGGCCCCCCTTGAATTGTGGGTTTCATTCTAACAGTATGTGTTTTTTCCCTGACATACATCAACATATATTTGCACAATGAATAGATATCCCTTTAACCCCTTAAAGGGACAGTAATGTTTCAAAATAAAAGCAGCTCCAATTAATCTTCATAGTATTTGGCCCATGGAGAGTGCTATTTCAATACTATCAGAGTTGTAGTCCAAGAGTAATTGAATGATAAAGTATCCCCTCCTGCCCCTTTTACCTAATGTAAGCTGCCTCCCCTCAGATGTGGAATCTGGTCTTAAGACCTGACAGCTCACAGCAAGAGACAATCTTACTGTGAGAACAATGAAAACCCTGCCCCACTTGACAGGTTTTTCCCTTAAGCAAAATGAAGATTGTCCCTCTCTGCAAGTCATCTGGACACCACCTTGCTTCTCTGAGGTGAGCAGTGTTACATCAGTAAAAGGGGCAGGAGGGGGATACTTTATCATTCAATTACTCTTGAACTACAACTCTGACAGTATTGAAATGACACTCTCTATGGCCCAAATACTATGAAGATTAATTGGAGATGCTTTTATTTTGAAACATTTCTATCCCTTTAAGGGGTTAAAGGGATACAACTACAACAGTAATGAAATAACACTCTCCATGGCCCAAATGCTATGAAGAATAATTGGAGCTGCTTTTATTTTGAAACATTACTATAAGCAGGACTATAATGAAAATCACATACTGCAGGGTTGCTCTGATTCTGATGCAGCTCTACAGAACTACATTTTCATAAATGTCCTGCATTTAAAGCGGAACTACCACCCCACAAAAAGTTTCCCCCGAAGAATTATCCATCTGGCAACTAGCTGCTCAATAGTACTAACTGGCAGAGACAGTGACCAGCTCAGAGACATAGATGCTCTCACAGAGTCATATCTCACACAGAGACAGATGCACACAGATACCCACACTGACACCCAGAGACAGATATGCACACAGATGAACGCTGACACAAAGTGATTCAAAAGGTTAACGCACAGATGGAGGCTACTCTGAGCAAATTTCTGCTATTTTCTTGTCGACGCTTAAGCGTGTGACATCAGAATATCGTCTTTTTTAATGCAAGCAACATTATAATCTCAGCGTTTTGATGGTTGCCAAATAGAAGGCAACATTTCAAGAGTAAACCCACCAATTTACTAAGCTACTTATGCCAAAAATGGGCTTCTGTACCAGTGTTTCTGAGTCCTTAAAGGGATAGTAATACTTCGTTTTATCTTTATTTTATTTTGTAGGCATTAAAAAAACATGAAGAACGATATAAGTCTTATCTCTCAAACCTTTATGGTTTAAGAGATATTCACAAGTAATGTATCCCCCGTCCTGTACAGCCAGATCAGAAGGAAGGTGCCCAGGTAGACTGCAGAGAGGGACAATCTTCAATTAAGATAAGGGAAAAAGCTGAAAAACTTGTCAAGGGGGGAAGGGCTTTCATTGTTTTCATACAAAGAAGAATGTCCCCTTCTGCTATCTGTCAGGTCTTACAACTAGATTCACATCTGAGAATAGATGGCTTACACTAGGAAAAAGGGGCAGGAGGGGGAAACTTTGCTTGTGAATATCTCTTAAACCATAAAGGTTTGAGAGATAAGACTTATATCGTTCTTCATGTTTTTTTAAAGCCTACAAAATAATATAAAGATAAAACGAAGTATTACTATCCCTTTAAAACTGGGCAGGGCTGCATGGTGCAAATGTTACTGCAATGTAACCCTGCATAGATAGTCCTCTTTAACTCTTTCAGGGCTGAGCTGCTCTGCTTTTCACACCATGGCAGAGACACTGCTCTGCCAAGTGAAGAGTAGTGTGGGAGTGTATAGGAGTTTTGGGGTGTTCTTTTCCTTTGTTCTTTTGTAAATATCAGATTATTAAATAAGATACAGAAGAAATGATGAAACTTTGCCCTATTTCCCTGCACATGCTACTGAGGAGGTGTAATCAGGGTTTACTGGCTATAATGTCTTAATGAAGATGATGTGATTGTACAGTATGCATTAAAGTGATCATAGCTCTACTGCAGGGCTTAAAATGTGAAGTCCTCTGATACTAGCCAGACCTGAAAAGTTACTCGCCACTGTAAGCCATAACATACCCACCAGGGCTGAACTTTTACTCGCCAGGGCTGAATTTTTGCTCGCCATTGGCTAGTGGAGAGTGGAATTTTGAGCCCTGCGTCTACTGTATGCTCTGAAGTGCAGGCACAGGAATTGGAAGCTGCAAAACCTCTTGGAAAGTTGTCATTGACTGATTCATTTCTTTAAGTTGCAATGGCATCATTGGATGGATGATGAATGATTGCTTCACTTCTGTAAGTTTCTGCAGCAGCCTTAGAAAAGTGCCTTCCTTAGTAATCAAATGGCTTCAAATATAACTAGAGGAGGATTAAGGCTTCTATCTTGGTATATTCCAGAATGTGAAGTCCTATGGGAAGGCATTACGCTTTCTGCAAAGAAAGAGTTAGACTTTAAATGTTCTTCGTCATGGATTGTGTGACAACCGTGGTAACAGAAAACATAAGCAACAGCGTGGGTGTTCCAGGCACGGAGTTTACCAAGACTGAGGCTACGATCGGAGGAGGAGACGCAGGTGCGACCGGAGCTCCAGAGGATAGCCGGAAATCAGAGGGGACCGGAGAGATTGGTCACAATTACCCAGATAAGCGCACTTATTCTGGGCGTCTAGTAAGCAGAAACTCAAACTATTTAATGACATTAGCACTTGCTTTGAACATCTAGTAAGCGCATTGTCTCACTATTTGGGAATAGTTTTTGCCATTGACGAAGTTCGGAAAAGACTCTCTCTATTTTCCCTTGTCTCCTACACCTATGCATGTATGATTACATCCATCAGACGACTGATACCCTATAGCAGGGATACTCTGTAAGATTTTACACAAATTGTCCTATGAGTAAGCCCATATATTCAAATCTTTGGTGTATACATGTATATATTTTTATGTTTTTATATGTGTCATATTTTGTCTATTAGACAAAGATATAACAATAAATAATTAGTTTTTCTGTCTGTTCACATTTATATCTCTAATTATACTACACTTAAAGGGATAGTAATACTTAAAATGTAAAAAAAAATATGTTGTAGGGTTTATCCCCCTGAGTAAAACAAGAGTACTCCCACTGCTGAAAGGTGTTTCATTCAAAAGTTATTAATTTTCAAAGTTGAATTGTACAGTGGCGCTGTTGCTACACCATCCTATGGAGATTTATGGTCAATTGACCAGAGCTGTCCATAGGATCGTGTAGCAACAGCGCCACTGTACAATTTCAGGCCACTGTGATATTGCACCTAAAAAATTCAACTTTGAAAATTAATAACTTTTGAATGAAACACCTTTCAGCAGTGGGAGTACTCTTGTTTTACTCAGGGGGATAAACCCTACAACATATTTTTTTACATTTTAAGTATTACTATCCCTTTAAAGTAATTTTTTGCACTGTCCTTCCAACCCTTCTTTTCTTATGTTCAAATGCAACAGTGAAAGTGCTTATAATGCCATTAGCTGCACTAAAGGGTATGAACTCACGGGTATGATCACAGAGTGCTTTCCGATGGACACATTCCACCAGAGTTAGACTTTAATGCCTGTGAGACAGATGTAGTAAAATATTTGCAGTTGCTCCTATAAGGTAATCCTGAAAACCTTCACTATCTGTGTGTCCTGATGACAGGAATTGGGAGCCACTGACATAGAAATATAAAGAACTATGCAATGCGTTCCAAACAACTCCCCAGTGGAGGCATTAAAAGATGGGGCTATATTATGTGTCGGAAAGGGGGTCACTGTAAGGTAGACAGAGGCCTGTGAGAGCTCTTGCTTTCCAGGTTACCCCTGGATAATCCAGGGACAAGGAAGGAGGTATATGGTCCACCTGTTTCCTTGTACCTCATTCACTAAAGAAGAGGTGGCTGAGCCTACACATCTCTTGACTGGGAAATCCCACAATGCACTAAGGCTCTAAGAGAGGATGTAGAAAATTATAACGAATGGGACATAGCTCATAGAACAGGCAGTTCAGTTTACTTATAAAGTGACCAAACCCGATCTTCCTGTAACGTGTGTGAGTTGTTCACTGACTACAAGTTGACATGTAGAAGATTGGAACATTTCAAACAGAGCAATTGTGGTGTTATCTTGTAATAATTACTATAATATAACCCGACTATTAAAAAACATAATACCTGGTAAAAGTTACCTGTTTTTAGCTTAATATTGTATTCCAACATTAATTGTATCATCTAGCATTCATCTACATTTAAAATTCAATATTAAACCCCTGGTACTAGAGAGATCTTCAACACTTTGCAAAGCAATGTAGTGGAGAGCTCTCTGGCAACCAAAGGGTTATTTATTTATTTTGGGGGGGGGGGTTCCTGGAACTTCATTTAAGACTAAAGGGTTCCACCATGTGAAAACATTTGAGAACCACTAGCCTATGGGGCCAATTCCCCTTGGCTATTTTTATTTGTATTGCCTGTTTCTGCAATTACAAAAATAATTCCAGTGTGTTTACATACATAAGCAAGCCTGACTGACCAATTATTTTCATGTTCAATTAAATCATGAATGAAACTTTACCAATAAGAGCATTTTAAAACTTATAAATAACTTTTTAATTGCCTGCAGTGATTACACGTGTTGAAAGCCCGTGTTGAGCAATCAATAAATCAACTGACTTTACCAAACACAAAGCAAGTACAGTCATCACTTGGGTCACAGAAGCCATTAAGTGGAAAATATGTGACTCATTGTGGCTCATGTACAAAGATGAATTGGAGCAATTTTGAGTTAAACCAACTGTACAATAATGACTAAGGACAAATTACAAATTCTCACTGATTAAAATGTTAGAGAGGTTTCTAAGCTATTGTAAACCAACACCAATACTAATACCATTTTCCAGATTAGTATCATATCTATCTTATTTATAATTTGGGGAAATCTATATTCTATGTTTGTCTAGTAGTCCTTCTTTGGTATCCATATTATAATTTAACCCTTTGTGTGTCAGCGGGATATGCAACACATTGTTTTCGCAATGCATTGCGTACCCCCCTGGCACTCAGAAGTTTAATCCAAATTCTCTGTCCCCTGCTTCTATTAACCACCATTACTGCTGTGACCACATTATCAACGTAAAGGCAATTTCATCAGTACAAAATATGGAGAGAAACACTTCTACCAACACCAGTTCTCTCACCACTCCCTCACAATCTCATTGGCCTAGAAGGCTTCAAGTAGGGAGAGGTAGTGAGGTAACCCTAGTAACCTCCAGACAAAAGTGTGACTTGGGACTGAAACACATAGAGAAGAGGTGGGTTACTAGTGACAGAGCAGAGAAGATGCCAACATTGCTGAAGGTAATGGCAAAAATGATGACAGAGATGGATTCACAGGAGTGGACTGAGGCTTATCATTAAGGGTGCATTCAAACCAGACTTAACGTATGGTTATAACTGCACTACAAGGCTCAGACTCATCTTGAGTCTGTTGACAGTTGATGTTTACATCTCAACTCCATGATATATTAAGACTTTCTGTAAGCATCCATTGTCTACTGTATATAGTAATTCTATGAGAACACATAAGTAACAAGACCACTGCCTTCTATATACTTTCATTAAGAGCAGTGTTTTTTTTGAGGAATCTTCACTCACATAGGAACACTAGTATCTTTCAATAAGAGGCTCGTGATATACTCCCAGAGTGCCATTACAAGGTGATCCTGCTTTGTTATATATATATATATATATATATATATATATATATATATATATGTGATCATTGAATCTAATTGTACATTATTTGCATATGGTATTTGTGCGTTTTTATAATCTAAGTGTGGGATGGAAGTACACAGTGAAAGAGCTGTGTAACTTTATTGCTTTATCAACATGACTTGTGGAGGTGATGTTGGTGGTATCGGTATGTGCTGTCACTCTGTGACACTTGATATCTCCAAAAACAAACCCGGAGTCATACTCCTCTGCATCAGGAACAGTAAATCTTGCCACAATCTCTGACACATCAACATCATTTCTATTATGTACTCCAAAACCCTGGGAACTTCTAGGAGTACTTCTGCTGCTGCTAGTTGTGGCACCTCTGACTTGTTCATGGAGTGTCTCCCAATCAGACTTATGGTTGTGCTTCTGGTGGGATCTCAATGAGGATCCCACTTTCCCCATGGTCACATACTTGTTACACATACAAAATATAGCAATATATTTAGCTTTTGGCTCATGTCATGAGTAAAGTACTTCTGTACTGTAGACATCCTATACTGAGTGGCTCCTGGGAAGCTGCCACTACTGGGGCTAGATGTTGCAATTGTGCTGGTTGGTGTCAAAGGTGCTGCACTTCTGACAGCAGCAGAAACACTTATTATAGCCAGGGTTGTGGATGTTGATGATGAGTGTTGCTGATTACTCTGTGTGCGTGTGCCTGGGTGGGCATTGGACTTGGTGTTAATGCTTATGATAAATGATAGGTTAATTGTGCATTTTCAGGACAGGTGTTTTGGGGCTTTCTTGTCTCCCAGTCAGATGCAGCAGTTGGTTGAGCTGTTACACCTTCTTCCACTATGCAATCAATACTAGAAAGTGACTCAATGTCATCTTCAATGTTTTTAGAAGGTTTATTAATCGTATGGGTGCTGGTGGCGATTGAACTTTTGATAGGACTTTGACAGACTGCACCCTCCTCGGTAGGAGAGGGATCACTATCATCTATTGCACATGCTGCAGCAACCATGCCTGCAGTCTGTATAAAACAAGAAAGGGGGATGGGGAGAAGAGCGCAAAATGATCTGACAGCAGCAACTGTATGGAGCGATCAAACTGCCATATTAATAAACACTTACAAGAAAGATTCTTGTAAATGGACCCAATAATAGAAATTCTCTCATTGACAGCCTAGAAATAGTCCTCTCAGGTGTTCAGATATAGCCAATAGCATTCCAAGCTTCCCTCCTATAGGTATTCTGCATAACTTATAGAGGTACTTGAAACTAGAAATAGAAATATAGGACCCTATAAGGGTAATACTATGATGTACAAACACTGTAAGTAGCCCCTTGATGAAAGTAACTCACCACATAGAGTCAATGGCATATAAATATAAATATCGTAATGCACCAGAGTCTTATAACGGGTAGAGTCTACTTGGGCTCAATGTATTTTTATGGAAAAGTTTATTCTCAATGTGTTTCATGGGTCTTCTCCCACTTCATCAGGAGAAAATAGATAGTTTTGGTCTACCACATTTATCCACACGTTTCTGCATGGCTCCTACACATTTCACCCTAGCCATACCCTGGTGCATTTAATGGACATTACTCAACTACTGTATGTGTTTTTAGTGTAAAGTACACATTAGACCTGATTTTTGTGATGTTGTGCACTGGCCCTCCACAAAATACACTACCTTGTCTAGTATCAGTCTGATTTAGTCATAGCTCATGCCAGGGTTCATTTCTCGATCACCTATCAAATTTTTTATTTTATTTTATTTATCTTATTTTTATTAACTGTTCTTTTATTCCTAATATATCTCAATATAGACTTTTACTACAATACATTTATTTCTGCTATATAATATATATATGGTAACTAAGTTCTAAACTTTAAAATTTTTACCCCTTTATATTGTTCACTCATTCCAGGAATCTTTCCCCATATGTAGTTAATCTCAGGGCCTAATATTTGATGTTGAGGGCCATTTTGTTTGGGGCCACTAAGTGATTTAGTGTATCTCCAGTGAAACCCAATATAGCCCTGTATTGCTCCCTGATGGAGAGCAACTGATCACGTGATGGAGGTGACCCAGAACATCTAACTGGGGTGTATACCAAGAGAGAGATTTCCAGTAGAGGTTGTGAAGTGATGCCTCTATGATATGTTAGCCTCCTTCTAAAAGAGCATAAGGGTGAAGGTGACTGATCCATAAAATACCTCATATACTACACTTAGAGGGATTTTATTGCTGCTTTTGATTTTTGTCTGTTGTGGTAAGGATGTTTATCATCAACAGACCTATTCAGAATAAGGACTATTAAACTTTTGCAGTCATCTCAGCTGGATTCTGTGTTGTGAAGCAGTTAGTCTTTTCAGTCTCAAACATTATGATTATTAACCCTTTGGTTGCTAGATATATATACCCAGAGCATTTATGAGCAATGCACTGGGAACACCACTAACAGCAAAGGAGTTAAAAACTCCAACTCCTTGTGGTTTACAGGAAAACCATAATTTTAACAGCTATGCACCCTATAGATTTCCTTTGATAATAAAAGTGATGAATCATTCTGCATGTAACAAGACTTCATCCCGCTGTGTTCATACATTATTTCATCAACTTGCTCTGTAATCAGATGCAAGTTCTGACCTTCAGCTACTAACAGACCCATCAGAATGAAAATCCAAGCCTTGTAAGTTCTGTAGGCTTCACACTAAATAATTAAATAAATAAAATACACTAGAGAAACATAATGAAAAATCACATTTGACATCAGAAATATAATGGTCTATTTTTTTAAGATGAAATCTTTATTTGACCAGAAATTGCTGTCATATGTGGTAGAGAGATTTGTGAATTATTTACTTATACAATGACTGGCAAGGTAATACCCTTCTATTTTAGTAGCATCGTGAGTATAAATACTTGACTGAAATTCACCCCAAAGGAAATTAAGTTATAATTTTCATGGAGCAAATTTTGCCTTCAGATCTTACCTACTCACTTCATGGCTTTAGGAACGCTATAACAGGGAATGTAAAATGTGAGAAAGAAGTGATTACCTACCCTTCAGTGACAGGCGGCTTGGGATATGTTTGTGCTAATGTTACCTGTTGCTATACTTCTCTGAACTGTCACTAAAAAGAAATGCCATTTAAAGGAAAAGTAACACCTCCTAATAATAATCCCCCACTCAGCTTGCTATAGCCTGAGAAAACCTAATGTCCCCTATGAATTGAACAAAGGCACAAGTGCAAAATGCAGAGGGCCATTAGGATCTTTTTTGCTATTGTAAAGGTAAGTGGGGTTGTTACCAACTTTTCTTAACAACAGTTTAGTGTGGAAGTAGGTACGCCCAAAGCAATCATACTCTCTAGTACATACCCTGAAGTTCAGGCACATGAGTAAGAGACCAAAATCTCAAGTCAGAAAGTGAGTTGTACAGAGATATTGGCAACCCCAAACTACCCAAAATGCCCAAAGACTGTCCCTCTGCCATCGCCTTGGCACAAGCCATTTTCAGAGGAGAATTGTTGGCATAAGTAACCTGAGAATGAATTCCAGCACTTGTTTTTGTGCATCATCAAATCCATCTACCTCCTCCCTTAACTCTCTGAAACCAATTTAAAGGGATAGTATTGTTTCATAATAAAAGCAGCTCTAATTAATCATCATCGTATTTGGACTTTGGAGAGTGTTATTTCAATTCTGTCAGAGTTGTAGTTCAAGAGTAATTCAATGACAAAGTATCCCCCTCCCGCCCCTTTTACTAATGTAATACTGCTCATCCAGATCAGAAGGGAGATGCCCAGGTAGACTGCAGAGAGGGACAATCTTCAATTAAGATATGGGAAAAACCTGAAAAGCTTGTCAAGGGGGGCAGGGCTTTCATTGTTTTCATAGGAATAAGAGTGCCCCCTGCTGTTATCTGTCTGGTCTATAGACTGCATTCCACATCTGAGAAGAGATGGCTTACACTAGGTAAAAGGGGTGGGAGGGGAAACTTTGCTTGTGAATATCTCTTAAACCATAAAGGTTTGAGAGATAAGACTTATATCGTTCTTCATGTTTTTTTAATGCCTACGAAATAAAATAAAGATGAAACAAAATATTTCTATCCCTTTAAAACAAAGAACTGAACCAGTTCTGTGGCAAACCAACTGCAACAGAAAGAATAAATAAACATTGTTTAAAAAATGGGCCTGTAACCTTGAAAATGTTTACATACTTGAATATGTCATTGAAAACACTGTCATGTTAACCAAAACTCCAGCAGATGTATAGTTTAGGAAATATTCACACATTTATTTCAGGGCAAGTAAAAGTGAAAGTTTCCTGGTGCAGCTTATGAATCGTCACTGAAAACCTCCAACAGCGTATGTAATTTGACTGAAAAGCTTAAATAGACAATGAAAAATCACTGTAAAGCTTAATTAGCATATGGAATGTGTCGGGTACCAGCCGGGTACCGCAATTATCACACATTAGCCTATGGTACACTATGTGAATACCCCCTTAACTGTACAATTGCTGGAAAGCTATGAACTAAGGGGCTATGACATGGCGATGTGTGTCTGGCGATATGTAGTGAGCACATCACTTTGACGATGGAGAAACACATTGCCATATGCACTAAGATGTAGTTATATAGGAGGAGGGAGTGAATTTCATTAGCATGGAGAGTTGTCGAACTGCTGTCAATGTGTAAGTGACACCCTCCCTTACACATTGCTAGCAGTTCTACAACACTGAAGTCTGAGAGCATCATCTCTGCTCCCATTCTTACCAGCTGGGGGAGCAGAGAGGATGTTTTCAGGCTTCATCACCACAAACAGTACCACAAACCCTTGTGCACTGCATACCCCTGTGGCACTGAAAGGGGTGAAAAAATAGTGGAAAATGCTTGTTGTAAAACAGTTGTGCTGTGTGCAATGCACAAAGTTGCTTGCTTTGATTTGCCTTGAACCACTTAGAATGACCTCAAATGTATAATAAATGATAATCCTTAATGCTTTCAAAAATGCAATGAAAATAACATTTTTTTTCACATCTGATGGGATTGTGTTAAGGTCAGAAAGCTAATGACTTGCAATAACAACAAAAATTTGAAATATTAGCTGCATATTTATTCCTGTGTATGTTTATTAAATAAAACAAGTTCTGGGTACAGTAAACAAAGTATTACATTGAAGCACCTAAATGACATAAAGTCAATCATTTGCACAAAGTTTGTGGAATAGAAGTTATGCGGATGACAGTCGATACTTCGCCAAGCTGAATCCACTCTATCTATTAATGGAGGCTTCATCAAGCTGCAATGCTGGCACACAAGGTTTTACCTCTTTCAGTGCCACATGTGTATGCTATGCACATCACTATGGCACTGAAAGTGTTAAATGAGGGCTGTTGCTTTATCTACTATATAACAGAGACAGCAAACTGTCCTTAGGCTCCTTAGAGAGCTACAGTGAGACCCGACACAGGCTAATATTCGAGCTTAGTGCATTTGCAAACAGCCACATTGACATAAACACACCCACATGAATAGTCATAGGCTCATTAAACTGCATTCTATATGCAAACGAGTCATTGTTATAAAATCATAAACCTGTCAAAGGCATGGCAGATCCATGGCAAAGATGGTGGATTTTGGAGGATTAGTGGTGAATTTAAAGATATATGATGGTGAAGACATCTTAGGACATGCTTTCGATATGCCATCATCACAAATTCACCACCATATTGCAAACGTGGGCACTTATCACCCTTTAGTGCATCTACCTCAGTCTTTTACCTAACATGACACATAGGCAGTATTAACAAGGTTTTCAAGTATGCCAACTAGAATCAAAGTGAAAGGTCTATTTTAACCCCTTGTAAGATGGAGAGCTTTCTAAATGAGTTGGCAGCAGGGGGAGAATAAAAATTCCCTTTGATAAAAATGGGGATTTGGGGAATTCTTAGTACTCTTCTATAGTGCAAATGGTTTTCCCCAGATCTCCTCCACTTTTCATTTGAACAGACTGCCCATAGACACTGAGTTGACTAAGTCAATGTGATCAAGCAGTGATATCCTCAAAGCCTGACCTGTTGGTGTTTCATGGGTTAACGTCTGCTTTTAGATCAGTGGACATTTTGGGAATTATTATATGTCCCTCATAGGGCCATATGTTCAAAGATGTAGCAAAATAACTTTTGTCGTTTGTAACGACATTTCAAAGTACAGTATCGTTGAGCTCATTCATATTATCAGAGAGTGTTGGTTGTGATCGGAAATATGTTGTTTTGTCATTGAAGTACAATTCCTGACTGAAATTGTAGTATGTAACAACAAAAATGACGGTATATAGGTATGGTAAGTGTGCTTATGTTGTGTTCCTTCAATTATTATATGTTTCTCACCTTCAGAATCTTCACATTCCCTCCACTTTTTTCTTAAAGGGATAGTAATGGATCAACATTTAATGATGTAGATCTTAAAAAAAATAAAGTAATTGACGCCATTGTGATCCCTCAAACATTTATAATTTGAGAGATTTACAATTACAAAGATCCAACTTCCCTCCCCTTGCACTGATGTCAGGCTGTAGCTTACAGCAGGGGATCCTGGTCCTGGGACTGGCCGATGGCTCTTCAGCAGAGCCAAAATAGCACAATCTAAAAACAAATGCTTCATTGGAACGGTCTACAAAGTGTAGACAAAATATAGTTAAAATGATCCATAACTATCCCTTTAATGTACAAATTCTGTCATTTGCACAACATTTTTTTTGTTGTTGTATACAACAAATGTTCTTTTCCTCTGTACGACACTGGAGAATAATTTAGTCACGCCCTTGCCCCACCCCTTTGCCCGGCAATTCTGCAGTTGTGTCATTGTACACTCAATAGAAAATATATTCATGCAATGAGCTGCACACATTTCTGGCATTCAAAGGGTTAGCACAATCTTTTTTTTTTCTTCACAAACACATATGTGGAATTATAGACATTGCAACTGTGCAATATAAGATATATATAGATATATATGTGAATTTCACCTTCAAAACAGAATAAAAATAGCCTTGCTATTATCTGTAAACACACTTCTGAAGCTGTTCTTCTGCAAGTGTCACTCATGCAATTCAACCCCAAAGCTGCAATTCCAGTAATGCACTTTTATCTGTTATTATGTTACAAATTACGACAACCACACAATGTCACTCCAGGAGTCTGGTAAACATTTAAGTGGGAGATCTTATATTTTCATGAATTGCTTAGATAAATTGTTGGGAGGCATTTGACGTTGTGTGCTTGATGTCAGAGAGACATTCTGCTTTTTGCTACAGTATTATGACTTTGTTCTAGTTAAATTAAAATAATTAAAACTTCCTAATAACATCCTACATGTGTTAATATGGCCAGAAGATTTTAATTGCCCCAATGAATTTTGCCATTGTGTGTTTATTTACCTCTTTGAATGTCAGCAGGATGTCAAACGCATTGCAAAGCGCTCAGTCCTAGGTTTCATTCCCATGATGCATGACATCACTATTGCTTGGTACTGTATTAGCCATAGAAAATGTAGTACAATAAAATGATACCTTTATTAGCTAACTGAGTGGCTCTAGAATGCAAGCTTTCAAGACAACTAGGTGTCTTCTTAACCCCTTAAGGACCGGCGACATGCCTGGAAGTCACCATTTTTCTGAAGGACCGGAGATGGTCCTGGCACGTAATGTACTTTTTACTTATAGCACTCCTGCAGGAGTGATATAAGTAAAACGGGGTCTAAAAATTGACCTCTCCAAGACCAGATCGGTCTCTCTCAGACCCCCACTAGGTGTGCTAGTCACAGGTTACATGTTCTGGTGCGCTGTCAAAGATCAAACCATTCCTTTCCCTGGACCACTGGTCGTAATTTGGTCAAGGCATAATATTAATGAAGCTTTTCCTTTTGCATGTTGTCAGGAAGAGGATGTCACTGTTCAATTGTGCAAGTTTCTTTAGGAGGTTCTTCAGCTTCATTTGTATGTGGTACATTGTGGCATCTTCCATTGAATCATGGATAAAGCATGATAACATGTTAGCCATAGAAAATGCAAACTAGTATACGAAAGACAATACCTTTATTGGTTAACCGAGTGGCTCTAGGATTCACACTTACAAGACAACTAGATCTCTTCTTCAGGAATAATACGAATGAACCTTATTTTACCTGATTAAGAAACCTAGTTGTGTTGAAAGCTTGCATCCTAGAGACACTCAGTTACCCAGTAAAGGTATCACTTTTAAACTACTAGTCTCCTGCATAACTATGGCTGGCAGAACCAAAAAACTCAGACTCTACTCATTGCACATGGGTATCTTAAGTAGGCTTGTGTACTCTGCCTGCTTCAGTTTGAAACAAAACAAAACTGCCCACAGCTGCTATGCCTGTCTCCTTGACTTTATGACTATGTTATCTCTTGAACAAAGGCATATGTGTGAAAATTCATAAGGGCCTTTAGGATATTCTGGCCATAGGAAGGTAAGTGGTTATTATGAGGTTATTATTATTAGATGTTGTTACTACTCTAAATGGGAAAAAAAAAGACTGGATTACAGGCCCGGACTGGCCATCGGGCATACGGGCATTTGCCTGGTGGGCCGGTCTGGGCGTTTAAAAAAAATAAAAAATTAATCATTAAACGAGTTTGGGCCGTCTTTCACTTTCTGAAAGACAGCCACCTTATTACAAGTTTCCTGGTGGACAGGCAATCAATGTGCGGCCGTGCGGCACACCGCACGTGATTATAAGCCCCGCCCACGATGGGCACCCATGGGCTGCTCAAAAAATAAAAATGGGCTGCTCAGCCTTAAATGTCCGGGCCTATTTTTTGTCCCAGTCCGGGCCTGCTGGATTACAATGCATTGGAATGGCTCGCTGAGAGCAAAATCTCCCATAAAAAACTGTTGCTGGAGATTTTTATGCTATTATATTGTCTAACTTGCTTTTCTTAAGAATTACTCTTCAGGGAACTTTGGAAAACATTGAAAACACCATAATATTACAAATGCTCTCCTTTGGTCATTGCACTGGGATATTACATTTCACTTTGGCTCCTTATAGGATAATTTAAAGGGATAGTAATGTCAGAAAAAAGTACTAACTATATGGTAGATACAATTAAAAGACAGTACTTGCACTTATTCGTATCTCTCAGACCATTATGGTTTGAGAGATATAGGAAAATAAAGTTCTCTGGTCCCTCCCCTTTCTGCTTGACGAGCTATAAAGCTGTCAGAAGCAGATTCTGGTCGCTTGACCAGATGTGGCTCTTCAGCAGCGCTGATATAACGATATCTAAAGATAAATACTTAATTTGGAACGGTCTACAAAGTGTGCCTGGCTTGCAAGCACACTTTGTAGACCGTTCCAATAAAGTATTTATTTCTAAATAGCATGATTTCAGCTCTGCTGAAGAACCTCTGTCTGGTCAAATGACTGGAATCTGCAGCTGTCAGCTAGAGGGCAGACTTGAGTAAAACAGCCAGGAAAAGGTAACTTTAGCAAGTTATATCTCTCAAACCATAAAGGTCTGAGAGATAAGACTTACATTGATGTTAATCTTTTTTTAATGTCTACAATATTAAATCAACTTAAAATTAACCATTACTATCCCTTTAAGCTGCATCGTCCAAAGGCAGTTGTAGTTGTTTTTTTAACAGATCTAGAGCCAAAGTAACAATGCATGTCTTTATTTATGCTAGAAATTTCTGCTTCCTTTGCAGTGCATGGCAGACCTCGCAAGTTCAGGAGACTGAAATCATATTTACATTTTTTCTAATTAGATGCCAGCAGTTTTGTGTTTTTGCCCAGAAAAAGAGCCAGGAAAAACAAATATATTATCAAGGTATGTCCTTTATCACACAGTAGGAGTTTCCATAGCGACTGCCACAATCCAACTTTTAGGTTACTCAGGTAGTCAGACTTACAATGTTTATAAAGCATTCACATGAACAGAGGGCATTTACAGGAGCGCAACTTTTGATCTTGGTTGTAATACAATGGCATCAAAGAGTACACTGAAAAATCCACATTTCTGTAGATTTTCTTGGCTGTATTAAACTTTATTTTGATCTATTTCTCTTTAAATATTGTGTAGAATTTAACTTGGCATTACCATTTTTGTAATATAGTAATGCAATATTTAAATTTTTATTGGTTAAGTTACATTATTTGGTTTCTAAAATACATTGTTGATGTAAGGAGGAGGTGGGATCACAGAGATGGCATCTGAACTAACAACGCACTATTGGAGGATTTTTATTAACTGTTAAATGAAAGACATATCTCCTAAGCACCATAAGGAAAATAATTAAAGGGATAGTAAAAACTTAATATTTAATAAAATGTATATGCAAGGATTATAGTCCTGAATACAACAAGAGTACCCCCACTGCTAAGAGGTATTTTATTAAAAAGCTAAAGCAGCTGAAACATGACGTTTTTAGATGCAATATCACTATGACCCGAAATTCAACAGTGGCGCTGTTGCTACACATCCTATGGAATGTTCTGGTCAATTGACCATAATCTTCCATAGGATGGTGTAGCAACAGCGCCAATATAAAATGTCAGGCCACTGAGATACTGCACTTAAGAAATTCAGGTTTCAGGTGCTATAACTTTTTAATAAAACACCTCGCAGCAGTGGGAGTACCCTTGTTGTACTCAGGAGGATAAACCTTACAATATAAAGTTTGCTAAACATTAACTGTTACTAACCCTTTAAACATTCTCACTGATTTGAATGACAACCATTTAAATGCTATGAAGGCCTCCAACAGATTGCAAAGCAATGCACTGGGGACCTCTGTACCATTCAATGAATTAAAACCCCATTTGAATCAATAACCTTTTTTATTACATTCCTAACAATCAAAGAGTGAAGGACAAAGAACTTAGCACCAAGCATGAACTATTTTATGTGTATCTATTGGGAGGTCTGTGACATACACAAGGGAGTTTCTATATCTCTCTAATTTCCATTTGAGGGAGGTCAGATCACGGTCAGAATATTTGCTATTTCCTGTCTGTACTGTGGCTTCATGTGTTCTACAGATTCCATTAGAGCACTTTCTTAATGATAATCTGCAAGTATTAGGAGAAGATGGCTTTACTACATTTGTAATGGAAGCTCAGAGCTATAAAGGTTAATTACACTTCTCCTAGTTAAAGATTAAAATGAATCTGTGCCAATGTCTTTGAGAAGTCCTCTGGGTAGACTTGATATTATCCTAGACCTTTGTCTTTTTCTAACATTTTCAACCAGTGATTAACCCATGGATCACTATACCTTTATTTGCATCCCTAAACTTCATCAGATTTTATGAATAACCATTACAATTTTGTGAATATATAAAAATGGGTAAAAATATCAATACAAAGTCACACTTATTCATAAGTGGAATTACTTATTCATTGTTCCTGATGGCTCTATAAGCTGGATCATACCAACTGCATCCTAGAGGATAAATACAAATTGACAAAATTCCCATTGAATTAATTTGTTTTTTGTTTTTTTTTGACAATACATTTTTATTGACACGAAGAGTCATTAGTGAAGAACAATTGTGGACACAATAACCCTTTAAGGACTGAAAAAATCTGAGGTGGATTTCACTTAAAGACCGGAGCAATTCTGACCTTTTTGACTATGTCTTAGTTCAACAGTGTCTTCAACAGTGTTTTCCCCCTGGGTGAAAATCCCCATGTCCCTTTTCCCACCCTATTTTCCCACTTTTTTATTGATTAAATTTGGCAGTGTTTATAAATATATTACATAGCTCCACAACAATCACACTTCCAATTTTGGTAACTGACAGATTGATTTTTTTTAAATAAAAAATTTTTTTGAAAAAAAATAAAAAAAATTGTGTTGTGTTTTTTTAAAAAACCCAAAAGTTGATTTTAGCAGGTCAAAGATTGACCTGCATCCAGCCAGCCTCTAGCACAGTAGTGAAGGAGTTAATACCCTCAGCTGTTGCATTTTTTTAACCACTAGGTGTCTCCGCTCTTCTTTTCTGTCCCTTACTTTGATTGTAAGGGACAGACAGGCTGAGGAGAGACACAGAGGCAGTACTGCCTCTTTCGTTCACAACGCCGGTACTTGTGATCGCTGCTTGTAGCGATCACATTACCCGGCACCAGTGAAAGTGGCTGAGACTGAACGCGCCGGTACTGGAGCACTCAGTCTCAGCCTGGAATCAATGATAGCAGCGCGCCTCCGTGGGTCCTTAAGGCAAAACAACCCATGACGGTCCTGAACCATCATGGGTCATTTAGGGGTTAACAGATCTTGTTATCATATTAAGCTTGTATACTACAAGAATAAAAAAAAATATCAAAAGCAAAACAAACAACATAAGTTCTAATTCTGTGTCCCAATCTTAGCTAAATGTAAAGAAGATTTTAGTAGATATGAAATTGTAAGACATAATAAAAGAGTTAGTAAAGTAAGAGTAAGTGAGAAAGAGTAAGGAGAGTCAAGGGGAAAGATGCCAGGCTTGTGAGACAAAGTGAAGATTAGGCAATGCAACTTCATAAGATATTTATAACTTGAATAAATAGTTGTGAATTCTGTAGTAAATGATATAATTCGTCAACACAAGGTAATGTAACATAACCAATGCTTCCAAACAGAGTCAAAAGAAGGCCTGTATGTAGATCTGACAGATGTCAAACCTTCCATAGTCATAATGTGACAAACTTTTTCAAGTGATCAAATCTCCATTAAAATCAGTGGAAATATTTATTTCCTCTCTGTGGTGCAATTGGTTTGCTCCAAATTGGCTCATCTGCATGAGGTATTAAGGCTGCAGAAAGCAGAATCTGAACAATTCTATATAAAATAAACTACAGAACACAGGAGACATTAAAATTCCCACTGATTTAAAAGCAGCTTTTATCCCCTTGAATGATAGAGAGGTTTACTGTGGGATTATTACTTTGGATTTCTGCGTAAGACCCTAAAATGTGGCAAAGAGGAAGTGACACAGCATTCTAACCACTTCCAGTTTCACGGTTCTCTGTAACCTTAAACGTGAAAATAACATTTTATAATAACTTGGATAAGTTTGAAATATTTTCCAAGCTCACCTACATTTATCTTAGCCATTCTTTATTTAAAACTGTATCTTAGAATATATTTCACTTTATTTATTCACTACTTCATGCACATTAGCCAGTACTTCCCAGTAGGAAGTGGCAGTAAGGAGGGAGAGTGGAATGTTATTATTTGATACACCAGGCTGTGCCAGACAGTCCTGCCGAAACTGAATAATCTGACAGATAAATAAAGCTAAATATCTCAAACTCTAGTTTTAAATAAAGAATAGCTGACATGAACATAAGTGATTTTGAAAGCTATTTCAAAACCATCCAAATCATTATAAAGTGTTATAAAGTGTAAACTTTGCTCAGTGGGCTATATGACCTTGTACTCACAATTGGCATTTTTTTGTATTATGTTCTTTTGAATCTGACCACATCATATCTATGTTGTATTGAAGAGAATCATTGTGATCTACTGGGAAAATTGAATAAACAAGATATGTTTATTTTACACTATGCATTACTACAAAGTATATCTTTTTATTTCAGAGTCATTTTTCAAGAAAAATGTTTTCTTCTGAGGCTCTAAATATGTTACATATATTTTGTTAGCTTAAAAGGATTCATATTATTCAACTACTTTGTGTGTACTCCTATTTGAATTGCTTTTTCTAACATTTCCTTTGCGTAGTCTTTGTTTTCCTCAAATATCAACCAAAAGGGGGTAACTAATATTATCTATTCTCAAGCCTGCAATAAACGTCCTCAGAATAAGCATTATGTTTGTCGTCATAACCTTGTGTCTTCTGAAGGTTGATTGTGTAATTTCCCACTTGCAGCATAAATAAATCAGAATGAGATTGTATCAGGAATATAGTTCACTTGAAATGATTTATTGCCAAAATCTGCATTGAGTTTACAAGTTCCTAGTGGTATCATTACTATAGCAAGGGACATAATATATTCATAAAAAATAATAGTCCTTTGTTGACAATGTGGATGGTGTGAAAGCCTATAAATAAGCTTTTGATGACAAATTTAATTTACTCTAATAATGGTATACTCACAGTAAACAGTATAAACCAATTGCTTTTAAGATGCTCTCTCACACCACTACTTGAAGACAGCTTTACACACTAAAGCTGATATGGGAGGAATTAAGGCGTGAACCAACCGAACCAAATGTTTCATTGATTAAATGAGGCTTTTAACCTTTTTAAATTGCTAGAGGAGATCTCCAACACATTCTCAAAATGTTGAGGAGGTTAAAAGCTCCACCGAAAAAATGGGAATTTGTATTCATCCCCTGTGGTGTACTTGGTTTGTCCCAATATTGCTCCTATTCTTCTTCATACATTAGTCTCACTGTCATAAAAGCAGCAAAGAGCCATTGACCATGAGTGACAGAGCTACAGGATTTAGATTATATTTATTTTCATCATAATGTCCTTGGGTTGTACAGCTAGGGGCATAATTAGCAGAGAAATGGAAGTGGTTATGCCACTCTACAGATCTCTATAGGTAGACCTCACCTAGAGTATTGTGTACAGTACTGGAGACCCCATCTCCAGAAGGATATAGATACTCTAGAGAAAATTCAGAGAAGGGCTACTAAAATGGTGACTGGTTTCCAGGAAAAGAAATATAAGGATAGACTAAAGGATCTGAACATGTATAGCTTGGAGGAGAGAAGAGAGAGAGAGGGGATATGATAGAAACATTCAAATACATGAAGGGATTCAACAAAGCGCAGGATGGAAGTACATTTCAAAGGAGTAAAAATGTTAGGACAAGAGGCCATAGTCTAAAACTAGAGGGGCACAGGTTTAGATGTAATGTAAAAAGGTTTTACTTCACTGAGAGGGTAGTAGATAAGTGGAATAGTCCACCAGCAGAAGTGGTAGAAGTTAATACAGTGAAAGAATTTAAGCATGCACGGGATCGGCATAAAGCTGTTGAAAACAAAAGAAAAGACAAAGGACCAAAAAAGATTTGAGGTTTTTGCAGCAGGAAAATGAGCAGACTAGATGGGCCGAATGGTTCTTATCTGCCATCAGATTCTATGTTTCTATATTTAAGCTGAGATAATTCAAAATGTTGGAGCTGTTCTGACACAAAACAACTGCACCCTTGGGGACAAATAAAAATTATTTAAAAAAAAATCCCATTGATTTAAAGGGGACACACACCTCCTAGGACAAAACTGAGATAAGTACAGTATCATGTTAGAGGGAGAAAATAATGCAGACCTGCATTTTTATTTTGTCCACACATCTCTTTTTCCCATATTAAACCACAGTTTAACGAGATTCTTGTGTTGCTGTGGCAACAGTAAAATTGTATAATGTCAATTTCTTCTACTCTGGTGATGCCAGTTGCTCAAGTTCCATTGAAAATTCTTGACACATGCTGCCCCTTCAAATTTCATTCAGTTATATAAGGTGGGAAGCCAATTATTATGACTTTTGATGTATTAGGCTTATATTCTAATTTCAAAATTAGATTATGTTTGGATGCGGTAGAGTATTTTTTATCCTTTGATCCAAAGATGTTATGTCGCCAGGCAGTGTTTATTTTGAAGTTTAGAGATTTCATTCTAAACCATATTTTTTTCAGATTTGTCAGTGATGCTATGGGCATGAGATTAACCACAAGTTATGCAAATGTATTCATGGGTCATTATAAAAAACATATTTTGTCTCCCAGTGAACCATATGGGATTGATCTAGTGTTTTATGTACTTCATGGACTACCTGTTTATTATATACAAGGGACCTGAAGATAGGCTCATTTCTTTTTTTGAGTTAGTAACAATAAAGGGACTTAATTTTGATAAAAATAATCTTATATTTTGAATTAGGACATGATCAATATCATAACAAATATTAGAAAACTGAAAAGTGGCAAGCATTATTTACATTTTTGGAGTTGTCATGATTCCCAAATTGATATATAATATTCCATTCAGATAAGTAAATTGGATTAGGAGGAGTTGCTGCCTCGATCATCAATTTATGGAAGCTGCTAAAGACCTGAATACATTTTTGGAAATAGGGTCCCCCAATAAACAGACTTATAGACTTATTACCTTCCTGTTGTATGGATTCTTTATAATTATAGTTGTGTGAGTTTTTTCAAAGTTGAATGACATCTCTTGATGATGAGGTTGTGGGTGAAGAAACGCTATACTATACCTTCAGTCAGTGAGATTCCTTGGAAAAAGATAAAAGCTGGAGAGTCAATAAAGATAACTATGAGAGTAGAGTAATACATACGACTGCAGAGAGGCTTGTAGCCTCTATTCTTGCAAGTTTTAAATTGGCTTATATTTTATTTACTTTATGCATGCTAAAGCACCTTATATGCTACAGTATGTTTGTAGTGGTCTTCCCTCCTTTCTTTTTTCTCAAGTTCTTCAACTCTGGTGATGCCACTTCCTCAAATTCCATTCAGCCCTCTTAGATTTATGCTGTTTTTTCATGTTTGTTTCAGGAAGTTTGTGTTAATGATCAGTATGAAGTTTAAACGAAGAAATATGCAGAAGGAAGCTGAAAAGAACTCAGTTTAGTGCAGTTGTTTTGTCCACAGTATTGCTTCAGTTTTACTACATCAGCCCTATTATTTTTTTCCTCTTTGATAATCAGTCAGCTTTGCGTGTGGTTATGTAACTACAGGATATCTCTAGCTCTTTTCTGCAGGAAAAGTTGGAACCTGTTCCAGATGTAGAAACAAATAATTAATGGCACTACATGAGGGCAGTATTCAAACTACACACAAGGTCCACAGCCAGACTAAGAGACACTTGTCACCTCAATCCACGGTGCAGCTAAAGGAAATACCAGTCCTTGAATTTACTGTAGAGAGAAAAATATTGTGCAGGAATGTAGAGATACTGAAAACAACTTTATTCATCAAGTAATAGAGACAATACATTGGATAATTATTCTCCCGCGTTTCACATGTGAGTGCTTAATAATAATAATGATTAAGCACCTAGCTGCGAAACGCGTGAGACAAATTATCTAGTGTGGCATCTGTGTTACTTGATGAATAAAGCTGTTTTTAGTATCTCTATGTTCCTGTGCTGTTTTCTTCTCTCACCTGTTCCAGATGTCCAAACATACATAACAGCCTACATTTAACAAGTAATTCAATCAGCTAAAAGGGAGAGAGGTAGTGATTCTGCAGATATCAACATCAAGATAATCACAGAAGTGAATATTCATCAGCTACTCCTCACTGATGAGGCCCATAAGTGCCAAAAAATTAAGTCTGGGGTTTGCTGGTATTCTTGTGTCAACTCAATATACAACTCAATATGCAAGTGGTTGTTTCTCCTTTGTAATAGCAGTAGAAAGCTAAATAATAGTATTCCTACTAGAAGAACAGGCATATGCATGCTTTAGTTTATTCTTAGTGAGTATCTGAATATCTTGCTCTCAGTGTTTAGAAAGACCAGCTAAATCTCCCGGTTGCAGCACAAAAAGGCTGGAAATGCATGTTTAGGGTTTGTTAGTATTCTTGTGCAGAAAGACATTGCCCTGTATTTTTGGGTTCAATATGCAAATGGGTATTTCTCTTTTGTAATGACATTAGAGAGCTAAATAGTTCTATCCAAAGAAAAAGCATATTGCTGGAAGTTGCAGCAAATACATTCTACATGATATACCTTAGAAATACAGTGGTAGTCATTTACTTCTAGAAAACATTGTTGTGAAGGTCTTCACAACAATCCATTCACAGGCTTGCCCACAAGGGTACCAGTAAATAAGATAATGCTGACACCTAGTGAGGGAGAATTTATTTAAAGTGTATACTGCCCCTTGTGTTTGGCTTGCAGGGGGTGTAAAGTGGATGGGGCATGGGTGATAGTAGAGTGGGGATGGTGCTGCTGCACTAGCATTGGCCCTGTGAATGATCCTACAAATAGTACTCTATAGCATAGGTTTAAAATCTAGTCAGTTTCTGTTTATTAAAGCTCAGTGAATTTCTCTGTAGTCGTAGTATACTGTAAATGGTTTAAAGTGTCAGTATCCATAAAAGTATGGTGACTTTCAAGTCACAATCAGTTCTATATACTGATCTAAGACTGATGTACTAAAAGAATTGGTAACAGGGTATTCTCAAATGCATTGTGGGGTGTGTTTATAAAGTGGGGTCAGCTGTAAGCTATACATACTGTACTGAGCAAATTCTGCAGTCTGTAACATTGTTTTTAGCATGACTAAACCTAGCTATTTTTCACTGAATATTTTGTGTGCCTTGGAATGTTTCTCATATTGATCCACTGGGCACTAACACAGGTAATCCCCTTTTTAAGTTTACCAATGTCACTCTGTGATAGCACAAAATCAGACTCTTCAGCCTAATTTGAACAATACTGGGCTAATCTTGCTTTATGCCTTTGAGTGCTAGAGGGATATACCACACATTTCAGAGCAGTGCATGGCATACTCCTCTCGAAAAAAGGATCTGACTACTCTTCACCACCACACACATATCGATGTTAAGATAAAAAGGACTCAGCTCTGACCCCTCTTTCCAAAGTTAAATATAAAAAAGAAAAAACAACAGAGGTTCCAAAAAACATTTAGGCACATATATATCCAAACTCAGCATCACGATTTTTAAAAAAACATCAGTATGTCTTTAAATGATTGGAATAGGGGCAACATGCCAACAGGAGCATCTCTCATTCCTCCATACCCAAATTGGAGACAGAACAAAACAAAAATTTGCACCGTAGAAACACACCATTCCTAAAAACTGTATGTGGCTCATGAAATAGTAAAAGCACTTCTTTATTAAGAAATTTTAAATTCAAACCTTTGTAGACAGTCTATACAGTAGACATACAGGGGTCAAAAACTTATGAGGTGGGAAAGAACAGAACTATCTTAATCTATCCGATCAATGCGTTTCGCGCCTGTATGGATGATTAAGCGAGATTGGTACAGATGGTTCACTCCTTAATTCCTCCCATATCAGCTTCAGTGCATAAATTTGTCTTCAAGTAGTAGTATGAATTTTAAATTTCTTAATAAAGAAGTGCTTTTACTCTTTCATGAGCTGCATACAGTTTATAGGAATAGTGTGTTGCTACGGTGCAAATTTTTGTTTTGTTCCCTTTTTCCAAAGTGGCAACTTTGAAATACAAAGATACAACTGGTATCAATTTACAAAATACAAAGTTGCATGAAAGGACAAAGAGGAAGAGAAGGGTTTAATCTACAGACTGCAACTAATGTAACAAAATAAAACTCACACAAATCAAATGAATGAGTATCTTATAATATATTAAAACCCAGATTAAGAGTTAAAAAATATAGTTTACATAGTGCAAAAACAAAAAAAAACATAAATACAAAGACACAAAACTAGAATTTATGGCTTACAGAGTAACCAAAATGCAGTTTATATACTACATATACATCTCACCCCAAAAAGTTAATAAACTCTCATACACTATAAATCTAACTTATAATATAAGACTAAAATATGATATTCACAATACCCTATACATGTAGAAAAAAGTTAAGAATTGTAACTACAATGTATGTCTGAATTAAAATTAGCAACATAGCCATATAAAGCTTGCACTGAGTGACAAGCTTTATACGTCTGGATCGTACAATCAAAATGCCAGCCGTGAACTCAAAATATCCAGCAACGCATTTCGCACCGCAGGGTACTTTATCAAGCTTAGGATATCTTTTTGCCTTTTTTTCTACAAGTGTGGGGTATTGGGAATACTATAGTTTAGTGATGAGCGAGCGTGCTCGGCCGATGCTCGGATCGGCTCGAGCATCGCTCTGCTCGGCACATGGCGGTACTCGTCGAGTACCGCCATGTGCTCTCCCGCCATGTTCGGGTGGCGGGGATCTGTGCCGGAAGAGGCACAGATCCGAAGACGCTCCGCTGGACCACCAGGGACTGGAGGTACGGGGGCATTGCGGAGATGAAGGGGGCATTGCGGAGATGAAGGGGGACATTGTGGAAGAGGGGCATAGACTCTATGCCCCTCTTCCACAATGTCCCCCTTCATCTCCGCTATGCCCGTCTTCCACAATGTGCCCCTTCATCTCCGCTATGCCCCTCTTCCACAATGTGCCCCTTCATCTCCGCTATGCCCCTCTTCCACAATGTCCCCCTTCATCTCCTCTATGGCATAGAGGAGATGAAGGGGGACATTGTGGAAGAGGGGCATAGCGGAGATGAAGGGGCACATTGTGGAAGAGGGGCATAGCGGAGATGAAGGGGCACATTGTGGAAGAGGGGCATAGCGGAGCTGAAGGGGGACATTGCGGAGCTGAAGGGGGCATTCGGAGATGAAGGGGGCATAGCGGAGATGAAGGGGGCATTGACCAGGCACCCTCCCCTCATCAGAGCAGGGGGTGCCTGGTGTCGCCCCATTCATTTCAATGGGGCTCGGGTGCTCGGCCGAGCACTCGAGCCTCAGGGGGTGCTCGGTCAGAGCACCCGAGCACCCGAGCATCGGGGTGCTCGCTCAACACTACTATAGTTTAGTCTCATATTATATGTTAGATTCATTATTTGTATTATATAAACTGCATTTTGGGCATTCTGGAAGCCATAAAGTCTAATTTTGTGGTTTTTGAATTTATGTTTTTAAATGTTTGCATTTATGTAAATTATATATTTTTGACCTCTTACGCTGGGTTTTAATAAATTATAACATACTCTTTAATTTGATGGGTGTGAGATTTATATTGTTACATTAGTCACATAGTCTTTAGATCAGATCCTTGTCTTCCTCTTTGTCATTTCATGCAACTTTGCATGTTTAAAGTAGATACTGGTTATATCTCTGTATTTCAAGGTTGCCACTTTGGCACTTTGGAAAGATGGGTCAGTGTTGAGTCTGTTGTATCTTAATACCCCTTTTTAAGTTTAATATTAACTTGGCTCTTTGGAATTGTGTGTTGCTTATTCTCATATTAGTATGCCATAAGCAGACTATCTCACTCACCTACTTCAGTAACCTGAATTCCATTTACCAAGTGTCAGGTATACTTTGAAATGTGAAATATACATAATAGAATTGGAATGGAAGACAGGGGTACAAGCCAAGTGATATATTCTGTGTAGCATTGATAATACTCCTTGATTTGATTAAAGTGGACTTGTTGCCTACACAGATTTTAGTCTCACTAAACATATCCATTTAAACTGTCTATAACTGGTGTTTTTGTTTTACAAACTGACTAATAGTTTTAGAGATTTTTTATTTAGTTGTTGGTGATACTAATCTCAGTTGAGTTTTGTTCACTGATGTCAGATAAAGCAATCATGTCCAGAAAATCATCTCTTTTCACCTTCTTAAATTTCTCAGTTTCCCCAGAGGGGTGGCATATATTGATAATGAGGAATATTCATGTAAATACTTTCAATGAGAGGAGGACTTGGAAAGGTGATAGGTGCTCTTACTCACAACAACCAATTAATTGTACTTTCCACATCCAAAATGACAAGAGTCAACACTGTTCCTAAATGAACATTGTAAATAAAATACCGATTGCTGTGATATGAAAGCATGCACCTTATCAGTTACTGATTAAACCACCCCAACTTGCGTAAATAAATAAACTAAGGGCCCTTTCTTCCTATGGTACAATTCTCCTTTAAGAAATATAAAGGCAAGTCAGTCTTAATTTTAGTCAGTGTGATGACTTGCTCAGTTCAAAATATCACCAAGAATAAAAGGTCAAATGAAAGTAAACGTCTGACTGTGTAAAACATGAGTGCTTATTGCCTGTAAAAGGCAGGTATAGCATTTGACCTTGATATTCTAGGCAATGGCTGAATTTTACATAGGAAAATTACAGTGGAGGTTGAAAAAGCCACATTGACTACAACTCTTTTTATAATGATGTACTGGATGGGATACTTGTTTTTATATTGATCCAAACAAAAAACATTTGACAATTACAGTGCAATTCAAAATATAATTTCTAATGCAATAACAATCTGGTCTTTAAAGGGATAATAATGTTTCAAAATAAAAGCAGCTCCAATTAATCTTCATAGTATTTGGGCCATGGAAAGTGTTATTTCAGTACTGTCAGCATTGTAGTTCAAGAGTAATTGAATGATAAAGTATCCCCCTCCCGCCCCTTTTACTGATGTAACACTGCTCACCTCAGAGCAGCAGGGTGTGTCCAGATGGCTTGCACAGAAGGACAATCTTCAATTAGCATAAGGGAACAACCTGTCAAGGGGCCAGGGTTTTCATTGTTCAGTAAGAAGATTGTCCCTTGCTGTGAGCTGATAAGACCAGATTCCACATCTGAGGGGAGGTGGCTTATACAAGGTAAAAGGGACAGGAGGGGAATAATTTATCATTCAGTTAGTCTTGAACTACAACTCTGACAGTATCGAAATAACACTGTCCATGGCACAAATACTTTGAAGATTAATTGGAGCTGCTTTTATTTTGAAACATTACTATCCCTTTAACTAGATAAACAATCTCCTTTTATCATTTGTCATATAGAATGTTTTAATTTTGCATTAATTTTTATTAATTTAAAAACAAACTGTAGCTCTAGTAGTACCATTATAAAGATTGAACCAATCAGAGGCAGGCAACCTGTAGAACAATCAGCTGCTATTAAACTACAAATCTCATCATTATGTATGTAAAATTACCATAATTTGAGCCCAAGATAGCCACTGAAAGACAATTATCCAGCAGTGAATCAATTTGCAAAGCAGGAGAAGGTCAGTTCTCAGCTCCACAATCCAAAACGACAGTACAGACAGCAACATGAATAAGAAATTCCATTTACTTACTGGGGCATTAGAAGAAGAATAGGATACTTTACATGAATGGGCATAATATTCAAGAAAGGCTTCTATTTACATATAAATTTCCCTTTCATGGTATGTTTGAAGGGTAACTCTCTAACTCACACTATAAGGGCAGTATCTCATGAGATAAACATGAGACACTTACAGAAGATTTATGGGCAGGAAAGTGCTCCTCGGAGCTACACACTAAAGGGGTTACGCAGAGGGGAGACATGACAGGGCTAGGATTTCTAGCCTATGTTGGGGGGTGGGCTTTGTTGGGTATTGTTGGAAGCAGGAATGACTTTATAGGTTGCTCTCCCCATCCTCTTTTTGATCCCATCAGCAGGCTGGTGGGTATTCCGTCCCTCCCTCTTTTGTGGGCAATTTTCATTTATCTTGGGAGTCAGAGTAGAAAGTGATAGGGGTTATTTAAGGTTTCTGTCATAGTGGGGTGGGGGTCCTTGGCAATTTAAAATGGTGGATGGTCACATCTAGTTTTCTATTAGGACAAAGGGTTTCTGGAGAAGATGATGTGGTGTCGACAAGCAGTACCCAAGCAGTGCTATGGTGATAATGGATGGAATAATTACAAAAGGGTTGTAGTAAATTAGAGACACATAAATTGTAATTCCTGGCCACCTCTACCTGTCACTGGTGAATGCTGGTGGAGAAAACATTCTAATTCTGGGCATTTATTCCAGATGAACAGACTCTCCAAAATAAAGGATAGGAATGCAAGTGTCTTAAATACTTGCAATCTGCAAGCAACAGCATAAGCCTGCAATCCATCCATCACCAAGGTCTCTCTTTTTTCTCTTTCTATATATATATAGATGCACCCTCCTACTACTAATTTGGCAGGGAGACCAACAGAGGTGAAACGGGTGCAAGAGGGACCCCTTGCTTCCATACTACCCGAACTACCAGGTGGGAGTGGGTGGGTGGGATCAGGAAACTCTTTCGCGTCAATGTGGGAAAACCTCACACAGCATCTGATTCTTTTTTACTTGAGTAAATGTTGATTCGTTGAGGAGGCTGAGAGGCTTCGGGCGTCTCCTAACCAAAGTGGCTAAGCAGTGGTGGTTTGTTGAGGAGGCCTCCTCCTCTGGCAATCAGAGTTGCATGCCACACCCCCTGACAGTGAACCAGAAACACTTAGAATTGTATATATACATATATATATATATATATATATATATATATATATATATATACTACTGTTCAAAAGTTTGCAGTCACCTCAGAAATTCCCTTGTTTTCCATGAAAACATACATCAAATAAGTTGCAGAATGAATAGCAAATACAGTAAAGATTTTGACAAGGTTAGAAATAATGATTTTTAATTTAACGGATAATTGTGTCCTTCAAACTTTGCTTTTGTCGAAGAATCCTCAGTTAGCAGCAAATGTAGATATTACATTACAAATCAGCCGTTTCCAGCATAATAGTCATTTACAACATAACAATGTCTACACTATATTTCTGATCCATTTTATGTTACTTTAATGGACAAGATTTGCTTTTCATTCAAAAACAAGGACATTTCTAAGTGACCCCAAACTTTTGAAAGGTAATGTAAATATAATAAAGCAATTCAGTTTTATTGTAAATAGTTATCTTATTAACTCTTTAAGGACAGGGGGATGTGTGATGCATTACACACCCCTACTGTCCTTTCAAGGGTTAAAGAAATTATAAAATTACATTTGTATCAATAGTTTATAGAAAAAAAACAGAGGGGGTGCAAAACCACTCTAATGTAGCAATTAAATGTAAGAAAGGACTGATACAATTGAAGATTCACCCGGTTATTCATAATAACAACCGGTTCAACAAACAGGGATATATATCTGCCCTGATACGGATAACCTTCTCTCTGGATCTCAAAAGATGTACTGGAATCCGATTCAGTATATCAAAAACGTATTAAAATTATAAAACAAATAGTGACTGAGAATGAAAAAAAGCCCAAACGCTAAATGTGTTTCGAAGCTAATGCTTCTTCATCAGTAGCAGGGGTACTTCTTGGAGATCCCTGACCATTGTTGGGTGCAGCATTCAAGATTAACTACTGATGTGACTGAGTGGGGGCAGTCAAGATACTTACATTTGTCTGGCTGACCACTAGCAAGTGGTCATATATACTGTGAGTGCAGTGTTAAAATGGTGGTGGTGTTTACTACCTTGGAACTATTACACAAGGAGCGCCCCTCCTTTGTTTTGTTTTTCTTCTATCAATAGTTTATGTTAAAATATTTTGGCTGTAAACTTTTAATCTTCTTTTGGAGCTCACATCTAACTTTGCATCATTATAATAGATCAGACTGACATTCCTTGCATCCTCTTTAAGAAACAAGTTTAAGTAACAGGTTGTTGTCAAGATAATTGACTGCACTCAAGACAGCTAACTACACACAAGACAACTATCTACAGTCAAGACAGCTAAGTACACCCAAGATAGCTAACTACACACAAGACAACTATCTACAGTCAAGACAGCTAAGTACACCCAAGATAGCTAACTACACCCAAGATAGCTAACTGCACTCAAGACAGCTAACTACACTCAAGAAAATTAACTTACAGTTGCTGGAATTAGATATATAAGATTAAAAGAAGGACAGGAAGGAAGAATGATGAGTTAAAAAATCTAAGTCTTATAAATCAAGTAAACAGAGTGAATCCAGGGAATGGTAAAATATAAATCTGTCAGTGATGGTTATGTAACTCCCGAATGCCACCCCTTCAGTATGCACAAGAGAATGGATTAAAGTTACACCATTTCCTCTTTGTCTTGTCTATTACTTAGCATCCAGGAGGTTAAGCTACGACATTTATATTGTTAAGACAATTGTATTGTTACATAGATTAACCCCCTTGGATGCAAGCAAAATCTCCAATCTTTAGCATCCAAGGAGTTAATACCGAAAGCCTACATTATTCATTCATAAACTTGTATCCGTACCATACTGTAATGGAAGTGGTGTTATTTGAAACTCTGACTTTGTAAAGGAGACATTCTGACACTGGAGACGTTTTGAACCCGCTGTAGTATTATATATATATATATTACTGTTCAAAAGTTTGCGGTCACCTCAGAAATTCCCTTGTTTTCCATGAAAACATACATCAAATAAGTTGCAGAATGAATAGCAAATACAGTAAAGATTTTGACAAGGTTAGAAATAATGATTTTTAATTTAACTGATAATTGAGTCCTTCAAACTTTGCTTTTGTCGAAGAATCCTCAGTTAGCAGCAAATGTAGATATTCCATTACAAATCAGCCGTTTCCAGCATAATAGTCATTTACAACATAACAATGTCTACACTATATTTCTGATCCATTTTATGTTATTTTAATGGACAAGATTTGCTTTTCATTCAAAAACAAGGACATTTCTAAGTGACCCCAAACTTTTGAAAGGTAATGTAAATATAATAAAGCAATTCAGTTTTATTGTAAATAGTTATCTTATTAACACTTTAAGGACAGGGGGATGTGTGATGCATTACACACCCCCTACTGTCCTTTCAAGGGTTAAAGAAATTATAAAATTACATTTGTATCAATAGTTTATAGAAAAAAAACAGAGGGGGTGCAAAACCATTCTAATGTAGCAGTTACATATAAGAAAGGACTGATACTCACAATTGAAGATTCACCCGGTTATTCATAATAACAACCGGTTCAACAAACAGGGATATATATCTGCCCTGATACGGATAACCTTCTCTCTGGATCTCAAAAGATGTACTGGAATCCGATTCAGTATATCAAAAATGTATTAAAATTATAAAACAAATAGTGACTGAGAATGAAAAAAAGCCCAAACGCTAAATGTGTTTCGAAGCTAATGCTTCTTCATCAGTAGCAGGGGTACTTCTTGGAGATCCCTGACCATTGTTGGGTGCAGCATTCAAGATTAACTACTGATGTGACTGTGTGGGGGCAGTCAAGATACTTCCATTTGTCTGGCTGACCACTAGCAAGTGGTCATATATACTGTGAGTGCAGTGTTAAAATGGTGGTGGTGTTTACTACCTTGGAACTATTACACAAGGAGCGCCCCTCCTTTGTTTTGTTTTTCTTCTATCAATAGTTTATGTTAAAATATTTTGGCTGTAAACTTTTAATCTTCTTGTGGAGCTCACATCTAACTTTGAGGCATTATAATAGATCAGACTGACATTCCTTGCATCCTCTTTAAGAAACAAGTTTAAGGAACAGGTTGTTGTCAAGATAATTGACTGCACTCAAGATAGCTAACTACACACAAGACAACTATCTACAGTCAAGACAGCTAAGTACACCCAAGATAGCTAACTACACCCAAGATAGCTAACTGCACTCAAGACAGCTAACTACACTCAAGAAAACTAACTTACAGTTGCCGGAATTAGATATATAAGATTAAAAGAAGGACAGGAAGGAAGAATGATGAGTTAAAAAATATAAGTCTTATAAATCAAGTAAACAGAGTGAATCCAGGGAATGGTAAAATATAAATCTGTCAGTGATCGTTATGTAATTCCCAAATGCCACCCCTTCAGTATGCACAAGAGAATGGATTAAAATTATACCATTTCCTCTTTGTCTTGTCTATTACTTAGCATCCTTGAGGTTAAGCTATGACATTTATATTGTTAAGACAATTGTATTGTTACATAGATTAACCCCCTTGGATGCAAGCAAAATCTCCAATCTTTAGTATCCAAGGAGTTAATACCGAAAGCCTACATTATTCATTCATAAACTTGTATCCGTACCATACTGTAATGGAAGTGGTGTTATTTGAAACTCTGACTTTGTAAAGGAGACATTCTGACACTGGCGACGTTTTGAACCCGCTGTAGTATTACCACAGCGACATCTCCATAGTAAGTCTTCAAACCCATCCTTTTATATTGATCAGGCTGTAATGTATACACTAGATCATCAAGAGGGAGATATAAATTGTATTAAACCATACTGCATGACAACAACATTGTGTTTGACAGTGAAGCCCTTCCAGAAATGGAACTGGGGAACTGCCAGTTTTGTCCTGTTGTTTAAATAGCTTGATATTCTTACTGATAAAAACTCTGGCTATGAAATCCATACACTTTCATTGGTTCCATTAAACTCAAAAAAGAAAGTAGCACTTAAAGTCAGAATAGGAAAACTTTATAGGTATATGTTTTTACCCTTTGCATTCCAGAGATGTATGCAGAGCACTGCTAAGCAATGCATTGCATACCCCTCTGGCACTCCAAGGGGTTAATATTACTAATAAACATAAATCGTTTTTTTCCCAGAGCAGGTGATCATTTTCCTTTATCTGTTGCTTGAGTGCAGTATTTCTACAACCTAAAATATACTTATGTTTTGCATGTTTTGTAAAAAAAAAAAAAAAAAAAAAAAAAATATAAGCAGAATTATATGGTTTCTTAGAGAAGGCAATGACTTGCATACCTCTCTGATCCTTAAAGCAACAGTAATGTCCCATAACAAAATGTTCTTGTTTTGTAGAGTTAAAAAAAAAATTATGTGGCACAAATCCTATCTCTCAAACCTTTATGGTTTGAGAGATATTTGCATCTAAAGTTGCCCCTCTCCTGATGTCAACTGTAAAGCTGAAAGCAGGAGATTCAAGTCGGCCGACTCGAGGAAGCTCTACAGCAGAGCCGAAATCACATTTTTAAAAATAACTACTTTGTCGGAACGGTGTACAATGTGTGCTTGCAAACCAGGCACACTTTGTAGACCTTTCCAAGGAAGTCATTATTTTTAAATAACGAGATTTCGGCTCTGCTGAAGAGCAGACAGCTGGTCCCAGGACTGGAATGTCCTGCTGTCAGCTAGAGTGCTGACGTCAGGAGAAGGGGAGGGAGGGGGAACTTTACATTCAAATATCTCTCATACCGTAAAGAATTGAGAGATAGTATTTGTGCAACATACTTTATTTTTTCAACCTCTACATGGGACATTAGTGTCCCTTTAAAGTCTTATATAATCTTATACTTGTATAATATGTCAGGTTCTGGAGCTGAGTGCATATTTTATTAAAATTCTGTTTTAGCTAACCTATATACAGAGAGGTATTTCCACGATATTTGGGAGCCTTGGCTCTCTTCTATGTAACGATACACTCTATTGTACTTTTACTGGCGTAACTTACTTATTAACTCCTTAAATTTATTTATATGAGGTGTCCTGGCTCGCTTCCGGGGGGGTCGGGTGCTTGGCTTACCTTGAGAGGGGTTTGTAGTTTAGCTGTTAGATTTTGTTCTGGGTTTATATACCAGAAAATCAGAGAAGTCTGGATCTATGATTATACTTTTATCTATAAATGCTCCAATGTAATGACATTTCTGTATTATAACCATTACGCATTGTCACCTGTTAATGTATATGTCAGGTTCTTCAATAAAAATATAAGAAAACAAATTCGGATTTAGCATTACTTTAACCATTCACATGTATACCAGTTAGTCATTTAGGGAAGGAAAAGGTTCTCAGACAGCGAGTTGAATTCCATTGCAGGTGATAACTTCATCACTGACTTCATCTACAAATTTCTATTTAGACTTCAATAGATATTTGCTGTTAAACCAGTGATAACATTTATCTTCTGCAATATAATCTAGCCCTGTATTTGAAAAATGGCCATGGCAGAGCAGGTGTTGGGGATGTGCTGGCATTTTGTACATAACTGAGCCAACGATTACAACTCCTCTATTCTCCTATTCACATGGGTAACTTTATGCAGGATTATTAAATCTGAGCTAAAAGCACCCTGGTGAAAAAATGACTGTAACAGAGGTGATTTTATCCTTGTGTATCGCACCCTTAGGCAGCATACTGTAAATTGGATGTGCTCATGCTCTGGTCATAGCCAATTTTCAGCATGCTTGATCTGTACAGTCATCTATGATCTTTAACACAGATGGCATTGTGTTGTTTGCGGTTTTGCTTTTTGCAATTTCAAATGATTGGCTAATTCATGTGACCATCAGCCAATAATATATGTGAAGAGTAGTGTTGAGCGAGCGTGCTCGGCCGTTGCTCGGATCGGCTCGAGCATCGCTCTGCTCGGCACATGGCGGTACTCGTCGAGTACCGCCATGTGCTCTCCCGCCATGTTCGGGTGGCGGGGATCTGTGCCGGAAGAGGCACAGATCAGAAGACGCTCCGCTGGACCACCAGGGACTGGAGGTACGGGGGCATTGCGGAGATGAAGGGGGCATAGCGGAGATGAAGGGGGACATTGTGGAAGAGGGGCATAGACTCTATGCCCCTCTTCCACAATGTCCCCCTTCATCTCCGCTATGCCCCTCTTCCACAATGTCCCCCTTCATCTCCGCTATGCCCCTCTTCCACAATGTCCCCCTTCATCTCCGCTATGCCCCTCTTCCACAATGTCCCCCTTCATCTCCTCTATGGCATAGAGGAGATGAAGGGGGACATTGTGGAAGAGGGGCATAGCGGAGATGAAGGGGGACATTGTGGAAGAGGGGCATAGCGGAGATGAAGGGGGACATTGTGGAAGAGGGGCATAGCGGAGATGAAGGGGGACATTGCGGAGATGAAGGGGGACATTGCGGAGATGAAGGGGGCATTCAGAGATGAAGGGGGCATAGCGGAGATGAAGGGGGGCATTGACCAGGCACCCTCCCCTCATCAGAGCAGGGGGTGCCTGGTGAAATGCTCGTGTCGCCCCATGCTTTTCAATGGGGCTCGGGTGCTCGGCCGAGCACTCGAGCCTCAGGGGGTGCTCGGTCAGAGCACCCGAGCACCCGAGCATCGGGGTGCTCGCTCAACACTAGTGAAGAGGTCTTCTGACACATTTCCTCCACACCCCCATGAAGAGTATCACTAAGAGTATGCAGAATATCTGTAAGTAAACATGGGAGACATGGCTTTCTCTAAAAAGAAGCACATACAAGGCACCCAAGGCCTAAAACTGGAGCAGTTCTGGTGCAAGCTAACTGCACTACAGGGGTACAAATAAAAATCCATCTGAATGTAAACTCTCAGAATACTAGCGGTGTCTCCAAAGCATTGCCTTACAATGCGTTGTAAACCTCACTGCTTTCAAAGAGTTAAAAGCCCCATTCAAATCAAGGGGAATTCAGGATTGTTTATTTATCACAAAACATTTCCAGTTCTTCTTAGTATCAAGGTCAGATTTTCATACCAGGTAACCCTAGGCAAGGCAATCTAGGTGCACTTAGCTCCTCCTATGGCCACACCCCCACTCCATGCATGATGCCATCCCCAGTCCCATCCACTAGAGTGAATACATTTCCATTTTGTCATTCTGGGACACCGAGGAGATGAGAGCAGCAGAGTACTTGTACTCGGCCCTAGTTCACCTATGCGGGAGGGGTCACTATACTTTACTAGACATTAATATGCATCCTGCTCTTTCTCCAATGCACCACAGAGTTCTACACACTAGAGGGAGAACTGACCATTGACTTCTGTGATAGAAAGTAATGCCTGTTGTGGGCTACTAGATACTGTACATCACATCTAAAGCCTTAGACTAGCATTACACTTAGAAAAAATGCACTGCAGCTCCTGTCCGATGTTAAAATCAAGGCTAATCTCTAACTAGTGTTTAGAGCTCTGTCTGGAGACATTTTCTTGTAGCCCAATAGAGACATCACATTCTGTCACAGTAGACAATGGGCAGTTCTCCTTCTAGTGTTTAGAGCTCTGTCTGGAGACATATTCTTGTAGCCCAGCAGAGACATCACTTCCTGTCACAGTAGGCAATGGGCAGTTCTCCTTTTAGTGTTTAGAGCTCTGTCTGGAGACAATTTCCTGTAGCCGAGCAGAGACATCACATCTTATCACAGTAGACAATTGGCAGGTCTCCTGCTAGTGTTTAGAGCTCTGTCGGGAGACATTTTCTTGTAGGCCAGCAGAGACATCACATTCTGTCACAGTAGACAATGGGCAGTTCTCCTTCTAGTGTTTAGAGCTCTGTCTGGAGACATTTTCTTGTAGCCCTGTAGAGACATCACATTCCGTCACAGTAGACAATGGGCAGTTCTCCTTCTAGTGCTTAGAACTCTGTGCTCTGGAGTCTTCAGTCTAGAACTTTGTATTGTCCCAGAAGGGGGCTGCCCGGGACATGGGACACACATTAAAAATCAGGGACTGTCCTGGGCAATCAGGGACATGTGGTCACCCTACCATCCACTCTTTCCTGGCACAGAAAATACCCTTGGCTTATAATAAGCAAAAATGAAAGAGAAAAAAAGTCTTGGTTGCTAGAAAGGTTGCAGGGCAATGCACTGGAAATCTCACTGGCATTCAAGGGGTTAAATAATACCCTGTGAAGGGTGCAGTGACATTGCACCCTTCAGGCACAGCTGAGACTCCCCTCAAAATTTTAAGCTCTAGGCAGTTGCCTAATCTGCCAAACTGGGAAATCTGGCCCTGATAAGTACATCCGACACACTGCCTTGACCCTTTGAAATGCAGCTGGAGAATGCAGGATTAGCATCACGTTGTTAGTGCCAAAGCACTTCTCCTGGGTTCTGACTACACTGCAGCTATAAAAATCAATGCTACACAAAGAAGCTTTCATGCTAATAAATGCTCAGATGTTATACTATATAGGTGGGGGGGGTCTGAAAAATCTTATAAATCTTACAACATTTTTATTTAAGCTTAAATATTTTAATTTATCAATCCAACCCTTTTGAATTCCTCATTGATGAGTTATTATTGTCATTACCATGGCAGTCTGATAACAATAGCTTTATTTTGGTACTGTGGCCCATATTTATAAAAGTAAACTGGAGTTAATCTCGAGTAAGTCAACTGCACCATAGGGGACAAATAAAAAAGTTCCTGTTAAATTAAATTGGGCTTTTAACCCCTTAAAGGGATAGTAATGTTTCATAATAAAATCAGCTCTAATTAATCATCATAGTATTTTGACTTTGGAGAGTGTTATTTCAATACTGTCAGAGTTGTAGTTCAAGAGTAATTCAATGACAAAGTATCCCCCCGCCCCTTTTACTGATGTAACACTGCTCAGCTAGAGCAGAAGGGAGGTGCCCAGGTAGACTGCAGAGAGGGACAATCTTCAATTAAGATAAGGGAAAAACCTGAAAAACTTGTCAAGGGGGTGGGGCTTTTATTGTTCTCATAGGAAGAAGACTGTCCCCTTCTGTTATCTGTCTGGTCTATGGACTGCATTCCACATCTGAGAAGAGATGGCTTGCACTAGGTAAAAGGGGTGGGAGGGGAAACTTTGATTGTGAATATCTCTCAAACCATAAAGGTTTGAGAGATAAGACTTATATCGTTCTTCATGTTTTTTTAGTGCCTACAAAATAAAATAAAGATAAAGCGATGTATTACTATCCCTTTAATGAATAGCTCATTGAATAACATAGGAACTGGAGAAGTTATGTCACTGGAGAAGTCATCGCCGCTTTATCACCTCTTTATCATACTTTAGTACATAACGCCAAAGTATTTTGAACAATCAGAGTATATACTCAGAATAGATACATCAACTATACCATCTAAGAGCGGATGATTAACAAAACAAATAAATTTGTATTTTTTAAAAAACTTTCATACTTTCTTTCTTTTATTTTCATGCTTCATAGAGAAAGACCCACAATGACTTAGTAAATTAAAAAAAAATGATGCCAAACTTTGATCAGATTAACAGACTGGCACAGAGCTGCAAGACGAAAATTAAATAGCCTCTTAATTTTCCTCCCGGTTGGCATAGACGCCCCCTCCATTCTGCTCATAAGAAGGGGATTATAAATTAAAAGGAGAGGCGATATAGCCTGTAACTCTTTAGTCAAAACATTCTTCCATCCTGAATTAGTTAAGAAATAAATAAATCAAATCCGTGCACAGTAGTTAATCTAGATTTAGAGTGGATAATCCCTCTTGGCCCAATTGAAAAGATGCCTTGGAGTTTTCTTTTACTGAAATAAGAAAATAAAATCATGTGAATTAGCCTCCCTGTGATCAGCTATCTCTCTGAGGTTTGTGTGTGGTCGATTGCCAAGATCATGGAATGAATAAAGTGAACAGCAGAATGTTGGCATGCTCCTAGCGCCCTCATTATGGGTAGCTTGAGATAACACACCAAATCTTCATCTCACATTGCAGCATTCAAATCATCTATTGGAGACTGATATGGAGAAGACATTAACTGTTAGTGCAGTCCATTATTTAACCCATCACATCAAGAATACTCTTCAGACTGTTTTCAAAGGCCGTTGCTCTTTCTACAGTTTTGTCATTAAAAATGTAAAAGGGCATCACTAAACACCTTTGTCTCATCATTGCCCTAGTGATGTTTCTATTTGTATTATGTAGTCACTTCTAGCATCATGTCATTGTACTATGTTGTATGCTTGTACTTACTGGAATCCCAATATTTTAGTTTTTCTGTTACTTTCTAATTTGTGTATTCATTTTCTCTCAACAAAGAATAAGAATTGAAAAAAAAAAATGTTAAAGGGAAATATAACTTTTAACCTCTTAGTGACAGCCGCGTTCGTACGCGGCTGTCACCTTAACGCCCGTGGAACATTTTTTTTTTTTTTCAAACAAGTCCGGAATCTCCGAATGGCGTGCAGCCGCACAGAGACCCGGACTTCCAGAACTTACCAGGTACGTCCTCTGTCACTAACTGACAGTTTTTGCGGGATGTACCTGGTAAGTCAATTGTCGCTATGGGGTTAAAGGGATAGTAATACTTTGTTTTATCTTTATTTTATTTAGTAAGTATTAAAAAAACCTGAAGAACGATATAAGTCTTATCTCTCAAACCTTTATGGTTTGAGAGATATTCACAGCAAAGTTTCCCCTCCCGCCCCTTTTACCTAGTGTAACACTGCTCTCCTCAGATGTGGAATCCAGTCCATAGACCAGACAGATAACAGCAGGGGACAATCTTCTTCCTATGAGAACAATGAAAGCCCTGCCCCCCTTGACAAGTTTTTCAGGTTTTTCGCTTATCTTAATTGAAGATTGTCCCTCTCTGCAATCTACCTGGGCACATCCCTTCTGCTCTGGCTGAGCAGTGTTACATCAGTAAAATGGATGGGAGGGGATACTTTGTAATTGAATTGCTCTTGAACTACAACTCTGACAGAATAGAAATAACACTCTCCAAAGTCCAAATATTATGATAATTAATAAGAGCTGCTTTTATTATGAAACATTACTATCGCTTTAAATAAGTGTTTCTTAAAAGTGAACTATTCCCTAGGAATAAGTGACTCTTAATTTGCTTAACACTGAAGACCAGAAGGGTTTACAGAAGGACATGTCTTGGCATGCACCTTTCTAATTTTTATCTATATACTATTTTTTTGAGGTTTTTGATCTCTCTTGTAGCCCACTGTTAATTGTTTCCGTTTGCAACCTTTAAATCAAGTTGTTCCTCTAAGTGGAGATCACTAATGCACAGAAAAACTGCACATATATAATGCAAAAATAAATCTCACTGTTGTATGAAGGACAACATAATAGGTTAATTAATCTGTTAAACAAATTAGGAGCCACTTACTCTTAGCGGGTAGTTCCCCTTGAATTTGTCTAATAGAAGGACTGATGTAGTCTGTAATTGAATGGGATATATTACTACCTTGAGAAGGTTTTCATGGCCCATTAGCATCATGGGTGGGGCTTTCACTCTGTGGCTAATCTCTTTGAGACTGATAATCATTTTGTTTACTGTGTAGAGGTGAAAACAAACCTGAAATGGTACAGAAACAGGCTGCTGTAGATATTATGCAATATATATATTAAGGTATATCTAACTGTTGTATAACCCTTTGAATGCCAGAGGGTTACGGAGGACCTCTCTGGGACTCAAATGGTTAAAGGACAGCTACCTAGAAAAGTGCTTCTGTTACACACATTAAGACCCTAAGGGTAACGTTCCCTTTTAGCTATTTATTCATAATCAGCTCTCATGAATTCGAAACACACAGCCCATACTATATTAACCCTTTTTAGTGCCGGGGCTAACCATTCTGGCACTCAACCACTCTAACATGCTCTTCTGCTAAGGATATCATGAATACAAAATTCTATGATAACAAAGAGCATGCTGTACAGTTCACAAATATGACTATGTTGAAAATGTTGAATATGAATACTATAGGGGAGATGACTTTTCCAGTTTATCACTTCTCCAATTCCTATGTTATTCTATGGACCCTATGCACTAAGATTTTTTTTCAGCTTTGGAGCTCCTAGTGAATGGGAACTGGAGAAGTGATAAACTGGAGAATTCATCTCTACCTTATTACCGCTTAAAGGGATAGTAATACTTCATTTTATCTTTATTTTATTTTGTAGGCATTAAAAAAACATGAAGAATGATATACGTCTTTTCTCTCAAACCTTTATGGTTTGAGAGATATTCACAAGCAAAGTTTCCCCTCCCGCCCCTTTTACCTAGTATAAACCATCTCTTCTCAGATGTGGAATGCAGTCCATAGACCAGACAGATAACAGAAGGGGTCAATCTTCTTCCTATGAGAACAATGAAAGCCCTGCCCTCCTTGACACGTTTTTCAGGTTTTTCCCTTATCTTAAATGAAGATTGTCCCACCTGCAGTCTACCTGGGCACCTCCCTTCTGCTCTGGCTGAGCAGTGTTACATCAGTAAAGGGGCGGGAGGGGGATATTTTATCATTCAATTACTCTTGAACTATAACTCTGATAGTATTTAAATAACACTCTCCAAAGTCCAAATACTATGATCACTAATTAGAGCTGCTTTTATTATGAAACATTACAATCCCTTTAACGAATTTCCCCCAATGACTACTAGTGGATATGTGAAACGTACCAAACAGTGTAACTGTAAAATGCACTATAACTTAGCCCCTCTAAATAAATATAAATAATACAGGTTTTCACATACATTTACATGGTAGCTGTTTCCTGATCAAATTTAACACAGTTTAATTATTTTCAAATTAATTTGATACGGAAATTATTAGGTTGACCTGTTGCGAACACAATATTTAATTAGTCAAATTAAATGTATCTATTTAAACTGCCTATATATTCTGCTTTTGTTTTTACATTCATTTAATTAATTTTATAGATTCCTAATTTAGTAAGTTGGGAATCTAACCAAAGCAGAACTTTGTTCTCTGACAGGTCTAATAAAGTATGTATAATTAATAACTTATATGTCCAGAGGATCCCTTCTCCCCACGTTCTAAGGCTGCTACAGTCTGTCCCTCCAGAAAGGTGAAATGAATTAATGGGATGGAATAATTATACAAACCCTTTCTATGTGGACACTCCCACTGAACGGAAGATTTGGACAGGTCCTCTTTAATTTCTGAATGCTACAGAAAAGTGCACAACACATTGTTTCTAGTATCCACTGGGTTAGAGTTTTTATTACTGGAGTTCCACTGGTATTTCATTTCCTAGTAAAGGATCCTGCCACACTAAGAAATGATAACCAATGCTGTAGTATAACAGCCTCGCTCTCTAAAATCCAAATTAAAATTGCCAGGGGTTTTAGGCAGAATAAATGAAATCTACACAAAAGAATGACATTGCTCCATCTTTAACGATACAACTGACTCATTCCAAGCTGTCTGGGATGCATGGACCAGAAGCTGCTTCCCAAAGGACTTCTACAAGATGATGACTGCAACATGAATAAAAATTGAATTTCTAACAAAATGACTCCTACAATATGAATAACAATTACAGTCCAGACTTGTAATATACCAATGAATTAAGTGTAACACTTCTCTAATCCCCCACACTACCTTGCCATTCTGATTCCCTTTGTCATGATGCCAAGTATATATTTCTCTCCCAGTCAATTAACTAATAATAATATTAACTCTGTTTTATTCCAGTAGAGCTTTTTGAATTGACAGCAAGTTTTTTGTTATGGGGAAACATATTGTAATGTTTTCCCTGGTGAATACTGGGGATGTTTTGCTCAAAAGTTGTTAAACTCAAAAGTGAGTCACATACACAACACATATGTATCCCACTGATTTTTATTAATGTTACTAGTTTAAAATCCCATGTACACGGGCCACAGTGCCACCCAGCAGCCTTGGCTGGTGCCCGGAGCCTCTCTACTCACTGCCCGTGCTGCAGTCATGCTCAGTACAGAGTACCCGAACGCACAGCGGCTGATATGGAGCGGGCACTCTGACTTCGGACCATAGTCCTCTCTGTGCACCTTCCTGGGACCACTTGGTCCCAGGAACATGCACAGAGTAGACTCCGGTCCGAATTCGGAGCATCCTGCTCTGTATCAAACATGGTGCGTTCAGGCACTCTGTACTGTGCATGACTGCAGGGAGTGCATTCTCTACTATGTATGACTGCAGCGTGCACAGTCTCTACTGCGTATGATGGCTTCTGACAAACATCCTAGCAAATTATTATATAGGATTTGGCTTTGCAACACTCTTTTAATCCTTTTGTGAAAAAGAGGATAATTTACTAAGCAATGGATAAAGCAGTATATCAGGTAAGCTATGCAATCATAATTTACAAATAAATCATTAGGTTTCCATCACAGAGAAACATCTACTTGCCTATTCCAGAAATAGGTAAGAAATGTATTTTAACACAATTTGTGTACATGTATCATTTTTCCCACTTAATAATTTTAGCTTTGTCTACTCAGATCGGCAAAAGTCTTTTAGTTGTATCTGAGTGTTATGTCCTTAATCTCACTCACTTATAAATGAGTGAAACCTAATATACAGCAGGTACATTAGAAACACACCTAAAAATTCCTTTGGGTTTAGGGTGTTCAATTTCAGATATTAGCAGACAGCCCCATATGTAAGGATATGCAGTTTTCACAGTAGTGCTAGAGTTGTTGATTAGTGTCCCAATTGAATAGATAGGATTCAATATAGAAAAGGAATTGAAAAAGCTTAGCAGAGACTTAGGGGTGCATTTAATAAATTCAAAATTACTGCACAAATTACTAGGAAATAGCATTTAATGCATATAATTTAATTAAGGAATAGAGATATCTACATTTTCTGCCAAAGCAAAGAAAAATGCAAATTTCTTTTAAAAAGTCACACACAGGAATAAATAAAAAATTTAAATGCAATGCAGCATTTTGCAGATGCTATTCTACATTTGTATCCATAGAGGTTAAATGAGTAAGCCTTTGGCAGTGCTGGATTGGCCAACGGGGACACCTGAAAATTTCCCCGTAGGCCACATGCAGGGTGTGAGCCTGGCCATCAGCCACCTCTGTCCAATACCCCTGTCCCAGCCCATGTCTAATTTTGAAGCTGCAAGGGCTGAGGGTATCCTCACAAGTGCTCCCCCTTTGTCCTACGCTGTGCGAACCAACAATAAGTGAACTCTAGTGAGAACACCACATTGAACACAGAGGGGGCATAGATTGGCGGCAGGCAGTGAACAGCAGCAGCAAGATTCACTGATACAGCAGTCTAGCAGGTCCCAGAACCACATGGCAACTATACAGGCGACCATGCACCATATGCTATGCTTTTATTGGCTAACTAAGCAGATTTAGGATGCAAGCTTTCAAGAACTCTCAGTGAGTAACACTGGGGACTGAAGATGATCGCTACAAGACCGGAGCGATCTCTTTCAGTTCCTCGTTCCCTATCTGGTCCTTAAAGGACCACACACCCCAGGACCACTGGTCCTTAATGGGTTAAGACCTAGATACTTTGATCAGTCAATGGTAAATTGCAGTCTTCCTCTGAGGAATTAGAAGTATTTATGATCCCAGTACCTCATATCCCTACCTCATTAAAGGGATAGTAATACTTCGATTTAACTTTATTTTATTTTGTAGGCACTAAAAAAACATGAAGAACGATATAAGTCTTATCTCTCAAACCTTTATGGTTTAAGAGATATTCACAAGCAACGTTTCCCTTCCAGCCCCTTTTACCTAGTGTAAGCTATCTCTTCTCAGATGTGGAATGCAGTCCATAGACCAGACAGATAACAGCAGGGGACACTCTTCTTCCTATGAAAACAATGAAATCCCTGCCCACCTTGACAAGTTTTTCAGGTTTTTCCCTTATCTTAATTGAAGATTGTCCCTCTCTGCAGTTTACCTGGGCACCTCCCTTCTGATCTGGCTGAACAGTGTTACATCAGTAAAAGGGGCGGGAGGGGGGTACTGTGTAATTGAATTACTCTTAAACTACAACTCTGACAGAATTGAAATAACACTCTCCAAAGTCCAAATAATATGATGATTAATTAGAGCTGTTTTTATTATGAAACATTACTATCCCTTTAATATTAACCTACTCTTCCATGCCTTGCAATACACAAGAGCCATCCATATCCACTTACAGGCACTGCAAATAGACCAATAACATCACAACCAAGAGGAGCAATTACAGAAATATTTAAGAAACATAAACAAAGCACTTGGCTGCTCCACAGTACACACAACTCCAGAAAACAGACAGTCTCTCTCCACGACCCTGCCTGCTTCTGCCTCTTCAGTAGTAACATACAAGTACTCCATACCTTCAGAAAAACTACATACACTGAAGACAAAAGGTAAGAAAAATAAACCTATATAATGATACACATGCTAAACACAACAAAACCACAGTACAAAAAAAAATAGCTACACTTTTTACCCCTTAAGGACCATTGACGTGCCAGGACCGTCACGTCGGTCCGGCACTTAACCCCGTAAGGACCAACGGTCCCGGGGTGTTTGGTCCTTTAAGGACCAGATATGGAATTTCAGCATGCTGCCCCATGTGACTGATCACGTGAGGCGGCACGCCGAACGAGGGACTGAAAACAATCGCTCCGGTCTTGGAGCGATCAACTTCAGTCCCCGGTATTACTCACCGCGCTCCTGCAGGAGCGAGGTGAGTAAAAGTACGTGATGTACCAGGACCGTCACTGGTCCTTAAGTGCCTGACCAGTGTGACGGTCCGGGTACGTCACCGGACGCGAAGGGGTTAAGGACCAGTCACGGTCCTGGCACATCATTGAGTTCAGGGTTCCCGGGGCAGCTGCACGCTTCTCCGGAAGCCCTGAACCGGACGTTTAAAAAAAAAAAAAAAACGTGGTACTCAAGTGTTAATCATTACTTACAGCTGCATCATACGTTAACAAATGCCTCATCCACTATACACAACATGGTCACACATAACTTCAAATGTACACAACAGATGCAACAAAAAATATTATATATGCCTCATTTACATTTACAACTCTCCACTATGCTACTAATTGCACATACAGTACATTAGCAACATATGCAGCTGTACAGCAGGTGTAATACAACATTGTGCATGATAATATGTTCACCAACCACCCTCCCCTGCATTAACCCTTTAAGTGCGAGAGAGGCAGAGAGGTATCTAATACATTGTGATGCATTGGATATTTTTCCAGCACACACACACACACTCACACACACACACACACACACACACACACACACAGATCTATATATAGACAACAGATGTGTGGAAATGGTGCCAATAGCCCACAAGATAAAACAAAATATTAAACAATAAGTGATATAATAAATATACCATGAATTGAAAAATAGAGAAGATAAGTGCTGCTATTCTTATAAATCTTATAGTGGACAGATCTTAAAACAAAATAACCACAAAGTAAAAAGAAAAAAGGGCAAACATAAACTCAGGTAGAGAAATAGAGTCTCAAACTTTAGTCCAAACACAAAGTACCTTATATAATAATATCCAAACACAGTGATATCACTGGAAAATGTATATTAAAAATGGATGTGCTCACTATTGCAATATAAATCTCCACCTTTCTTGACCCTCCAGTAGATGTCTAGAGTGAAGTCAGATGATCAGCGGGCAGATATATAGTGGTGATATGGAATGGAATGGAAACCTCTCCCGTCCTTAGCTCAATATGAACAGATTGTGTGTTAGGACCAGCCAGGTAAAAGGTGTAGATGTAATTTCACCTGTGGTTGTATGCACTAGTAACCTCCAAGGATCACACCTACGGGCAGAGAAACGAACCATTCTTCTTACAGATAATACCTCCCGTCTTGAATGTAACATTATTCTCTTGAATTAGGGTATATGGAATTGTAGTGTAGTGTAGTGGCACTGCAACAATGGACTACACAGCATGCACTCCTATGTGTTTCGTATCTGAATGATACTTCATCAGGGAATCTGATGAAGGGGTTAAAATCCCAGTTTAGATCAATGGCAATTTTTACATGTCCCCATGGGTGCAGTTGGATTCCTCCAGATTTACTTGAGTTATTCCTAGTACAACACCATGACTGTGTTAGTAATTTTGTAGCAGGTAAAGTGCGAGAAGTCTGTTAGGGCTAAATATACACCCCAGGCTCCCCTAGGCAAGGCGCACTAGGTGCCCTAAGCTCTGTCTATGGCCACAATGCCTCCTGTCCCATACACTGTTTCCAGGAACAGAAAATATCCTTGGACAATAGCATGCAAGACCGAATATAGATTCAACTTGGTTGTTAGAGAGATCACACATTGCTCCACAATGCACTGGAGATCTTGCTATCATCCAGACATTAAATAATAACCTATAAATGGGTATAAAACTGATGCAGCAACATTTTTGGTGTGGCCAGCACAGCTAAGCACCCCCCCCCCAAAGTTGGAACTCTAGACCGTTGCTTACTCTGCCTATTGGGAAATTTCCGCCTGCAATCTACAGTTCTACCTCCAGTGTCATTTTAACAATAGGGCAAAGCAAGCATCTTCCCAGGGCAGAGTGAATGGAACGGATACTGATTCTCATACACCACAGCTTGGAATCCTATGGATTGCTGTCTCATTTATGAGCTAGATAACACAATACAGTCTGCTCAATGTGTGAAGCCAAGTATGGAAACTAAGCATTATATGCAGATAGGAGTGAAAATGCATTATTTTCTCAAGCTACATTAAGTGTAATCACTTTGTTATGTGTGAAACCCGGTTTGATCTCCATGCTCTATGAAACTGATTTAAAGTAAGTGCAAAATTGCAGTATTATGAGTTATCACTTTTACCAAAGTGGAAAACAGGTGTAGTTATTACTTAACCCTTTGTTATACTTGAGCGGTACACATCCCTTTGCTCTATAGCATACAGGCCTTAAGGGAGTCTGCTTCTTTATACTTTGCATACAAAATGTGAGAGGCTTCTGAGGACGAACAACAGCACAATGACCTATCCTACGGCTAGTCACCGACGTGGACCCTTTGCTCTCAGTGCCTAGGGAATCAATCTGCACCCTCCTGACGAGGCCCAATTAGGCCGAAACATACGTTGGGGGTTAGCTGGTTTCTCATGCAGGGGGGACTTGCGTGTCATTTTGCAACTGGACCGCCCTTTTTGCCAGGATTAGTCTAATATGTATGTGGAAATTTCTCCTCTGTAATGGCACTAAAGAGCTAAAGTGTGATGCTTCTGGGCAGTGACTAGCCGTACAACAGGCCATTGTGCTGTTGTTCATTCCCAGAAGCCTCTCACATTCTGTATGTTTCATTATACTTTGCCAAGGGCCCTCCAATGATTATCTATGCTTACAGTTGTAATTGGGCTACAAATCCCATTGTGTTCAGCCAGCCAATAGCTTCCTGTTGGAATTTAGAGTCAAAAATAATTCTAATAATTGCTGTTTGATTTTTATTCATGCTACTATTTATTTCTGGAGTCCCATTAACCCCTTGGATACTAGATATGTCTTCAAACCATTGCTTTACAATGCATTGAATATAATGCTAGCATACAAGAGGTTAAGAGGAGTGAATAATATCAGTGTTTTTATTTTGGGGGGGCTGGGGAAAGCTTGAAGATAGACCTAGTGTGGCAAGTACTCAAGAACTGTTTCTAACTGGAGAAAACAATTTCCCTGATGGAGCTGTTTTTTTATCTGTGATCACATTCTGTGTTTCTATGACAGCAATCATGCAATGAGCTACCACTTGGTTATTAGGAACATTCCCTCTCTATAATATCCTATAACACACTGAACACATAAGCACTGCATGTTCCTACAAGTCCTGAGGGAAACCATTTTCTGCATGCCTCCTTTCCACACGGTTTTTCACCTCGCTCTCCCCTCTCATTTACCACTCCAGTATTCTCCTATTAAGAAAAATGGGGTCCAATTGCTTTTGTGACACAAGAATGGAAGGTTGGAAGAAATGAAGTATCTCCTCATAATGTTTTATTCTGTATCCATGGTGACTCTTCCCTTTGGAAGGCCAGGTTATTTTAGTTTGTTGACAGGATGATTTGTTACAGAATTTAGAAAAATGTTATATTCTCATTGTTTTGACCGAAACAGCTCATTTTTCGCTTTTGCCTCTGTTCTTGTTTGAACAAAAGCATTATATAGCCAGGGGTTGGTTTGGCTTAACCCTATAAGTTCCAGCTGGACTGCTTTTCAAACAATAATGCTAAAACCTTCAGTAGCTGCAGAACCTCCTCACCTTGATATAAAAAGAAAAGTAATTCACAGTTATTTTCCCCAAGAGGCTCTGCAACAGGTAAGGCATTTCAGCTTTCAAAAACATCACCTCTGTTTTGTCCACTTGTCCTGGTCAAGGTAACAGACTGAGGCAGGGGTGGGAAACCTGTGACATTCCAGCAGTAACTGACCTAAACATGCCATTACTCTCAGCTAAGTGTTTGTTTTTTTGGACCAGCTTACTATAAAGGCAGACATTCTATTCATTAGCAGAGGTTGTCACCCTCACTGGTTGTGAATTTGACACATAAAATTAAAAATACTATGGTGTTTAACGTTTTCCCATGCTACTGCACTTATATCAATGTATTTTAAGTGGCACTGAGTCTATAACCAAACCTTATACATATAGTAACATACATAGTAACATAGCAGCCAAGGTTGGACATGTGTCAATCAAGTCCAGCCCATGCCAAAACACCTGTTGATCCAGAGGAAGGCACCCTTCCCCTTGAAGCCATTTCCAATTTAGCCCCAAGTGGGTAAAAAACTTCCTTCCTGACTCTAAACGGCAGTCAGGTATTTCCCTGGATCAACAACCTATCTGCATTGAAGCCATCTGTCATAATTTTCAGTATTGTTCTATGCTAGACAGGCATCTATTGCTATTTTGAAACCAGTTACAGTATCAGAGGCAAAGAATTCCATAACTTTACCATCCTTACTGTAAAAAATCCCTGCCTTTGTCTAGTCTTAATGGATGACTTATCGATCTTACCTTAACTCTTTGCATAAATAATACATTGTACATAGTTTGTATTGACCTTGAATGTATTTGTAAATGGTAATAATACCACCCCTTAGATGTCTCTTCTCTAATGTAAGCAAAATCCAGTTTGTCTATTCTCTCTTTATAACTCAGATCCTCCAATCCCTTTATCAGTTTTGTTGCATGTCTCTGCACCTTTTCCAGTTCAACACTGTCTTTTTAAGAAATGGTGCCCAGAATTCCAGATGAGGCCTATCCAAGAATTTAAATAGAGGCAGGATAATATTAGCATCCATTGCCTCTACACCTCTTTTTATGCAATCTAGTACCCTATTTGCTCTTGCAGCAGCAGAGTGAATCTGCACACTGCTGTGATTTGATATATTGGATATTACAAATTTGTGTTCATGAAGTTAACAGCACAGAATGTTTCATACCTTAAATATCGTGAGTGGAGAATACTGTAAGCACAGTGTTTCTATCTCATTTTGAATATGTCTAAGTCTATAAAATCAAAGTAGATTATAAAAAGGAATACAAATCCATTTGTATTCAATGCTAATCCTTTCTAACTAGGTACTATCTTCTCTGTTTGTACTGTTACAGAATTGATATAAATGAAATCTGCAGAGCTCCCTGTTGTAAAACCTCTACATAAACTTCAATGGATGTTTGAACAGTCACAAATTAATTGCTTCAGATTTTCTGCCCCTAATGATAATCCTTTTTCCTTATAAATATAGCTTTTTAAATTATTGTTTTTGAAAGTCTGGTGTAGAGTACAGCCATATGAAACTACCTTGTTGTACGCCCCTGTTAAAAATCAGTGGAAAATAAATGACATCACATTATAGTATCATTTTCTTTTCTTCAAATCCATAAAAGAAAATTGCAGGGAGCTATGCTGTAGTTCTTCACCTGGGGGGGGGGGGAAATGCATTAACCCTTTAAGTGCCAGAAAGGTATGCACCACATTATAACGCAATGTGTTGGCTATCTCCCAGGCACTCAAAGGGTTAATGTAGGACTAGGCAACCTTTGTACTCCAGCTGTTTTCTGCTTGGGATGATGGGAGCTTTTGTTTCCAACAGTCACCAAATCTTGTCTACCCTGCATCAAGGAAACACTAACATCATAAATGAAATAGGTAAATATGACTTTAAATATTATATATATATATATATATATATATATATATATATATATATATATATATATATATATATATCCTATATAATAATTTGTTAAAACGTGTGTAACGCCACAATCATGCACAGTAGAGACTGCTGAGCGTGCTGCAGTCATGCGCAGTAGAGACTGCCCATGCCACAGCTGCTACAGAGCGGGCGTCCTGGGCAATCACCTCAGGATTTCTGTGCTGCTTGAAGCTCTGGAAAGGTTTTAATGGTTGCTGTCTCACAGCATATGTTAGACTAAATTTTAGGCCCCACAAATCAAACAGAAATATTTTACATTTGCGTCCAAGTTTAAGTATACATACAACACCAGATCATTTTTAGGGGATAGTGTTCCTTTAAAGTAAGATAAAGGTGAAATAAACTCATTGTAAGATAAACTCTCCATACTTTCATGTGGAGCTATGAACTAAGAAGTGTCAAGTTGGAATGAATTTAGAGCTTAAAGAAGCAGTAAACTTTTTTATGAAAAAATATATATTGTAGGGATTTATATTTGCAGAGTTATTACAGTTTAAAACCATGTTTTTTATATTAGCAGTGCCCTCTAGTGGTCAAATTCTAATTAGATTTCCTGTTAGATTCTAATGGAGAGGAAAGTCAGAAAGTCAGAGACATACAGTTCTCCATAGAATGTAATAGAAACTGCCTGTCACTTCCTGTCAGTGAGAAATATCAGGAAGTAAACACAGTAAATTCACTTCCTGAAAGATAAATAATATAAAAGGTACAGGCAATTTAACGGTACGTATTTTGTATTTGCAGACTATGAAAATTAAAAATAAAGTATTACTATTCCTTTAAAGGGACAGTAATATTTCAAAATAAAAGTAGCTCCAATTAATCATCATAGTATTTGGGCCTTGGAGAGTGTTATTTCAATACTGTCAGAGTTGTAGTTCAAGAGTAATTGAATGATCCCCCTCCCGCCCCTTTACTGATATAACACTGCTCACCTCAGAGCAGCAGGGTGGTGTCAAAATGGACTGCAGAGAGGGACGATGTTCAAGTAAGATAAGGGAAAACCTGAAAAACCTGCCAATGGGGGCAGGGTTTTCATTGTTCTCACAGTAAGAAGATTGTCCCTTGCTGTGAGCTGTCTGGTCTGTGGACCAAATTCCACATCTGAGCAAAGGTGGCTTACACTGGATAAAAGGGGATGGAGGGGGATACTTTATCATTCAATTACTCTTGAACTACAACTCTGACAATATTGAAATACCACTCTCTATGGCTTAAATACCATGAAGGTTAATTGGAGCTGCTGTTTTTGTGAAACATTACTATCCCTTTAAGTGCTTAAAAGCCAAAGGAAATCAAAAGAAATCTGGAGAATTTCAAAGCATCCCCTACGGTACATTTGGCTTACGACAGGGTCATCTAATGAGTGGAGATGCGTTCATGGGTATAACTAAGGGTGCCATGCTCGTTACCCTACTCATTATATGACACTTCCCAAGCTATATAACCAGCTCCTTTTGTATCTCTCTGATATGTTATTTTATTTGTTTTGTAATCATTATCCTCTGAATTTAAACACTGCAAAGTATGTTGGTATTTTATGAATATTTAATAATGCTAATAACAATAATGTGAGCAATCAGAAAATTCACTGTGAAATTAATTAATGCGGAGTTAGGCAAACTGCAGTCCTTCATTATCCATTGCTCTGTAATTAAAACAAAGTAAAGAACAAACCACAAAGGTAGGGGTGTTCAACCTGTGACCAATTACCACCCTTAGCCACTGGCCAGCTGAGGATGATAGGAGTTGCAATTCAACAACAGCTGATTATTCACTGGTTGCCAACCCCTCCTTTTGAGTGTTTTGTTGTTTGTTTTGTTTTAATTATTAGATTTAGTGTTAGAATTTTCTACTTTTTTTTAGAATGTAAGATAATACACCTCTTAAGCAAGTTTCTTCAGAAAACCACTGGTATTCCTGTTCAGCATTTTTTCCATCCTTTAAACACACTCGCAGAGCATTTAATTGCTAGGCAACAAATCATTATTTCCCAGGTGAACCAACTGAAGCCAAATTTTATAATCCCTAAAACATTAATAGCAGAGTGTTAAAGCATAAAAATGAGTTAAGACCTGCTGCAGTTTGCACAAAAATAGCTTTGTTAAAAGGTGGCATCAACAAAAAAAAAGTGTGTTTTAATATCCAGTATAACAAAATGCATCTTAAGAATGTACAGCAGGTTGCAGTAGTTTTCACAATAGATAATTACTGCCATATTACATTTTTATCTGAGATCATATGAATTATTTGCTAAGGTGACAGTGATCAACCTGTGGCTAAATAACTGTTATACTATGACCCAATCACTAAGGTGAATGTTAGACAATGGATAGAGTGGATACAATTTACAAAGTGTTAAAAAAAGCCTATTTTTTATTGCAGTTTGCAGCTATTTATACCTATTAGTTGTGAAAAATATAATGTCACAGCTTACCTTGGCTCCAGCACCGCCGATTCAGCAACACTCGAAATGACGCTTCGGTGTCAGTGGCCGTCCATGCCACATGGATTGATGCAGGATTATGGCAGTGGTTGGACGCTTCAGAGCAAGATGCATCATCTGCGGGAGCGAGGCTTCAGAATGAAGCAGACCTCTGTTTTGTGTGTTTACTTCCTGTAGTCTACTCCTACCTACTTCCTCCCTCTGAGCTGCTCAGAGGGGTTAAAAGGGCAGACTGAGTCCTGACTCAGTTGCCGTTGCGTTGTTGTACAATACAGTTCTGTTTCTTTGGGCTCTGTGTGTGACCTGGCTTGTCTGACCATCCAATCTGGTGCTGACCTGTGGCTCTGTCTAACTATTCTCCTGCCTTAACCTTATAGTGGACACCCAATCTGGTGCAGACCTGTGGCTCTGGCTGACTACCTGAACTGTGTATGACCTGGCTTGTCTGACTGCCCTCTCTGGTGCTGACCTGTGGCTCTGTCTGACTATTCTCTTGTTTGTTCCCTGTACCTAGCAGACACCCAATCTGATGCGGACCTGGGGCTCTGGTAGACTAGCTATATACTGACTGCAGGCGTGAGTCTGGTATTCGCTTTCTATTATTGACTGCAGGCGTGAGTAAGATATCCACTTCCTATTACTGACTGCAGGCGTGAGTCTGATAGCTTTCCTGTGGTTCCAGACCAAGACATTGTGTTCCTGCTCCTGTTCTGTTCCTAGTTCCTGCAGAGACTACCAGTGGCTTCGGCCTAGTCTCTAGCAGTGTGGTCAATCTTGGCAGCTTACTATTTCTGATAGTATCTCTTTCCGGCTACTTATCCCTGCTACCTAACTACTGTGTGCTATCTTTATTGTTATTTAATAAATCGCCTTTTACTATACCGTACTGACTCCTGAATATTTCTGGGGAACTGTGACATATAATTCTTAGCCAGTTACTGTAAGAAAATAAAATTCACTGAGTCCGCAGGAATCTGGGGATTGCTAAGAGCAAAGAGGCTCTCATAGTTCTTAGAACCTTTAAAAAAACATGCTTACATTGACTGGAACACATTTTGCCAAGAAACAAAAGGGTTTAAGTATGAATCTCAAGCTAAATCAGGAGCTGGAAATTATTTTATGGACCTACACCTTCATGATAACTAAATATAAGCAACTTATGTCCTTCTTCACGTCATGAGCACCAAGGGGAGGGTGATGAGACAGACTATGGACATTTCTGAGTATTCCTTTTCTATATGCCTTGTTTAACCCATTATGGACCAGAGAGGTGTGCAATGCATTGTGAAGCAATGTGCTGTGCAGCCCTCTGGTCCATAAGGGGTTAATGTTATATTCTAAATCAGAAATAGAGGAAATTGTGTGATTTTGCACCATTTCCTACAAATGTTATTGGGCAGGCTTAGGAGGACTTTCTGGCATCAAAGTCCTAATGACAGCATAGTCATACCTGGGAACTTCAAAAAAAGTAGAAGGAATAGGCTGGGGAGGGAGGAGAACTGGGCAGGTGGTGGGAGGAACAGACTGGGAAGGAGAACACGTGGGCAGAGTTTCATTATAAACTCCCCACATCCAGAGAATCAGCCTCTGCTGACCCGGTAACCAGCAGCATAAACCAGAGTCGCTGGGGCAAATCTGGAGAATTCCTAGCTATGAGCATAGTATGTGTGTCAGTATGCACTAAAGTGACCATATGTTGACCTGCATACCATGAAGAATTTAAGGCTAACACCAATGAAGCTGCTCTGGTATAATCATACACTCACCCCAAAGACTCTAGTGCAACGGAGAGAAGACTTGTCTTCCCTGCTATGTTTTTCTAGTAAATATCAATATAGATGATATGAGGATGATTTTCCTCACCCACACTGTTTATTGCACGATAAGGAGCTATTTGTTCAGTAAAGGTAAAAGTACCATAAGGATAAGTGGCTCTTAATTTGTTTAACACATTGGTGGCATTTACAAATCTTACAGAGCAACTCATGTTTATGTTATATTTTTCTGAAATTTGAGGTATTTATTAGGGATTACAGGTATGTACACTTTAGTGCATACTGGTTTAGACAATCCATTGTAATTAATGCTTCAAAGTTCTGATTACTTCCACTATAACATTCACTGGGAATGGAGTAAAGTTCTGACAGTTATCTCTGCTTCTTGTATGCGCATGGAGTTAAACAAAGCACAGATAAATGGAATGCTTTGAAACACCTATACCCTCCAACACAACACTCTCTTTATATGGCAGCCATTTAAAAGGTCACATAGAAAACATTGTGCGGCCACACAACACATTAACAATGTCTCCATGGTCAAAACGGCAATATGAGAATCTCGCACTAAATGAAAGAGCAAGATTCTCATGTCGCTTCCTGAAATGGCACCACATTGATGACTTACTTGCAATGTCCATAGCATTGATGTTCAGTCCGCATTGATGACTAACATGTTGGTGCATGTTGGATGCACCGATCACATTGACATCAAGAAGCAATAATATTGACACCGTAAGATGACATCCTGCCTGTGCCTGTATTCTTCTTCAGTCTGGGAAGCGCTCAGTAGCTTATGGTCACATTTATTCATTCCATTAAAGAAGGAAAATACAAACATTAAAATACTGTGGAACAAGGCACTCATGTAAGCACTCATCTATGCTGAGCACTGCTCTGGGCTCTCTCTCCCCTCCTCTGTGTGCTCTGACTGCCCTGTCATTCTGCACGCAGAGAAGGGGAGAGAGAGCCTGGAGCAGCATATTTTCCTTGTTTAATGGCATGAATAAATGTGCAAGAGCAGCGACGCAGCGCTGACCATAAGCCCCTGAGTGCTTCCCAGACCGAAAAAGAACACAGACACAGGATGTCATCTTACGGTGTCAATATTATTGCTTCTTGATGTCAATGTGATCTGGGCATCCAACATGCTCCAAAATGTAAGTCATCAATGCGGGCTGAACATCAAAGCTACGGACACTGCAAGTAAGTCATCAATGTGGGCTGAAATCAATGCCATGGACATTGCAAGTCAGACATCAATGCGGGCTGAACATCAATGCGGCGCCGCTTCAGGAAGCAACATGATAATCTCGCGCTGTCATGCAGTGCGAGATTCTTGTGTTGCCATTTTATGGCGACATGCTTAATATGTTATGCAGTCGCATGCTCTTTTGCGTGCAACATTTTAAAAGTGAACACTCTTACATCAGTGTTAAGTGGGGATAAAAAGATTAGCAAATAGGCAATAGTCAGGTACACTAACAAATATCAATTCCAGAGCCCTTTTTTTAGAACAGTGCTACCCACTTACATGTCATGACTTATAATGGTCATTAATCGTTATCAGATTACAAACTGAAACAATAAGCAGTAGACTAAAATAGAGAAAAAATTAAAATAAAAACAGAAGTATCTGACTTTTGTTTAAAGGACACCTTCATAGGTTAATCCTTCATAGAAATAATTAATGAGCCACTTATTCTTACTGTACAGCTCCCCTTAAGTAAATATCCATTGGTGTCAATGAGGCAATGCTCAAATGGCCAGTTCCTTGATTCAAGTATTGAAATAATACAAGAGCCCAAAATACAAGGAACCCTCAAATATAAAATTAGGGAGATGTCAGGATTGGCAGTCATAGGGGTGGTTTTGTCATGAACTGTGGAGAAATTACCCTATGTTTCAAATGCATGCATAGTATGAAAACATGAGAGGTCTTAGTGGACACACATTAGACATCATATTCTCTTGTTTACATACTAATCATTTAAAATTCTGATTTCTTTCAAACCACTATTTCCAAGAGTTTTTACTCTGAATCTTCAAATGCATGTTTGTGCACATACACATGTGTATGTGTATGTGGGTGCGTGTGAGAGACACTATAGGTGTGTATTGTATGTGCAATATATATGTGTGTGTATTTGGGAGCATATGTTAATGTTTTTGTGTGCATGTGTGTGTGTGTTATGTGTTTATATTCTATGGAGAGATGAGTCATTTAATAACATTCTTCTAGAAGGTGATAGTATCATCTCATTTATGACAGTTGGAACTCGCAGCAGAGAGAGCCACTGGTGTACTCAGCAGAAAAAGCTGTAGAATAGTTGCTTTCAGAAATAAAACTTTGAAGATGAGAAATACATCATGTGATTTAGTTTTATATTTTGCAAAGATTTCCATACTAGTTCTTAATTTTATGTTATCCATTTATCACTTGTTTGGTTTCCATCCCTTGTGCATAAGCCATTAGCTGGTACTAAATAAGTTTTGTGTTCAATTCACTGTAAACTAATAAAAAAAAAAACCTAAACATTTTCTATTTTCAGCTTTCAAAGGACCTCTAAAATTTGCTGTCCCCCAGTGCTTTTACAGTTGTTGCTCTAATGGTAGTTGATAAAACAGTTCTTTAATTTAAATAGACTTATCCAAGTGTTTTATGCATTTACATTGTAATGCATTTTTATTTTGCATATTATTTATTGTTAGTAAATCTACAGGGCCGTGTTTATTTTCTTCCTTTTTTATTCTCCTTTTACTCTTATTCTGATTTTCTGCCTCTTTCTGCTTTTTCTTATATTGTTTCTTGACAGCATGAAAGCATAATTCTCCAGAAATGACAAGGCTGCTAGTGCTAAGAGCCTAGTGAGAGTTTCCTACTTCAGAGGCAGTCTTTTCATTTGGTCCTCTGATATATATTTGCTACCTGTTTATGAGCTGAGCGTTGCTTTCTTATCTCACATAAAAGTGAGGTTGATGTACTAAGTAAAAATGGGACAAATTGTAGGCAAACTGCAACACAGGAAAGAACAAATTCCCATTCGTTTAAAAGGAGCTTAGAGGGATCTCTAGTGTATTGCTTTGTAACTTGGTAGAGACATCTCAAGAAATTAAGGGGTTACACACCCCATTTAAAGGGGAATTTTTGGAACCTGAATTTATTAAATATGTTGCAGTTGCTCTGCACCAGAATGACACCACTTTTACATAGTACACAAATGTGCACAATGCATGATTAAGAATGGGATACGAAAGAGGGATACAAAAAATCTCTAGGGACTTTTAAAGCGGAACTACCACCCCACAAAAAGTCCCCCCGCCCCCGAAGAATTACCCATCTGGAGACTAGCTGCTCAGTAGTACTAGTCACCAGAATTATTACCACCTTATAGAGAAATTCTGCTGTTCCCGGGACTGACAGTCAAGATACAGCACAGACTGCGTCTGCGTGCCTGCATTGTCAGTCCCAGTCTGCTCTACGAGGCATTTCTAGGTACTGGAAGGTACCGGGAGGGACTGACAATGCAAGCGGGCAGACGTCACTATGCAAAGATGTCTGCGCTGTTTCCTGGCTGTCAGTCCCGGGCGCAGCAGAATTTCTTTATAAGGAGGTAATAATTCTGGTGACTAGTACTATTGATCAGCTAGTCACCAGATGGGAAACTTTTTGTGGGGTGGTAGTTCCACTTTAACATCTTGAATGCTAGAGAGAGCTCCAACACAGGTAATGGTGTGCAAATAAGTAACGGGAGCAGAACCAAAAAAAGAACAGTGTATAATGTTCTTTGTGCATTGAAATGGCCTTTTTGCACCTCGTGTTAAGATGTTGTAATGTCAGAATGTGGTTATGCCGTTCCTCTGCCCCAAGTAATGGGCCAATTGACAAGAGAGGAACTAGGCACAAACATTTTTTTTAATCCTTCCCCTAGGTGGTATAAACAGATTGCACATCTAGATGGTCTTTGCTAGAGGTATTCTGTATCAATATCTGATAAAGCTCTGTTACTGGTGAAACGCGTTGGGCTTCCATTTGTAGAAGGAGGTCAGACAGTAGGACCTCAGGTCTGCTGGCTGGTGTGCACAACAATACTGACATCACAGTGCTAGCACAACTAGTACTTTTCTTGGAGCCTCTGAGCAGCATGAGACCTGTAGAATCTTAGGGGTAGTGAGAGCAATCCCCCCTCCAGCAGTATCAATGGATTGTAACATATTTAAACTGTAATTTGTTGCATACTTATTTTATATGATATGAATATATTTTCCAGGACATCCGTGAAAATGAGAGAAACCTCTATGTTCTCTTTCTGGTAAAACACTTTCTAAATAAATAAATAAACAAGCAGATTTTAATTTACATTCCATTATCTGTTTTCTTAGCTGGAGATACAGAGATACAGAGCTGAGGATGCTGTACTGCCTTGGTCATTTAATACTGAAGAGAAAATACTTAATTGATGTAGAATGAGTTGCCATCTGGCAAAACAAGACAAATTAATTCTTTCTAAGCATTACACAATATATTACTTTCTTTTTTTTTGGTTAAATATTGCACACTAGTGAAATGCCATTAAGGTGCTTGTTACTTTGATATTAATTTTGAATGTGTGTTATCAAGTAGGTGTTTGTTGTTTTGCATCAATTCTGGTTTGTTATTATTGTAGAGTTAATCAGCAAACTAGTGTTTCCTTTTCTTTCTTATAATACACTGCTGCCTGCCAAGACTTTATATCTGTTTACTGTTCAGCACTGACTTACTGCCTATTCCCATGTTACACTCTCTAGCCCACCGCTGTTCTATCCTATCAGTCCTGCCAGTACTGTTAGTTCTTAGCTACATCTGCTAAAGCATAGTGACACAGGATCTATATCCTACTGCTGCAGTTGGTCTATAAGTCCCTACTTCAGACTAATTGCTTACTTCCACTGCTGAGACAAGCATCTTTACAATGACCTCTGTACGACCTTCTTCTGTGTAGCTGACAAATTACCAATAGCAAAAAGATTTAAAAAGTTAAGGACTAACCCTACTAGTATGCAAAGGAAACTAGCAAACCAAAGGCCATATGCACCAAAATTAGGAGCAGCATGTTGGAGATAGATACCTTTCAAGAGGTTAAATGACCTTTGAATGAATGGAATTTTTATCTGTCCCTTATGATACATTTGGTTTGCTCCAGAATTCCTCCTCTTTTACTTTGTACATAGGTCCCATGAATTAAATGTCTGTTGCCCGCAGGATTGTGCCCCAAATAATAATGCAGCGTGCCATAGCTAGTACATTTGTCCTAATGGCCGCCACCTAAGCATTGTGCATAAGGAGCAAGGTATCAAAAGCATCCATGTTACCCCGCCTTCCTGTCCATCACTGATATAGTGTGAGTAAGCACTCAGCATGCTCACACATTTTATCTAAGCCTCTTCCTCACATTTGTTTTGGGCCCTATTTACTATTATCACAAGTATGAGATACATTTATTGAATGTGCTCAGTGCTCACACACAGGGAAGGAAAAAAGACATGAGGGAGATTCACTAAGAGGTGTTAAAGAGGTGATAAAGTGGAGAAGACTTCTCCAGTTTATCACTTCTCGAATTCCTATGTTATTCTATAGAACCTATTCACTAAGATCTCCAAAGTTGAAGAAATCATAGTACATAGGCTCCATAGAATAACATAGGAATTCGAGAAGTGATAAACTGGAGAAGTCATCTCCGCTTTATAACATCTTTATCACCGCTTCATCACCTCTTAGTGAATCTCCCCAATGGGATCCTATTCAAGCCGCTAAAGAGAAGCCATTCTGAAGCAACCCCAGTTATACCTTAGTGGACAAAAAATGGACAATGATTTTAAGGGGGCCTTTAACCTATTGAATTATTGCAATACATTGAAGAACTTTATAGCATTCAAGAGGTTACAATACCAATGTGAATCAATGAATATAAAAAAGAGAAATCAGGGGCCCCAACATTTCAGCTCATATCACTCAAATAATCAGAAATGTTGTACTTACATGTATGGTAGCCTGGTGAGTACCTAGGTACAAACCGGCTTGAAGCAACAAGGGATTACCCACCCCTGTTTGTGTACCTCCAGTTATGGGGCTGTATAAATAAAGTGTTTAGGGTAAAAAATTATATCATTGTCTCAATAAAAAGGAATTATGTATTGAAAAAAATAAATAAACACAAACAACGTGTATCTAGACTCCCAAGGATTTTTCTTCAGGACATTAAGCACAATGAAATGACAAATCAGTTGATCTATCATTTTGATGTGCTTTAAGCCCTGAAGAAGGCACTATTGTTCCTGGACACATTGGGGCAAATGTGCACATTGCTAGCATCAAAGGGAAGGCAATGAGGCAGTCTGTGAGCATTTTTGGGACATTGTTTTAACCCCTTAGGGACCCTTGACGTACCAGGACCGTCAAGGGTAAATTTGCTCGAACGACCCTTGACGGTCCTGGTACGTCACATACTTTTTACTTACAGCGCTCTACCGGGAGCGCTGTAAGTAAAAATAGGGCATGAAATAGACCGCTCCAAGATCGGAGCGATCTGTTTCAAGCCCCATAGTGACGCGCCGATACACGTGACAGGTCACGTGTACCGGCTCGTCAAAGTGCCCCTATGCGGACGTTATGGGACGGAAATGTCCCATAACCTCCGGTCCTTAAGGGGTTAATCAGCTCCAAGATCTAGGCTATATACACTACTATTCTAAAGTTTGGGGTCACTTCGAAATGTCCTTGTTTTCCATCTAATGTGTTGCAAAATGAATAGGAAATACAGTCAAGATGTTGACAAGGTTCGGAATAATGATTTTTAATTTAAATAATAATTGTGTCCTTCAATCTTTGCTTTCATTGAACAATCCTCCATTTACTGCAATTGCAGCCTTGCAGACCTTTGGCATTCTAGTTGTCAATTTGTTGAAGTAATGTGAAGAGATTTCACTCCATGCTTCCTGAAACACTTCCTACAATTTGGATTGGCTTCATGGGCACTTCTTGCGTACCTTATGGTCAAGCTGCTCCCATAACATAAACAAGCAATCCCAAATTTTTGAACGGCAGTGTATTAACATGATGTAGTCAACTTAGTTGCCATCACTGTCTGTTGCTCTAAGACAGGGGTACAAGGCTTTCTGGCATTAAAGGGATAGTAATGTTTCATAACAAAAGCAGCTTTAATTAATCATCATAGTATTTGGACTTTGGAGAGTGTTATTTCAATTCTGTAAGAGTTGTAGTTCAAGAGTAATTCATTGACAGAGTATCCCCCTCCCGCCCCTTTTACTGATGTAACACTATTCAGCCAGATCAGAAGGGAGGTGCCCAGGTAGACTGCAGAGAGGGACAATCTTCAATTAAGAAGGGAAAAACCTGAAAAACTTGTCAAGGGGGGCAGGGTTTTCATTGTTCTCATAGGAAGAAGATTGTCCCCTTCTGTTATGTGTCTGGTCTTACAACCAGATTCCATATCTGAGAAGAGATGGCTTACACTAGGTAAAAGGGGTGGGAGGGGAAACTTTGCTTGTGAATATCTCTCAAACCATAAAGGTTTGAGAGATAAGACTTATATCGTTCTTCAGGTTTTTTTAATGCCTACAAAATAAAATAAAGATAAAACAAAGTATTACTATCCCTTTAAAGTCTTACACTGGAATAGTGCACCCACCAGTATTCACAATACCAATTATATGCTGTAGTGCATACCTTTGTGTGCAGCTGCTGGCATTAGAGGTTAACACCATGTGGCTGCAGTGGCACATTTTGCACATTTATCCTATTAATATATCACAAATTATTTTAAAAGTTCTTACCTCAAAGAGACACTTTCCTTTAAAGTTTGCCCTTGTTTTTAATCCATTTTATTCCATCAAGGTTATTGATGTGGGAATGTGATATAGATTTTTCAGCATCATAATCATTGCTGTGTAAAGATTGTGATGTATTTGTGTATCTGGATTTTGATGTTACTACTAACACCCAGGCTGAGAGAAAATGCTTGCCACGTACAGAAGATCAGTGGAAAGATGGTTGTTCTGTCTAACTCAAAAATTGCAGCAAGATGTTGGCTTCTACCAGCATTTTCTTGTAGTGAAATGAGGGTGTTTTCAGCATACAAAGAAGTCATCAGAAAAAGACATGCTCAGTGGACTTCATGTTAAAAGATTGTTTTTGCCAACATCTTCCCATATGAAGTGTGGTGAATGAATTTATGTGTACATGCATGCAAGTGTATATGTGTGTGCATGTGTGATATATGTGTCAGAAATCAATGGACCAACCTTCTGCCTTAGATTTCACCTTATTTTCCTTCCAACCGGAAATATTCCACAGAAATTCCAACCAAAATAATCTTTACCACCGTATCTAATTTCTTACATGACCCTACATGTAGTTATTTGCATGTAAGACCCCCTAAAAGATCCCGAACTTTCCACACTATTTGTTTACTAATGGCTGTGGTGTTCCTGTCTGCTTTTCTAACAGTTCATAGCAGGATAGTGTCAGATTCCATCCATTATACCACTAATATTAGATAAAAATTACTGTCTAAATCAATCAGACACCTCTACAACACTGGAAGTTATGATTAGATAATGCAGGCTTGTTTACTGATGCCATACTTGATGGATTGTAGCTGGAAACTGATACTGAGTGTTAAATGAATTTTAGAAGAAAACTTGTTGTTCTTTAGCTGAGACGAGAAGGCAAAGCATGGGATCTATAGCAGATACATAAAATGCATTTACAGTGAAATGCAGATGGTTCTAAATATACAAAATGTAGTGTATTAATGAAAGGTTTAAATATGGTGCATTTAATCAAACAGAATCTCATGCACTAGCAAGAACTACCTGCACAACAGGGACAAAAAACAAATTGTTTTAACCACTTGAGTTATAGAAAGGGAACCAACTCACTGTGAAGCATTTAATAGCTAGAAGCACCATTTAAATCAATAGAAATTTGGTCAGTATTTATCTGCCCCAGAATTTTTTCAGTTTTTCTTAGTACAACAGTCTCAGTGTGTGTGCATATGTGTGTCTGTGTGTGCGTGACTGAAAGCATGTGCGTGCATGCATGCGTGTGTGTGTGTGTGTGTGTGTCTATGTGCATGTGTGTGCACATGTATATGTTTATGTGTGTCTGTGTGTGTGCATTTATTACGTGCATGTGCTCATGTGTTTGCGTGTGTATGCTTGCACATATGTGTTTTTGTAACTGTGTGTGACTGTGTGTATCTATGTGTGTGTGCGCATTTGCACACGAGGGCATGTGTGCATGTGTATGTATATGTGTTTTTGTGTGTGTGCTTGCACACATCTGTTTGTGTGACTGTGTGTCCATGTGTGTGTGTATGTGTGACTGTGTGTGTGTGCACATTTGAACGTGAGGGCATGTATATGTGTGTTTTTTATGTGTTCTTGCATGTGTGTTTGTGTGACTGTGTGTCTATGTATGTGTGACTGTGTGTGTGTACATGCACATTTGTATGTGTGGGCGTGTGTGCATGTGTATGTGCTCTCGCATGTGTGTTTGTGTGACTGTGTGCATGTATGTGTATGTGTGACTGTGTGTGTGTTTGTGTATAAGTGTGTTTGAGGGAGTGGGTGTGTGTGCACATATGTGTGGCTATATCCATTTGTGTGAGGGCATGTGTGTGTCTGTGAATGTGTTTATGTGTGTGTATGAATGCATGTATATGTATGTATGTGTGTGCATTTGTGCATGTGTTAGTGCACGTATGCATGTGTGTGTGTGTGTATGGATGTGTCTGCGTGTGTGTATATATGAATGAATGTGGGTGTGCGTGTGTCCATGTTTGTGTGCTTACGAGTGTGTGTCAAATTTACACTGGAAAACAGTACATTTAACCATGAACAATGTTATTTAATCAGCTCCAGATGTTGATTATCAATGCATTTTAAACACTGACTACTTTACTGGGCTAATCTTGCAGGTTCCAGTGGGCTGGTGTTCCATTAGGCATCTGGTCGTTCACTGTGTTTTGGGAAGGCAAAGGCGCCCAAAGTCATCCGTGCTGTACTCAAGTGTGAATCTAGCTGTTACCGGAATTGAAGTCACAGCCCCAGGAGGTACAGCAGGCTAGGGTTCAGTGATCTCTGTCATCTACTTCAACTGAGGTGGTTCTCTAAAACAAATTAATGCCTGATCCAGTGTTATTTTGTCCCCTTTACAACAAAAACATCTGACAGAAAAATCAATGGTGCCTGGAGACAAAGCAATTCCTTTCAAGGTAATTAACCCTCATATTTGAGGTTTTCCACTACCGAACAAGGGTTGTTGAGAAATACATATGGTCTGGGGATAGGTCAGGGTAATGCAACAGAAGGAACTGAGTAGGAAGAAGTAAGACAACGAGTCCGATGTACTAAGAAGAACTGGAGCACTTGTGGGGCAAACCAACTGCACCACCTGCAGTGAAAAGCAAGGCAGACTTCAAATTGTCACAGTTGTGTCTGCTTTTTTGTTTATAAAGTTTATATCGAGTTCAGCAACACGAGACCTTCAGCTGTTGTGGACTATAGCTCCCATCTCCACCGCAGCTGCAGGGCCCCAGGTTGCCCACCCCTGATTTATATTCTTTTTTCTATGCTTAAATTAGAAGAGGATATTTTAGAGACTCTACAAACCGTTAATACAATTTTAGAACCCATTATAATAATTATACATTAAACTAATTGGAGCAATCCACATGCTATATCAGGCAGAACAATACTAAAATGAATAAAATATATCTATTACAGTGTAGCAGAACTGGGCAATTGAAGTTGCTAAATCACTTGAGCATGTTAAACATATTGCAGTAACATTGCCATAAAGTATGAGAATAGTACAGAAACAAGCCTAGTCCTAGAGAAAATAACAATGCAGATTATCCATATATCCTTGCCTGGAACTGAAGCAATTCTTCAATTCCGGGCAGTGTTCTCTGTAAGGTGAGCAGATCAGTGAAGCACCCCCCCCACACACACCCTCGCGTGCCCCGGACACTTCTGTCAAATTCACTGCAGGAATTTACCACGGGGTGGTGATTCTAACAGGAGTCAGCAGGAGACTGAAGTCTCCCTGGTTTCTACTGTCAAAAATTACTGCAGAAAATTGCCAGAAGGAGGTGATTTTGACAGTGGTAAGGTGGTAAACTCCTGGCCACTCCTGTTAAAATCACTGCCAGGAGTTACCAGAGGGCAGATTTTAACAGGAGTTGGACTTGCCAAGGAGCAGTGGTTTTGGCAGGAGTTGTCAGTGTGTAAAATCCCCCCTTTCAAAATCAGTGTACACACCCTCCCTTTTCACTCCACATTTTCACTTCCAAAAATCCATTTTGCTACCCTATTTTTGCCGCCCACCCTCCTCTTCACTCTCTGCCCTCTTTACTCCCTCCCTTTGCCTCATTGCCTTCTCCTCACCTTATCACATACTTCCCTCCCCCTTATAGCCTTCCTCTCCCCTTCATCACCTCCCACTCCCCTCATCTCCTCCCTTTCTCCACATTCCCTTCCCCTTTCCCTTCATCTTCGCTGTCCTACTCTCCTCATTGATTGCCCCTCCCCTCACTTCATTGATTCACCTTTATCACATCCTCTCCCCATCCCATTCGTTGTATCGACTGAGAACTTGTTAACCCTTTGAGTGCCAGAGGGGTGCCAAATGCATTGCTAAGTAATGAGGTGGACTCCCTGGCACTCAAAGGCTTAAACAATTGAAGATTATTTTTTTACTGCATTGCCATTCTGCAAAGGTGAAAGAGGTGGAAGAAGAGTTCTTGTGTGAAGGGGAGGGAACACCCTTACATTCACCACATTGCCTCCAACCGCCCCTTCAACTTCTCTGCAAGGGCTACAACATCATATAAATATATGATACAAATATGAGAAAAGCCTGCATACTCAAACTGAAATGTTGACAATAAAAGTATATTTTTCATAATCTATAAGCCCTGTGAGTGTTCTTGCAACACACACACCCAGGGGCTGCAGTAAGGAGGAGTTATTCATATCTCCTCTGTACTGCCAGTCCTGAAGATACAGTGGGGCGTGATTTTGATAGGAGTCAGCGGGGGGCCAAAGGCCTCCTGGCCTCTCCTGTCAAAATCTCTGCAAGGAGTTTGGCCTCCCTCAACATCCTCCTTAAAAAAACAAAAATATGGCCAACACAGAGCCTCACGGGCCTACTCCTCCCCAAGATCCACACTTTTTCCTCATCTACCATCAACCTTCCATTGCCTCTCCACCTGCCATCCCCTAGCCTCAAGCCTGCTCCCTGTACCCATGCAGTTGTCCTGGTCTCAGCCTGGTCTGCCCACTGTCAGCGGCGGCTTTTTCCATGTGGCCCATTGACAACAGTCTCACTGGTGTAGCGGGGCCACTCATTTTCTCCACTACCAACCTTATACATGTGCCCCATTGTCCAGGATTCTGTGGAGACACTGGAGAGAAGACCTTTTGCCAACAAACTCTATTGTTCAGTATCAACAGCTTCCTTGATTTTTTCTTCTAATGTAAGCCCATCAAGAAGATTGTCTCTCTGCCTCACCTCAGTTCTGATCCCGGTAATTCTTCAGTTCTCCTTCCTTCCCAATGCAAATAAAGTACGTATATGATAAAAAATATAAAACAAACATAAAATAAAATAAAATCTATAAGTGTGAAAAACTAGAAACAAAGTTCACGCTCACAGCATGTTTCAGGGCAAAATGTCCCGAAATGTCAGGCAACAGTGTGAATTGTATTTTCTTTTATGTCGCTTGGTATTTTGCAACCTGTACATGTTATATTTGCATTGGAATGAAGCAAGAACTCTACAATTACAGGGATTGGAAGAGATGTAAGGTGGAAAGATAATCTGCTTGATGGCCTTACATTACAAGAATAATTCAAGTTATCAGTGGAGTACAGTTCTGCTTATTTAGTGGAATGGCGATACATTGTTTATTTCAGTGTTGCTTGGATGCTTACTGCTTACCTACACTTACCTCACAGCCAGCATATGAGTAGCAGTAATATTCCTACAATTTTATGGTTTTATTCTGGAAAATATTTTGCTGTACGGAGTGAACGGTTTTATATTAACCACTCACATTTATTTGCAGTGTTGGCCCCAATGCAAGTTCCAAAAAATGTTTGTATACATGATATAAACAGAAGAAAAGCATTCCAAGGATGCTCCCATTGTTGGATGGGAGATATTTTTTATTGAAAAGTTACTGCACCTCAAACTTGATTTTAATTTTTTTAATTTCCTCGTATGCTGGCTGAGGGGTAAGTGTAGGTAAGTAATAAGCCTGAAGGAGCATACAGTTAACAAATCAAAGCAACACTGAAATAAACAATGTATCTCCATTTCACTAAATAAGTACAACACTACTCCACTGGTATCTTAAATTATTCTTGTAAAGTAAGGCCATCAAACAATTCACCATACCTGGGAACTTCCAATTGAGGGCTACCCGGAGGGGAGTCTTCTGTTCATCAGGGGTGACAATAATGACGCTAATCGCTTCAAAAGGGGCGGGGCTTGATGCAAGTTGGGGGCAGGACTTAAAGGTGTCACACAGAAGGCTGGGGAAGGAGGAACAGCGGGAGAAAAAGCAGATGTGGCAGAGTTTCAATAGAAATTCCCCACATCCGGAGGAATCTACCCCGGTAAAGCTCTGTCCGAACCGGAGTCTCCGGGGCAAATCCGGAGAGTTCCCAGGTATGCAAATCACCTCACTGTCTAAAATCTCTTCCAGTCCCCTTAATTCTTGAGTTTGGCATACTGTATGTGATTTCTTTCAATCAATAGTGAGTGCTGGAGTGTTGTATTTTGTTTTGCCAACACACTGGTGTCTCACACAGTGTATGTGTGTGTGTGTGTGTGTGTGTGTGTATATATATATATATATATATATATATATATATATATATATATGAACTTTGGTGCTGCCATCCCATAGTCATGTGTGCTCTCTGTTTCCATCTATTGATTGAGTACTGGTAGGGAAGCAAAGGTCCCAAATCCTAAATCCTGTGTACTCACTGTGGCCATCTATAAGTTTATCCCTGGTTGGGTAGCACAGGTATTGTGTTACTGAGAACATTGCTGACAACTGTTGGTGGAAAAAATTATGACCTGTGTACTCACTATCACCATCTATTGATTGATGCTGTGCATAGCAGTATTGTATAGCCTATGAGTATAATGCTAGAAGCTAATAGACAGGCAGTATGAAAATCTATTATTTTTGCCACTTCTGTACTTGTAGGGTATATTCAAGTGCTCCAAACAGAGAGATAGAAGTGAAAAATATGTTTATTAAAAATACATGCAATGCTCAAGGATAATCAGTATAAAATACAAAAATAAAACATTGATGCAGATAGAAATAAACAATTAAGCTCTTAAATTGTTGATAGCTCTCATGTCAAACTGAACTAAAATCAAACGCATAATAATAATAAAAAAAGCTGTTCAGATAGCGTCACTGCATCACATTGCAATTATTAATGATCAAGGCAAAATACATATTGGTGAAGTGGACAGTGACACTTATAAAATGATCCATTTCAACAACATTAAGCATTGCAGTGTGATGGAGTGATGCTACTAGTGTCACTCCATCACATTGCAAAGCTTAATACATTCTTCACTCCTGAACCCTTGGCACAACAGTTTTCTAAATACATTTTCTTGTCATTATGGAAGACAAACAGACTGTATTTGTAATTTTTCTCAGAGTGCACTGTGGATCAAACGGCTAATTGTAGGCTACAGAGAGTTAACATTTTATTCAGTACATTGACCACTGCACCCAGAGGCAAAGGTATTAACAATAGAATTTGTATGCATGGGACAGACTGCCATATGAACTCAGACACTAAACAAGCTGTACACCATTATGGGAGGCTAACAATCAATTGTACAGGAGCTTGCTGTTCCAATATAATATGAAGAGTAGCATGAATGCGCTCCCACAGAGCTCTGGGAGGAAGGTGGGAGGAGGAATCAAATTAGATAAAGTGTCTTGGGGTGAAAGTTCCCCTTTAAGGTTACACAGACAAGTATGGAGCTGTGAATTGTAAGCATAACAAAAAGAGACCGATAAACATGTGCGTGGATTCATTAGCAAACAAACGTCTATGATATAACTGAAAGATTAAAGCTCCTGAAATGGAAATGGCCACATAGCAAGAAGATCTAACGGTAGATGGACCAAAACTAATTTTGGAATTGATTCTACCAGTGTTGAGCGAGCGTGCTCGGCCGATGCTCGGATCGGCTCGAGCATCGCTCTGCTCTGCACATGGCGGTACTCGTACGAGTACCGCCATGTGCTCGCCCGACATGTTCGGGTTGCGGGGATCTGTGCCGGAAGAGGCACAGATCCGAAGACGCTCCGCTGGACCACCAGGGAATGGAGGTACAGGGGCATTGCGGAGATGAAGGGGGCATTGCGGAGATGAAGGGGGACATTGTGGAAGAGGGGCATAGACTCTATGCCCCTCTTCCACAATGTCCCCCTTCATCTCCGCTATGCCCGTCTGTCACAATGTGCCCCTTCATCTCCGCTATGCCCCTCTTCCACAATGTCCCCCTTCATCTCCTCTATGCCATAGAGGAGATGAAGGGGGACATTGTGGAAGAGGGGCATAGCGGAGATGAAGGGGGACATTGTGGAAGAGGGGCATAGACTCTATGCCCCTCTTCCACAATGTCCCCCTTCATCTCCGCTATGCCCCTCTTCCACAATGTCCCCCTTCATCTCCTCTATGGCATAGAGGAGATGAAGGGGGACATTGTGGAAGAGGGGCATAGCGGAGATGAAGGGGGACATTGACCAGGCACCCTCCGCTCATCAGAGCAGGGGGTGCCTGGTTTGATGCTCGAGTGCTCCCATTCATTTGAATGGGGCTCGGGTGCTCGGCCGAGCACTCGAGCAGCAGGGGGTGCTCGGTCAGAGCACCCGAGCACCCGAGCATCGCGGTGCTCGCTCAACATTAGATTCTACTTGAAGCTAAATGCCCAAGACCAAAGACAAGATGGGTAGATTAAATTAACAGATTTGTTGGTACACAGTGGCAACAAAAGGGACAGAACTGAATTTGCTGGAGGCTTGCTGACGAGGCCTTCATCCTACAGTGGATCAACAATGGCTGAAGATGATGATAATGTTGTGTATATATATATATATATATATAATAGGATACAGTAGTTCATGTTCTTAATCTCCTGAGGCCAGTCCAGTGTAAATAACCTGGCAGGTACCTCCTAATATTATAGGGTGGAGACCAAGCTGTTACATTGGAGGCAGAGGTGGGATTTCTTGCACTCCATAGTCCAAATCACTACAAGAACTCAATTCCATTGGGAGGTTCACAGGAGGGCACAGCCAGCACTCTAGATGGAAGCGGTTTACAGGCAGCTGACTGTTCCAGCCTTGAGGGAACGGATCAAGGGTCTGTGCACACTCTATGAATAAAAAGTCACGTGCCTGGATGCCAATCTAGAAGTCAAATTGTACATCCAATTCCATAAAAAAATCACACTCACAGGTCTTTTGAATGGTGAAAAAAGCAGATTTATTAATTATTTGAAGGAATAAACCTACACTTTTTTAACCTTGGAAAAGACCAGTAAGTGCAACTTTTTATATATACTAGTTGAAAAGGCTGTGTACACAGGCCACAGTGCCACCCAGCAATTTCGGCTGGTGGCAGGATCCTCTCTCCTCACTGACCATGCTGCAGTCATGAGAAGTACTGACTGCCCGAACCAGCCACCATTGATATGGAGCGGGATACTCTGAATTCAGACCGTAGTCATCTCAGCACACCTTCCTGGGACCAAGAAGTCCCAGGAAGGTGCGCAGAGAGGACTCAAGTCTGAATTTGGCGTGCCCCACTCTGTATCAACCAAGGTGTGGGCAGTCTTTACTGCTCATGACTGCAAAGCGCACAGCCTTCTCTACTGCGCATGACAGCTTCTGACAAACATCCTAGCAAATTATTATATAGGATATATACTAGCAAAAGAAGCATGGTGTTTCCCATACAAGAAAAGGCAGGGTAAAGGAGAGATACTGCACTGTGTAGTTGTAGTCACAGACCAAGATATACTACGTTTACACTCCAGCTTTTATCTACTGTTGAGTGGTAATTAAGCAGCCATAGAGACCCACTTGTGTTGGCAAAACAAAATACAACACTACAGCGCTCACTACTGTTCCCGCAAGTATGAATGAAAAGTCACACACAGTATGCTGAACTCAAGAACTAGGGGGATCTGAAAATATGTGAGGCAGAGACATGATCTGCTTGATGGCCTTACATTACAAGAATAAATAAAGTTAGCAGTAGAGTAATGTTGTTCTCATTTAGTGGAACAGAGATACACTGTTTATTTCAATGTTTCTTTGATTTGTTAAGTGTATATTCCATCAGGCTTACTACTTACTTACTATATATATATATATATATATATATATATATATATATATATATATATATATGTGTGTGTATATATATATATATAGAGAGAGAGAGGGGGAAAGAGAGATAGAGACACTGTCAGCAGTGACAGTGCTTCCATTCTGATAGAACTAAGTGTTACTTTATACTCTATTTCAGGATTTTAGTTCACAATTCACATGTAGAACCATGCAAATGAAATTTGCTGTAATAAATCTGGCACAATAAGGCCACAATATAAACAGTACAAACTTGATTTGGAGCAGTAGTGGCCCACAGTAAAGGACAGTAACTGATATTATCCTCAGACCACTTACATAGTGCTTTGTGGATTATCAACAATATGAGAGGATTAACAAGATGTCAGAAAATGGAAGAAGATGGATATGCTCGGGTAGGCTTGATTCACACCCAAGAGACAGATGTGTATGTGTGTGTGTGTATGCTTTTTTTCAGGTTGCTTTCACTCACTACAGAAAATATAATATTTCCTACTATAGCCGCTTATCATTTTATTGATGAAAAACCACAGGTGTTGGTAAAGTAATTGATGCTGTTATTTCATTTAATAACAAAAAGCTCTCCCACACATCTCTTCTAAAATGTAGATGAACATCTATCAAGTGTTCAAAACTCAAGTCAAAGGGAGACTACAGCATATTACAAAATATCTATTGCACATAATGTACAGGGCTTTTCCCATTGCTAAATGAAGCCTGTAAAATGATTATAGAACAATATTGTTTTTATTTCAGAGCTATATTTCCCTGGCTTGCTCATTTTATGGTGACAGTGTTTTTATTTCACTCTTTGGGGCTCTTGCACATTGAGAAATGCCCTACTCTCTCTTTCTCTCCCTCTCTCTCTTCTCTCTCTTTCTCCCTCAACTAAACATATTGACGGTTACTTTGTGACAGTACATGTACTGCTGCAAGGGCTTTCAAGTTTGCATATTTGAAAATGTAATTTAAAACTGCCTGTTTATCTATATTATAAAAACTCTAAGTGAGTGTCACAGTGCGCCATGCGGCGGCTGCTCGGGCAGGCCGCATCAGCCGCGGCTGTTGTTCCTGCGGCTCGGCCGCATCCTTGTCCCTCGCGGCTCAGCTGCATTCTGTTTCTTTGCGGCTACAGCCGCTCGTGTTCTTGGAGGTTCAGCAGCTGTCGGGTGACATCATTTTTGGGGTGTACGTCCAGGATCATGAACATGCAAACCACTAAAAAGCAGTCTGACCAATTTGGTGCTCCTCCCTTCCTTGGGGCAGGTCTTTAAAGACTGCCTGGACACAGGTCTCATTCGCCCTTTCACTGGTGTCCAGTGCAGTTCTTTTGCTTAGCGTCTCCATGTATTACCTGGTTCTGTCTGACAACCCGTTCTGGTGCTGACCTGTGGCTCTGTCTGACTACCCGTTCCGTGTATGACCCTGGCTTAGTCCAATAGCCAATCTGGTGCAGACCTGCGGCTCTGGCTGACTACCTGTTGCGTTTTGACCTTTGGCTCGTCTGACCTTCCATTCTGGTGCTGACCTGTGACTCTGTCTGACTATTACTCAGTTTGGCCTTCAGTTAGAGTCAGATATCTAATCTGGTGCGTACTTGTGGCTCTGGTAGACTCTAGCCTTACTGACTGCAGTCGTGAGTCAGTAGTCTCCCTTGTTGCCATCTTTTGGGAGAGAAGTCCTTTTCCAGTACTGACTGCAGGCGTGAGTCAGTCTCCTTCCGTATTATCCTTGGAGATATCGGTTGATTGTACGCGGGGCATATCTGGCATATGAGACTACTGACTCGTGCCACAGGTCAGCACCAGAATGGATGGTCAGACGAGCCAAAGGTCAAAACACAACAGGTAGTCAGGCAGAGCCACAGGTCCGCACCAGATTGGTTGTCAGACTAAGCCGAGGTCACACACGGAGCAGGTAGTCAGACAGAGCCACAGGTCAGCACCAGAACAGATAGTCAGAAAAGCCAGGGGTCATACACGGAGCAGGTAGTCAGCCAGAGCTGCAGGTCTGCACCAGATTGGTTATCAGACTAAGCCAGGGACATACATGGAATGGGTAGTCAGACAGTGCCACAGGTCAGCACCAGAATGGGAAGTCAGACAGAACCAGGTAATACATGGAGAACGCTAAGCAAAAGAACTGCACTGGACACCAGTGAAAGGACGAATGAGCCCTGTGTCCAGGCAGTCTTTAAAGACCTGCCCCAAGGAAGGGAGGAGCACCAAATTGGTCAGACTGCTTTTTAATGGTGCGCACATCCATGCTCCTTGACGAGTGTCCAATAATGATGTCATCCGACAGCGGCTGAACCGCCAAGAACACGAGCGGCTGAAGACAGAAAAAAACAGAAAGCAGCTGAGCCGCGAGGGGCAAGGATGTGGCCGAGCCGCTGGAACAACAGCCACTGCCGATGCCGCCAGAGGTAAGGATGCAGCCAGCTCGAACAGCTGACACATGGTGCACTGTGACACTGGGAGTGCCTGGAAATCACTAATTGGTTGAGGAGCCCTCCTGCCTCCTCAACCAGCCACCACTATAGAGGCCAATGTGGAGGATAAATAAATGAGTATTTGGGTGCTACACCACTGGACTAACATGGCTAACCTTACTCTCTCACTCTTTCATTTTCACTCTCTCATATACTCTTTCTCACTTTGTCTCTCATCACAGTCTTTCTCATTCTCACACACACACAAATATACACATTCTCACTCTCACACACATGTACAAATTCTCACACACACATATACTCACTCTCACACACATATACACACTATCACTCTCACACAAATATAGTCACTCTCACACACATATACACACTCTCACACTCACACATACACACTTTCTCTCATACACATATACTCACTCTTACACACATATACTCACTGTTACACACATATACACACTATCACTCTCACACAAATATAGTCACTCTCACACACATATACACACTCTCACACTCACACATACACACTTTCTCTCATACACATATACTCACTCTTACACACATATACTCACTCTTACACACATATACACACTATCACTCTCACACAAATATAGTCACTCTCACACACATATACACACTCTCACACTCACACATACACACTTTCTCTCATACACATATACTCACTCTTACACACATATACTCACTCTTACACACATATACACACTATCACTCTCACACAAATATAGTCACTCTCACACACATATACACACTCTCACACTCACACATACACACTTTCTCTCATACACATATACTCACTCTTACACACATATACTCACTCTTACACACACACATACATATACATACTCTCTCATAGACCCAGACATACACACATATACACGCTCACTATCTCTCACACACATATACACACTCTCGCTATCTCACACAAACACACACACACCTATACACATATACACAGTCTCACTATCACACACTCACTCTCACTATCTTACACAAAAACGTTTACCATCTCACACACACATATTCATACTCTCACTATCTCACACACACACATGTTCACACTCTAACTATCTCACACACACACACATAAACACTCTCACATATTCACACTCTCACTATCTCATATGCAAACACACACACACACACACATACATATACACATTCTAACTCTCACCATATCACACACACATCTACACACTCTCACTATCTCACTCACACACACATACACTCACTATCACACACACAAATACACACCTCACTATCTCACTCAAACACACATACACTCATTATCTCTCTCTCACACACACACACACACACACACACACACACTCTCACTGTCTCACACACACATACACACTCTCTCACTTAACACTCACCAAACACCCTCTCACTCTCTCTTTCTTTCTTATGATCTTATTCGTTGTCTTTCGCTCTTCTTCCCCCTCTCATACACTTTTCTTTCTTTCTTTCTTTCTTTCTTTCTTTCTTTCTTTCTTTCTCTTTCTTTCTCACTCAATAGCAATTCTGGTTCAAACCTACTGGTCAAAGCGTAACTCCAATACTCAGTACTTTAAATTGCACTGTTTACTTCTTGACCTCTAGAGAGGAGTTGAATGCATTGCTTTGGATCGCATTGGAGACTTCTCTAGCATATAAGGGGTTAAAAACTATATTCAAGTGTAGGGAAATTTAGAATTGTTTGGTTGTCCCCTATGGAGCAGCTGGTTTTGTCCAGAATAACTCCGGTTTGCTTTTATAAATATGAGCCTATATCTTTTTCTTTGAATATGAAAATGCCCATCCCGTCAGAGACAGAATGAGCTGTAGTCTTTATTTCATCTCAGTCAGTGCAGTTTTAAAATTTAGCAGTCTCCATGGATCAAATTTTATTTGCATAAGCCTGTGGGTAATCAACTTAAAATATTCATTATTCATTTTCGGTTCTATTTTTTTTTTAATTATGTAAAGTGCTAAGCTGAACTTGAGTAGGTTATCATGTCTAAAATTGACTAGTGACTTGTGACAAGCAGCTGATGTAATGCAAATGAACTGTTCTAATACAATCAGGTACTAGAGAACACAGTTTAATATCTAGTAATTCCCTGTTATCTTCTGAACACTTAACTTGGCAGGAACATTTGTCTATTATTCGAACATGCAATCATTGTTATTATTCAATTTTTCTTGATTTTACCTCCAAAGTTATAAAAAAAAATCAAAGCAACAGCTGATTTATGCCATTCTAACTCTATATGACTTATTAGATAGAGAACAGTTATACAAATAATATTTTGCCCTAAGGCTCTCATTTACGGAACTGTGTGAGGGATGGAATGAGAGATGTCATAACCAGAAAGAATGTGTTTACTTCTATTGAGATTGCTTTCATTAGGTTTGTACACACGTTCTATGTAAATCATTAACATTCTGAGTAAGATGTAGAAATGTGTTATAAAAGTTGTAATTAATAATTTCCCTTAAAGGGCCAGTAAACTTTTTTTTATAAAAAATATTATTCTTTCAAAATGTATTAAAGCTCATGCTTTCCTTTGTTATGGTAATGTATTGCTGTGATACCCTGGTGGCACTTTTTCTTTATAATGTACATGAAGAGCCATGATTTTAACTCAAGCTCTCCCACATAGTGTGTGTATATATGTATATATATATATATATATATATATATATAGAGAGAGAGAGAGAGAGAGAGAGAGAGAGAGAGAGAGTTATTTTGAAGAAATGGCAGCAATCACAGGGCTTGCTGTAGAATCACAATATGTGCTCTTCATTAACCCCTTAGTGACTGGCCGCGCGCACACGGCCGGCACTTAACGCCAGCCAAACTTTTTTTCAATTACATAAAATGACTTCTGGGACGTACATGTATGTCCTCTGTCCACCTGGGACATCCGCTCGGGACGTACATGTAAGGGGTTAACCAACGTTTTGACTCTCACTTTATGTTCCTTGACAAAGACCCCATTGAGGGTCGAAACATTGGTTAATAAAGAGCACATATTGTGATTCTACAGCAAGCCCTGTGAGTGTTGCCGTTTCTTCAAGATAACTACACATTTTCCATTCAGACTGGCACTCAGACAAGTGACTTTTTTTCAGTCAGTGAGTGCCCACACATCTGGTTCAAGTTAAGTTACCGTTAAGTAGAAAATGCCCCGGGTGCGTGTCAAATATAGTGAATTTTCATAAAGATCAGGACGGGTTAGACAGCACTCACATGGAAGCTTTTCATAGATGAAAATGTGTTGTTTGTTAATTTGACGTTTCGGCCAAAGATTATTGCCTTTTTCTTGAAAAAGGCCATAATCTTTGGCCAAAACATCGAATTAATAAACAACACATTTTCATCTATGAAAAGTTTCCCTGTGAGTGCTGTCTAACCCATCCTGAACTTTATATATATATATATATATATATATATATATATATATATATATATATATATATATATCACTTTTTTGCTCATTACCCCCTTACGGCCCAAAGACGTACATGTACGTCCTGATCTGATGTCCCAGGTGGACAGAGGACATACATGTACGTCCCAGAAGTCATTGAATAAAATGAAAAAAAAATGTTCGGCGGGCGTTAAGTGCCAGCCAAGTGCGTGCGGCCGGTCACTAAGGGGTTAATAAAGTGTGTTTGTCACTATAGAGAACTTGACTTGCATAGGGGAGCCCCTATGAAATTTTATGAAAAATGGGATGAGTGGATCTCCCACAAGTGCTCCCAAAGATTGAACTCATGGGTAGGTAATGGAACAGAAAGGCTCCATGTGGTGAGTCGGTTCCCTGTATAAAGCACTTTAACTAGTCCTGAGCATACCTCCCAAGTGTCCCTCTTTAGGAGGGACAGTCCCTCTTTCAGACCCAAATATTGTTTGTTTAATGTTAGTATATGTGTTTATAAGGTTGTCTGTGCAAAAATATGTTGGTCTTGTTATAAGTCATTTATTAGGTTACACAAGGAGGTGTCAATAGGTCATGAAATAGCCTAAAACTTCTTGGTAATGCTCCTGCCAGCCAGCCATGCCAACCATCCACACCCCCTAAAAGACAAGTGTCCCTCTTTGGAAATTTGAAATGTTGGGAGGTATGCCTGAGGTGCTTGGCTTCTGGGAGATGGGTGCTGAGCCTGCTGGGTAAAGGGAGGGAGTAGGTTGGGGATGTTATTAGGTTAGCTAAAGGGTTATGCTTGCTTAGTTAGTCTATGATTAGTAGTAAATGTTCAAGAATATGAATAAAATGGGCAGGTTCCAAAATGGAATGAGCAATGCTTATGATAATTTCTGTTAACTTCTACAGTTAGATTCGCTGTAACATGTACAATGGTCATTAATGTTTTTCTATGCAGTCCACAATAAAAACATATTTTAAAAAGGTATATTCATCATAAAGATGCAAGATGCAAGTGCAAGGTGTTAAAAAAGTTGTATACATTGCATCCTGAGTCACAGAAATTGATATAGTTGCTACAGAAGGTAAGTAAAATGAAAATTATAAGATGTCACAAAGTGCAGCCACCGCATGTCAAAAAACCCAAGGCCTTATAATTTAGTAAGACAAGCAATTTACATTTATGGAATTAAACCTTGTTTGACTTCCCGAAAATACAGTTTATGTAAACAAAGTATCACCTTTTCTATGGAAATGATAAGCAAATAGGGAAACACGCTTGAACTTTATAATGAGTTATTCACATTGCCTTGAATTGTCAAATTAGCATAGTTACTGCTGACGCCTGAAAACAAAGTCACATTCATTTACATGGCTGCACTAAATATAGAGTGAAACAAGCAAAGCGAGTAAATGTCTACAAACTTTACGGCTCCTTAGGAATGTATTAACCCTTCGAGTGTCCGAGGTGTGTGCAATGCATTGCAAAGCAAAGCGTCGGGCTCCCCTCTGGCACTCAAAGGGTTAAAGGAAAACTAACACCTCCGAATAATTACCACCCCACATACCTTAGTATGACCAAAACATCCTAATGGCCCATATGGATTTTACTTTTGCATCTTTGTTCAACCGATGACCTGACATCCAGGACTGATTTAAGATGTTATCTGTTAGGATGGTTTGGTCATACTAAGGTATGTGGGGTGGTAATTATTCGGAGGTGTTAGTTCTCCTTTAACCATTTGAGTGCCAGAGGGGTATGCAACGCCTTGCTTTGCAAGGCGCTGCATACCCCTCTGGCACTCAAACGGTTAATACATTCTTAAGGCTCTATAAAGGACTCCAGGACCTCAAACTCTGCTTTCTGCACATGGTAATCTTGAGCCTTTAACGGGATAGTAATATTTTAAAATAAATGCAGCTTCAACTATTCTTTATAGTTTTTGAGCTATGTAGATCGGTATTATCATTCTCTACAATGTGCAGTTCCAGAGTAACGGAATGATAAAGTGTCCTCCTCCTGCCCATTTTACCTGTTGTAAGCCGCCTCCCCTCAGATGTGGAATCTGGTCACTTGACCAAACAGCTTGCAGCAAGGGACAATCTTCTGGCTGTGAGCATAAGTAAAAACCCTGACCTCCTTGAAGGAGGAGGGCAGGTTTTTCCTTTTGCTAACATAAGACTGTCCCTTACTGCGATCCATCAGGAAGGTCTTGCTGTACAGCTTTACACAGGTAAAAGGGGCAGGAGAAGGACACTTTATGATTTGGCTGACCAGATCTCACCTTTAACTGAGGACAAATAGGAAATAGGCATATTTCAGGACTGCACTAAAATCAAAGCAGCCCGACAGTATGCAGTTTTCATATGTGTCCCCACAAGGTGAGGTCTGGTCACCCTATTAATGATTCAATTACTCTGGAACTACACTTCATAGAGAATGATAATAACACTCTACGTGGCCCAAAAACTATAAAGAATAATCGGTAATACATTTATTTTGAAACATTACTATCCCTTTAAAGAACAGAAGGGCATGCAACATATTGCTTCTCAAAGCACTGCAGACATCTCTGGTCCTAAAAGAGTTAACTAAACTCATGCACTCTGCCTGCTTCAGACTGAAAAGAAACTGCCAACAACTGTCATGTCTGCCTTCACTGATGTGACATATAGGACTGATTGAAGATGTTATCTCTTTAACAAAGGCACAGAGAGTGTTGTATGTCTCTGCCTTTTATTTTTTGCTGTAGTCTGCTTCCAGGGACAAGTATTTTTGACTGATGGACAAAAGAGGCTAAGTATCCTTTTGAGTGCCAGAAGTGTACGCAAAGAAATGCTTTGCGTACCCTCTGACACTCAAAGGGGTAAATTTGTACCTTTATGCATATTATTTCACTGAACTGTATCATACAGTTCTTACACATTTTTTTCTTGCATTGAGTTGCCGTTATTCTTTGTATATTGGATGCCCTAAACTGGTACATTGCTTATGGAAAATCAATGCCTAATCAGGATTCTTTGCTTGAAATTTTTCATATGTTTCAATTAAAAATATGTAATAAAATGGATATGTAAATTACATTTTTTAAACACGGTTTTACCATGGTTCATGACACCTAATATTTTTACAACACTGAGTAAAATAATATAATGAGTCTAGAGAATACTTTGCAGATCTTTAATATGATTGTGCTGGTTTCTCAAGAGCACAAAACCACTTGAAGAAAGCTCTGGTACGGAACATCAAAATGGTCAGCTGATTGATGAGGAGGACAAATCCTTAATAAATACTCCCTGGAGAAACACAGTGCATAACATACACTACTGTGTGCCACAATTGCATCACAAATATATTAATATTTAGCATTACAAAAAATGAAAATGAATTTAGGAACATTTAGCAGGTACATTAATCATATGAGAAGTTCCAAAAAAACAAGTTACATTTTTCATTTTAACCTCATATGAAAAAAGAAAGAAAAATTCAGCTTTAATCACAAATTATTGATCAGTGTATTTTTAATATCAAGAGTGAAAAATTGTGTATTAATATAAAGAAACCTTCAGATGCTGAAATGTCACAGGGTTTTCATAAATATGGTCATAAACCTTTTGGTTGCCAATGAGGACTCCAATGCATTGCAAAGCAGTGATTTGGAGAAGCATTTTTCATCTAAGAGTACATGCAAATATATAAAATAATATGATTAAAATCAAATAATGTATAAGGTATACAGATAACAAAACAATGACTTTAGCACTGAATGTCATATTATTGAGGGTTATTTATAAGTGAACAATTTACCTTTTGGACATTAAACAGCAAGGAAAAAATGAAAACCTTTGGAGCTCCGTAGGATGCATATATATCCTATATATCCAGACAGTTATTTTATTGTATTCAATGACAGAGTTAAGTAATAGATATACTATTAACAGCTCCACCACCTTATGATAGTTTGAGCTGTAATCAACTTTCGCTAAAGTATCTACCAGCAGTGTAGATGCCTTACTTCTCAGCAGCAAAATCCTTCTGGTTTTTTTTTCATAATAAAACATTACCAATCCTTTAACCCTTTCAGAGCCAGAGGGATATCCAAGGTATTTTGAAGAAATTGCTGAAGAAATGCCTCAAGCACTAAAATAGTTAAATAAGGTGTACTTCAGCTCTTTTAAAAGTGGGTCCTTTGTTACAAAAGTTCTACAAAATGTTTTACATAAATGTGTAGCGATACTATATTTTGGCTGTTATATTATCCAGTTGAATATTATAAAACCACGTTCCACTTCACTAGGTTCCATATGTTGTTTTTGTGTTTGGGGGTTTCAGATTTGAGTCCGAGGCTTGGCCCTTCTGTAGTGCCTTGACAATGGAAGGCAAGCTTCACACAATTTCAGCCACAAATGGAGTTATATCTCACTTATTTTCAGCACTTCATGAGTTATTTATTGGCATACCTGGGAACTCTCCGGTGTTGCCCACTTGTGCTTTGTCCCGCCTGGTTCCTCCCACTCCCCGCCCTCTTAGATACATTTTGCAGGTTTGTTTGTTTTTTTGTCCCACCCCCCCCTCCGCGACTAAGCCCTGCCCCTTTTATGACGCAAATCGCGTCATTTTCCTCCCAGGTCGGCACTGACAGTGTTACCCTCCGGGTAGCCCTGTTTCAGAAGGTCCCAGGTATGTTTATTGGTAATAGTCACAATCTGAGCACAGGTTTCCCCGTCTGGTCACATTGTCAGATGTACCCAAAACGAGGACATGTCCATGACTGCCTAAGGGCGTCCCCCATAATATGATTTGGGCCAAATCCCCCCAGTAAATGACACAAACAACTCTCTGGGAAGGAAAAGGCCACAGCTTTTATTTAAAAATATAACAGTTAACATTATGCCTGCATCTCAGCAACTGCTAAGTGGCACGAATATAAAACACACGCCCAAAACAAGAGTCTCTGCCCCCACTCGCGCCGTTAGCCTGCGAGCGAGGGACTAACTCCCCAAAACCCACTGGGGTACCTGACATCTCAAATTATTCCCTGGCGAGGACCCAACCCGCAAACAGAGTTGTGACACCAACAAAAAAGAGGGGGGGGAGGGAGGGGAACCCAAAATTCCCCACGCGGCTGTATCACACAATGAACTAAAGTGCGCAAACAGCCGCGCGGGAAAGTATAAATACCAACCCCCCCAACCCAACCTCCAAACCCCACCAGCCAATAACGACCACCCAAAGGCAAAATGTTGCCAATGCATGGTCCGCGCCCCGCAGTCATGCCCTCCCTCAACTATGTGTCGAGGAAGGGGCCTCTGTCTTGTTCTTTTAAAAGGGTCTTCAAACCCTTGAATGCAAGAGAGGTCTAAAATGCTTTGCAAAATGATGTATCAGAGATCTCTCTAGAACATAACCCTTTGAGTGCCAGAGGGGTACGCAACGCATTGCAAAGCAATGCGTTGTGAACCCCTCTGGCACTCAAAGAGTTAAGGGGTTAAGAAGTGTATTTTTATTCAATGGGAATTTGGCAGATTTTTATCTGTCACCAGCTGGTTTGCCTCACATTCACCTCTGTTCTTTTTCTTCCAAAGGAATGGATTGGAGACCTTCCTAGTTTTCGAGGGGTTAAAAGCCCAATTAAGGTAATAGAAATTTTTATTGTCCCTTGTCGTGCATTTGGCTTACCCAAGAATTGCGCCAGTCTTCATAGTATATCAGCCTCATTATGTTGGAATTATTGTTAATACTTATGAGGGGTTTAATAAACAGGTGTCACATGACCATGCACAGTTGCCTAGACAACCATAGGAAGAGTGTACAACTCCCAAGTGACCCTCTTTAGAAGAAACAGTCCCTCTTTCAGACCCAAATCCCTCTGTCCCTCTTTCCCACGCTAGTGTCGCTCTTTTTAGGAGATCAGATGTGTACGTAAGTGTATCACAATGCTCTATAGCAATAAAACTTACATTAATGTTTGTTTAAACTATAGTATATGTTTTTGTAAATTATTCTGTGTAAATAAAATACTTTGATCTTGCTCTAAACCATTTATTCAGTTACACAAAGAGTGTAAGCAGGTCAGGAAATAACAGAAACATTCTTGATAATGCCCCACCCACCATCCATGTCTCCGGCAACACCCCCCTAAAATATAGGTGTCCCTCTTTGGCCATTTGAAATGTTGGGAAGTATGAGAGCATGTCGTCACATATTTTGAGGCTAGGCCAGGTAAGAAATATTTTTTATAAACACTAGCTAGGAATATATGATTTTAACCCTTTGGGTGACAGATAGGTATCCAGCACATTGTGTTGCAAAAAGTCTGATATACCTCTATTGCACTCAAAGAGTTAAAATGACCAGTTTACAGTCCAGATATTTGTTCTTCATACAGCTTACATGGTTCTAAAGTTTATCTCATTCTGATTGTTTAATCCTATTACACAGAGTAAGGAAGATCTAACTGAAAGAAGACTAAGATCGAACATAGACAGATAGATAGATAGATAGATAGATAGATAGATAGATAGATAGATAGATAGATAGATAGATAGACAAACTTACCTACTATATGATTTACACCAATTTATTGCTTATTTAATGTCCAAATTATTGACATTTGTACCAGAAGGACAGAGGGCAAAGTCCTACAGGTATTGTGAATGTTTAAAAACTGATATCTCAGAACTGTAGCATGTTAACCCTTTGAGTACCAGAGTGGTATGGAATGCATTGCTTTGCAATGCATTCCGTACTACTCTGGCACTCAAAAGGTTAAAGGTTCCCTGAGGACTGATTGGATCATCTTTGCGTTAGAGCAAACATTGACATAGGAACTAGAATCTGCTTTCTTAGAAGCGTTAAGGGTTAATATTCCCAAACTTCCCAGATAGATAGATAGATAGATAGATAGATAGATAGATAGATAGATAGACAGATAGATAGACAGATAGATAAGGTCTAAGCAAAATTAAAATCTACCAATACACAAGGTATATTCCCCTTCAATGTTATTTAGGTAACGGTATTGTGGCATCCTAAACTGCATATTTATGAAGTTCCAGTATGAGCATTAAGACTGTGATACCATTTATTATAAAGGCCCAATTGCACTACAATTTACAATACGATACAATTTACATTTTTGTAATAGAGTAAAAAAGTTAATAAAAGGCTAAGCAAAAGAGCCACTGAACACATTGTTTATTTTTAAAAGATCGTAAAAAATATTTCTAACTTAAACCAATTTTTCCAGAGTATAGAAAATAGCTGCATAACAAAACCATAATATCTTGAATGCTGAGAGACCTCCTGCGCATTGCAAATCTTTCCAGCCTCTAAGATGTTAAAGGGTTTGTAATGTTTCATTTAGACTCCAGCTAGGATTATTCCTAATAATGTGTACGATCGCTCTTTTATGTTGGTAATGCCGAAAGCATTATATTTCCCCTAATATTATATCATAAATTATTCTCCTCACGCCTTGTACAGTACAGGAAGCTATCTCCCCTCAGATCTGAAGTCAGGCCGCTTAATAGGACAGATCACGACTTGGGACAATCATCGTTCATCCAGTATAAGGAAAATATTGCCCTCCTTGATAAAGGGGGCAGGTTTTTCATTATACTGAATGAAGATTGTCCCTCATCAATTCTCCTCCACGAAGAATTATGTCAGCATAAGGGGTAGGAGGGGGAGAATTTATATTATAATATCAGAGGAAATACAGTGCTTTTGGCATTACCAACATAACGGAGCGATCATGCACATTATAAGGAATGATCCTAGCTAAAGTCTAAATGAAACATTTATAACCCTTTAAAGGGATACTAGTATTTTTTTTAAAAAAGAGATATCTACACATTCATGTCCAAGCAAATCATTGCATGCATCATTCAAAAATAATATTGGTTCTGAGGGGCGTGAAAGGTCTAACAAGTTTTTTGCATCTAGCTCTAATGTATTGAAATGTATTTGATTAAAGTGGATCCGTCAATGCACATTTTTTTATCTTTAAAATGTATGTATTTTAAAGGGATAGTAATACTTAAGTATTACAAATCCCCATATTAAAGCCCTAGTAAAAAAAAAACATATTTCCCCCAGTATCATCTCTCAAACCTTTATGGTTTGAGAGATGAACACTTCTAAAGTTGCCCTCTCCTTCCCCTACTCCGTAGTCAGCATTCTAGCTGACTCAGGGAAATCCGGTCAGAGATCAACAGGCGGCTCTGCAGCAGATCCGCGATCGCGTTAACTAAAAAAAAAAAACTTTCACTAAAACGGTCTTCTACGTGTGCTTGCAAACCAAGCACACGTAGAAGACCATTTCAGTGAAAGTTTTTCTTTTAGTTAATACGATCAGGCTGTGCTGGAGAGCCACCTGAAAGTCGTACGACTCTGTTCCCTGCAGTCATCTAAAATGCTGACTATGGGGAAGGGGGAGGGAGAGGGCAACTTTAGAAGCGTTCATCTCTCACACCATAAAGGTTTGGGAGATGACACTGGGGGCAATACGTTTTTTTTTTTTACTAGGGCTTTAATATAGGGATTTGCAATACTTAATAATTACTATCCCTTTAACTGTCCATAAATTGCAATTTGTTTTTCAGTCAGCATAATGTTTATAGATATATTTGGTTTAATAGTTTAATAGGGCTTACTAACCATATCACAGCTGAATTCTCTGGTATGTGTTAATTTTCATTTCCACCATTTTAGGTTACCATACAGTTTACACCGAAGGTGTAGAATAAATTAATTGGGAGGGAAAAATTCTTCATATCATGTTAAAATTGATGTTCCCATTTCAGTAAGTACTTGAAAAGGTATCAGATCCTCTTTAAGACCCAGATACCCTAAATGAGTTAGACTCCCTAGATTATGGGATTGTGTATTTTGTACAGATTATTCTTCAAATAAAACATACATAGATTTGATATCGGCTTCAACTTTCATTATTAAACTATTGAGGAGTACTTGGGTCTTGGCTGTTGCTTTCATGTCTCGTGGTTCAAGAATCGCTCTTATTCCTGCACTAACACCACATTCTCATTTGTCATCCAGTCAGGAGAGAAAGCTTTAATATGCGCCAGCATTAAAGGGATAGTAATGTTTCATAATAAAAGCAGCTCTAATTAATCATCATAGTATTTGGACTTTGGAGAGTGTTATTTCAATTCTGTCAGAGTTGTAGGAAAGTATCCCCCTCCCTCCTTTTTACTACTGTAACACTGTTCAGCCAGATCAGAAGGAAGGTGCCCAGGTAAACTGCAGAGAGGGACAATCTTCAATTAAGATAAGGGAAAAACCTGAAAAACATGTCAAGGGGGCAGGGCTTTCATTGTTATCATAGGAAGAGGATTGTCTTACAACCAGATTCCACATCTGAGAAGAGATAGCTTACACTAGGTAAAAGGGGCAGGAGGGGAAACTTTGCTTGTGAATATCTCTCAAAACCATAAAGGTTTGAGAGATAAGACTTATATTGTTCTTCATGTTTTTTTAATGCCTACAAAATAAAATAAAAAAACAAAGTATTACTATTCCTTTAAGCTTTTGGATTATGACCTAAAACAAAGTCACTGCCACTTTTGGCAGATTTCTCATTCAAAAGTAATTATAGTGCAAACAGAATTTATGCAATCTTTCCATTTATGGTAGTGCAATTGCCCTGCAGGCAGTATTAGCAACATCACCACTGAGATATGGCTTAAATTATACAAATAAATAGATTTCTAAATAGCAACATCACCACTGAGATATAGCTTAAATTATACAAATAAATAGATTTCTAAATAAAAAAATGGGTGATACAACATATAGGTCATTCTGAAGTTTCTTACAAAATCACCCAAGTTGTTTTTAAGTAATAGGGTACCTTTGAAATATTCTGTGCTGGATGTAGACATTAACCCTGCAGCATTTCCTATCACCATTCCCTCAGAAGGGAAAGGAGATGAATAGGGCCGATCGTACATCAGTGACAACGTATTGTTGTTGAATGTAAAATAACACAAGCAGACAATCATCATCTGTCAAACACAGAGATACAGATATGTCTGATGGAACACAAAGCCCTACAATACACTATTCAGTTCATCATGGATGATAACATTGTTTCACTCAATTGATTATGTTACACACTATCCTGTTCATTTTGGTAGCACAACGGTTCTTTTTTTTTTTTTTTGCTGTATATATAAACAAATATCTAGTATTTAACTATAGAAATATCTGTTCTTCACTGAAAAATATCTGATATATAAAAATGTACTATCAAAATGAACCCTTCTCATGATTTTTCTCATGATAAATTCTGAAATTAACTGAATATACTCATTTCATTTCATCCAGAATTCAAAAAATGTTTCATACTGCTTTTCATGGATTTCCAGAAAAAAGTATATGTAACACATCACTAGCACCTACTAATAAGAACCTCCTACTTACCTTACTATATCCAGAAGATCCTAATGGCTATTAAGAATGTTGCCCTTGCTCCATTCTTCAAGCAATCATTTCTCCAATGAGTCCTTGTCCAGATGTCATATCCAGAGAAGTAGACATGACTCTTGCTGGAAGAACTACTGGGTCTTGAATTCCTGACTCTGGAACCTCATTTTTTTATCTTTTAAGGAGTAAAGTGGTGAACCAAGGTGCAAGAGCAAAATTCTTAGTTTCCATTAAAGTCGGAATGAAACTAAGCATATTTGGTTATGGTAGGTTTTAACAAGAGGTTCTTGACCAATATTAATAATACTCATGATGAGAGATGAGTCTCACAGTAGGCTAAAGTAATATATGATTCATTCACTCAAAACATCAACATTTTCTTCTGTATATAAACTTCATCAGGACATAGGGACAAATCTGGGCAAATGTCAGACTTTTTTCTTAACTAACTAGTAACAAACTGATTGTAATGTAAAGTGTAAATGTCAATTTCTCATCATTTATGTCCGGACCATATGCTTCATCCTCATCTCTTTTTTTGTTACCAAAATACAAAACCATGCATCAGTATATTCAGTGATTCTTCAAACTGTGCACCTGATGAAAGTGGAGGTGTGGGAATGGGCAAGTTAAGGGTTTCCAAAAAGGGTTTTCCCAAAAAGAAAATAGGTAGCTAGCATAACAATAGCTAGAATTAGTTTTATGTAATTCTACATGCAAAGGCTGAGTTTAGCCAGGATGGGTAACCTGTAGAACACCCATTGTTAATTGGATACAATTTCATCATTAACAGATGGTGAGGTTAATGGGTTCTGTAGACCAACAATATCTGAAGTGCAGCAGATTGCTTACTTCATGCAGAGCTATCCACACGTTAAATTACTTTTCAAGGTCTTCAATGGCTCTTATGCAGTACTGCTGATTCATCTGTCATTAGCTGGCAGAATTCAAAGGATGAAGTGACATCCCTACTCTTACTATATGTTTCATGTGTTGTTCCTCTATTCCAGAAGTAACCAGACCAGAAGCTACCAGCAGTGCATGCACTCAGGTTATCCCTGATTGATTACAGATAGATCAGTGGCTTGCTTTCATGAATCCATCTCGGCTTAAACAGAGATATTGGGAAAACATGCACTGTTGTTAACAGGACCAGTAACAGATACCCCTGCTCCATTTCCTGTAGATTACAAGCCTGTCTATAGGGCACACCAGCAGGTCACATTTTCAGGATATCTCTGCTTGTAGCTAGGTAGAAGCTAGAAAATCTTAAGATTAGTCATTGTGTTAGATCTTCCTGTGTTTAAAAGGGGAGTATACATTTTTATGGAAATATATATATAGATATAATTCTCTCCAATTACCATACTATTGTCAGACAAACTTAATGACCCCTATATATTTTGCCCTTGATAACTTCTTCAATCCATCATGGATGTAATGTCCACGGATGGAGACATGACAGTTACCAGCAGGACCTCAAACTATACTCACTATAAACTGACAGGACCGTCATGGGAAAACTTCCCTAAAGGACCCATGACAGTCCTGGCATGTCATGGATTTCAGGGCTTATCCGGATCAGCAAATAAAGCTCAGTGATATGTAAGTGCCAGCTGCTATCATTTAGGAGTTAACTTCTTTATCACCACATGGATGTGCCATGCATTGAAAAAGTTAAATAGGCTCAAGTACTTTGACATGTTTCAGTTTAAGCGGAACTACCACCCCTGTTAAACTTTTGTCCAAATAATTACCCACCTGGTGACTAGCTGTTCAGTAGTGCTAGTCGCCAGAATTATTACCTGGTTATTGAGAATTCTATACTGATCCAGGACTGACAGCCAGGAAGCACAGCAAATATCTTTCCATAGTGACGTCTGCGTGCTTGCTGTCAGTCCCTTTTGGTGCCGAACGGTTCCTAGCAATGCCTCCCAGAGCAGGCTGGGACTGACAGAGCAGGTGCACAGACGTCACTATGGAAAGATATCTGTGCTGTTTCCTGGCTGTCAGTCCGGGAGCAGTATACAATTCTCAATAACCAAGTAATAATTCTGGCGACTAGCACTTCTGAGCAGCTAGTCGTCAGATGGGTAATTATTTGGGCCAAAGTTTAACAGGGGTGGTAGTTCCACTTTAAAAAACCCGCCAGCAAATGTCATGTCTGCCTTCATGGACATGCCAGATTCTAGGACAGAATCTCTTCAACAAATGCATGAAATCAATATTAAAAGGAATCAACAGGATTTTTTAAGTGGAGGGTTATTATTATAAGGTGTTAATTTTCATTTAAGTTGAGATATCCTTAATACCTGACATGTAGGTGTGTGCTGGGGACTGGAGTTAAAAATTGCTGCCTCTAAGCTATCTGAAGCACATCTCTCACCTCCATTTCTGTCTGTGTGTCAATCTCTTAGTAATAATTACTCCCCAAGTACCCAGTACATCTTAATAATTTGCTGCTTTTTATCCACATGATTATGTTTGTTCATTTGTCAGAGCTGATTATGTGATATATTTGTAGAATGGGGAATTTGTGAAAGAATTTGGAAAGGAGATGTTCTTTCTTAAGTGCTAGAAAAATGAAGTGCTCTGCTCTGTATTCTTGCAGCTCTCTATTTTAATCACCATTAGTTCTCAAACACCTTGAAAAGAGATTTCAGCTCACTACTGCATGCCAATGGATCATTTCACTTAACTATTAGTGTTGAGCGAGCATGCTCGGCCGATGCTCGGATCGGCTCGAGCATCGCTCTGCTCGGCACATGGCGGTACTCGTACGAGTACCGCATGTGCTCGCCCGCCATGTTCGGGTCTCCTCCCCGCACGTTTTGCGGCTGCTGCGCAGCCAATAAACGTGCAGGGAGGCTCTGACATCGGTGTAATGCCAGCAGCCATGTTGGCTGCTGGCATTACACTGATTGGCTGGCCAGAACCCGTGGTCAGGTGCTGTATAGCACCTGACCATCGAGTTCGGCTCAGTCTGAGCCAGGGAGAGCTGAGGATAGGAAGGGAAAGGCAGTGTAGGGAGGAAAAAAACAAAAATTGTGAAAAAAAAAGAACCAAAAGTCCTTTTTAGGACTACTGTGTGTGGGGGCAGCAGGTTATTTGGTGTGGGGGGAAAAAAACAAAACAAAAAAAAAAAAAATATATATATTCTGTTTAGTGTGCAAAGTTGCAGATTAGAGCACATTCTGTTTAGTGTGCACAGTTGCAGATTAGAGCACATTCTGTTTAGTGTGCAAAGTTGCAGATTAGAGCACATTCTGTTTAGTGTGCAAAGTTGCAGATTAGAGCACATTCTGTTTAGTGTGCAAAGTTGCAGATTAGAGCACATTCTGTTAAGTCTTCAAACTAAAATATCAAAGTCACGTATTCCATTCAGTGTGCGTCGCCGCAGTTTAGCAGCACATTCTGAGTACTGTGCAGAGTTGCAGAATAGGAAGAAATACTGTTAAGTCTTCAAACTAAAATATCAAAGTCACATATTCCATTCAGTGTGCTTCGCCGCAGTTTAGCAGCACATTCTGTGTACTGTGCAGAGTTGCAGAATAGGAAGAAATACTGTTAAGTCTTCAAACTCAAATATCAAAGTCACATATTCCATTCAGTGTGCTTCGCCGCAGTTTAGCAGCACATTCTGTGTACTGTGCAGAGTTGCAGAATAGGAAGAAATACTGTTAAGTCTTCAAACTAAAATATCAAAGTCACATATTCCATTCAGTGTGCTTCGCCGCAGTGTAGCAGCACATTCTGTGTACTGTGCAGAGTTGCAGAATAGGAAGAAATACTGTTAAGTCTTCAAACTAAAATATCAAAGTCACATATTCCATTCAGTGTCTTTCACCGCCGTTTAACAGCCTATTCTGTGTACTCTGCAGAGTTGCAGAATTATAAGAAATACTGTTAAGTTTTCAAACTCAAATATTAAAGTCACATATTCCATTCAGTGTCTTTCACCGCCGTTTAACAGCCTATTCTGTGTACTCTGTACAGTTCCAGAATTATAAGAAATACTGTTAAGTTTTCAAACTCAAATATTAAAGTCACATATTCCATTCAGTGTCTTTCACCGCCGTTTAACAGCCTATTCTGTGTACTCTGTACAGTTCCAGAATTATAAGAAATACTGTTAAGTTTTCAAACTCAAATATTAAAGTCACATATTCCATTCAGTGTCTTTCACCGCCGTTTAACAGCCTATTCTGTGTACTCTGTACAGTTCCAGAATTATAAGAAATACTGTTAAGTTTTCAAACTCAAATATTAAAGTCACATATTCCATTCAGTGTCTTTCACCGCCGTTTAACAGCCTATTCTGTGTACTCTGTACAGTTCCAGAATTATAAGAAATACTGTTAAGTTTTCAAACTCAAATATTAAAGTCACATATTCCATTCAGTGTGTTTCAACGCCGTTTAACAGCCTATTCTGTGTACTCTGTACAGTTCCAGAATTATAAGAAATACTGTTAAGTTTTCAAACTCAAATATTAAAGTCACATATTCCATTCAGTGTCTTTCACCGCCGTTTAACAGCCTATTCTGTGTACTCTGTACAGTTCCAGAATTATAAGAAATACTGTTAAGTTTTCAAACTCAAATATTAAAGTCACATATTCCATTCAGTGTCTTTCACCGCCGTTTAACAGCCTATTCTGTGTACTCTGTACAGTTCCAGAATTATAAGAAATACTGTTAAGTTTTCAAACTCAAATATTAAAGTCACATATTCCATTCAGTGTGTTTCAACGCCGTTTAACAGCCTATTCTGTGTACTCTGCAGAGTTGCAGAATAGTAAGAAATACTGTTAAGTTTTCAAACTCAAATATTAAAGTCACATATTCCATTCAGTGTGTTTCACCGCCGTTTAACAGCCTATTCTGTGTACTCTGTACAGTTCCAGAATTATAAGAAATACTGTTAAGTTTTCAAACTCAAATATTAAAGTCACATATTCCATTCAGTGTCTTTCACCGCCGTTTAACAGCCTATTCTGTGTACTCTGTACAGTTCCAGAATTATAAGAAATACTGTTAAGTTTTCAAACTCAAATATTAAAGTCACATATTCCATTCAGTGTGTTTCAACGCCGTTTAACAGCCTATTCTGTGTACTCTGCAGAGTTGCAGAATAGTAAGAAATACTGTTAAGTTTTCAAACTCAAATATTAAAGTCACATATTCCATTCAGTGTGTTTCAACGCCGTTTAACAGCCTATTCTGTGTACTCTGCAGAGTTGCAGAATAGTAAGAAATACTGTTAATTTTTCAAACTCAAATATTAAAGTCACATATTCCATTCAGTGTCTTTCACCGCCGTTTAACAGCCTATTCTGTGTACTCTGTACAGTTCCAGAATTATAAGAAATACTGTTAAGTTTTCAAACTCAAATATTAAAGTCACATATTCCATTCAGTGTGTTTCAACGCCGTTTAACAGCCTATTCTGTGTACTCTGTACAGTTCCAGAATTATAAGAAATACTGTTAAGTTTTCAAACTCAAATATTAAAGTCACATATTCCATTCAGTGTCTTTCACCGCCGTTTAACAGCCTATTCTGTGTACTCTGTACAGTTCCAGAATTATAAGAAATACTGTTAAGTTTTCAAACTCAAATATTAAAGTCACATATTCCATTCAGTGTGTGTCACCGCAGTTTAGCAGCCTATTCTGTGTACTCTGCAGAGTTGCAGAATAGTAAGAAATACTGTTAATTTTTCAAACTCAAATATTAAAGTCACTTATTCCATTCAGTGTGTGTCACCGCAGTTTAGCAGCCTATTCTGTGTACTCTGCAGAGTTGCAGAATAGTAAGAAATACTGTTAAGTTTTCAAACTCATATATATTAAAGTCATATATATCGTGTAAGATGAAGAAGGCGGGTAAAAAGGGACGGGGAAGTGGACGTGATCCTGAAAGTTCAGGGCGCGGGTCAGGACGCGGAGAAACTGTGCCTGGTGCCAGAGCACAAGAAAGAAAGACATCCACCATACCTAGCTTCATGTCTGATTTCACAGGGCGTCGCAGGACATCACTCTCGAGGTCCGACCAGTGCGAACAGGTGGTCGGTTGGATGACAGCTGATACTGCTTCCAGTCGGTTAAGCACCACCCTGTCTTCCACCAAGTCCACTCTCAGTAGCCAAGAGTCTGGTCAACATAATCCTCACTCTGATCATCCTTCCTCCCACCATACACGGTCTGGTCAAAGAAGTGATCCCACACTGGGATATAGTGATGAGCTCGTCTCATCACCAATCCTTCATTTGACCCTCTCTCCAAGCACGCTTGCAGAGGAACATGACATCTTGTGCCCTGATTCACAACCTCTAGAGGCTACCCAATCACAAGAAGATGACAGATGTGAACGGCATTTAAGGTCAAAGGAAGTAGTGGATGATGATGATGATGATGATGAGACACAGTTGCCATTAAATCAACCACTATTTCCGTCTCAAGACCTTGTTGAGGAGAATGTTATACAGTTGTCAATGACTGAGTATGTGGTGGGATCAAGACTTGAGGAGGATGATCAGAGTGAGGAAGTGGAGGAGGACTTGGTGGACGATGAGGTGACTGACCCCACCTGGGAAGGTGTAGAGCCGAGCGATGACAGCAGTCCTGAGGGTGAGCCATCTGCAGCACCGCAACAGGCTGGAAGAGGCAGTGGTGTGGCTACAGAAAGAAGGCGGACCGCACCAAACCGGCCCGCAAATGTTCCACGGAGCACCCCCTTGCGTAAATCTACCTTGCCAAAGGGTAGGTGTTCCGCGGTATGGCGTTTTTTTAAGGAAAGTGCGGACGACAAAAGAATTGTAGTTTGCAACCTGTGCCACACCAGAATGAGCCGAGGCATGAACACTAGAAACCTCACCACCACCAGCATGATCCGACACATGGCATCCAAGCACCGTAGTAAGTGGGAGGAACGCCTGGATCGCCCACCTGTGTCTGCAGGCCACACCACTGCCTCCTCTTCCCCTGTTTTCGGTGCCGGCCAATCGCCTGTCGAAGGCGCAGGCCCGCATACCTCCCGCCCTGCACCTGTACCATCTGAAGCACCATCAGCGACCACATCCACTTCCCTGTCCCAGCACAGCGTCCAAATGTCGTTACCCCAGGCATTTGAGCGCAAGAGAAAGTACCCAGCCACCCACCCACAGGCCATAGCACTAACCTCACACCTTTCAAAATTACTGGCCATCGAAATGCTGCCATTTAGGCTTGTGGACACTGAGTCCTTCCGCAGCCTGATGGCAGCAGCTGTCCCTCGGTACGCGGTCCCCAGCCGCCACTACTTTTCCTGGTGTGCCATCCCCGCATTACACCACCATGTGTCCCGTAACATCACCCGTGCCCTGACCAACGCAGTTACTGGGAAGGTCCACTTAACGACTGACACATGGACAAGTGCTTGTGGCCAGGGACGCTACATTTCCCTGACGGCACACTGGGTGAATGTCGTGGAGGCTGGGAGCGACTCGGACCCTGGGATGGCACGGGTGCTACCCACGCCGAGGATTGCGGGCCCTACCTCCATCAGGGTTTCCACCAGCACCTACGTTATTGGCTCCTCCTCCTCCGTTTCCACCTCCGAATTCTCTACACACACCGCCACTCCCCCATCAGCCAGTAGCTGGAAGCAGTGTAGCACTGCAGTGGGGAAGCGTCAACAGGCCGTGCTGAAGCTGATCTGCCTTGGGGACAAACAGCACACGGCCTCAGAGCTGTTGCAGGGGATTAGTCACCAGACCGAGCAGTGGCTCTCGCCACTCAACCTGCAAGCAGGCATGGTTGTGTGTGATAATGGGCGTAACTTGGTGGCGGCTTTGGAGCTCGGCAAGCTCACACACGTACCATGCCTAGCGCATGTATTTAATTTAGTGGTGCAGCGATTTCTAAAAACCTACCCCAATGTGCATGATCTCTTGACCAAGGTGCGCCGCGTGTGTGCACATTTCCGTAAGTCATCAACAGCTTCGGCCGGCCTGTTGAAGCTGCAGCAGCGCTTACAATTGCCAGCTCACCGGCTGCTGTGTGACGTGAGCACGCGCTGGAACTCCACCTTCCACATGTTGGCCCGGCTTTGTGAGCAGCAGAGGGCAGTAGTGGAGTACCAGCTGTTACACGGTCGTCGCCTCTCCGTTCAACTTCCTGTAATCAGAAGTGAGGAGTGGGAATGGATGTCAGACCTCTGCGAGGTTTTACGCAATTTTGAGGAATCGACACAGATGGTGAGCGGCGATAACGCTATTATCAGTGTAACCATCCCACTTCTGTGTCTACTGAAACGCTCGCTGCTCACAATTAAAACCGACGCTTTGCATGTGGAAGAGGTGGAAATGGGGGAGGAAGAGCTTACACAAGGTGATAGCCAGAGCACCCTCACTTCGTCTTCTCAGCGACAATTGGAGGAGGCGGAGGAGGAGGAGGAGGAGGAGGAGGAGGAAGACACGGTTGCCTCCGCTACAGAGGGTAGCCATGGAACTTTAGTTCCATCTCTTCAGCGTGGGTGGGCAGAAGAGGAGGAAGAGGATGAGGATATTGAGAGTCAGCCTCCTGGTGAGGACAGCGAAATCTTGACTGTTGGTACTCTGGCACACATGGCTGACTTTATGTTAGGCTGCCTTTCCCGTGACCCACGCGTTGTACGCATTTTAGACAACACGGATTACTGGGTGTTCACCCTTCTGGACCCCCGCTACAAAGAGAATTTCTCATCTCTCATTCCTCCGGTGGAGAGGACAAGCAAAATGGTGCAATACCAGAAGGTTCTTGTTGAAAAATTGCTCCAAAATTTTCCATCTGACAACGCTGGCGGCAGAGTACGTGCTACCTTGGCCAACCGAGAAGGGGAGAAAAGGGGAGCACACAGCAGTTCCGACAAAGGCAGGGCAACACTCTCCAAGGCGTGGGACACCTTCATGACACCCCGGCAGCACCCTCACCCTGATGCGCAGCCTAGTGTCACAAGGAGGGAAAAGTTTTGGAAGATGGTGAAGGAGTACGTAGCAGACCGTGTCAGCGTCCTCAATGATCCCTCTGTGCCTTACAACTACTGGGTGTCCAAGCTGGACACGTGGTATGAACTGGCACTCTACGCCTTGGAGGTGCTGGCCTGCCCTGCAGCCAGCGTTCTGTCTGAGCGGGTATTTAGTGCTGCTGGTGGCATCATAACAGATAAGCGTATCCGCCTTTCCACCGACAATGCTGATAGGTTGACACTTATAAAAATGAACAAGGCCTGGATTTCCCCTGACTTCTCCACTCCACTGGAGGAAAGCCCCGGGGGAACATAAACTCACTTTATATATGTTATTTACAATGATGGGAATACTCTGTATTCCCATTCACCCCTTCCACCCAAAAAACGGGTATATGGTTGACTCTTAATCTTCTCATCCTCCTCCTCCTCTTCCATATGCCCTGGGATATAATTTTTATATAGGGCCAGCTCACCAGCGGGCCCTGTGATATAATTTTTATATAGGGCCAGCTCACCAGCAGGCCCTGTTTGACAATTTTTATATAGGTCAGCTCACCAGCGGGCCTTCTCATATAATGTTTTATTGGGTCAGCTCTCTAGCGGGCCCTCTCATATAATGTTTTATAGCGTCAGCTCACTAGCGGGCCTTCGCATATAATGTTTAGGATGGTCAGCTCTGCAGCAGACCCTCACCCATAATGTTTTAGATGGTCAGCTCAGCGCACGTTTCCCTCTTAATCATGGCCTCAGTTCTGAAAATCAAGGAAATTTTTGGGATAATTTGCCTCTGCGCACGTTTCCCTCTTAATCATGGCCTCAGTTCTGAAAATCAAGGAAATTTTTGGGAGAATTTGCCTCTGCGCACGTTTCCCTCTTAATCATGGCCTCAGTTCTGAAAATCAAGGAAATTTTTGGGATAATTTGCCTCTGCGCACGTTTCCCTCTTAATCATGGCCTCAGTTCTGAAAATCAAGGAAATTTTTGGGAGAATTTGCAGATGATATACAAGTAAATATACAGCAAATATTGTTTGGTAACAATTTTTCGCCTAAAGTCGTTTTTATTTTCCTTTTTGTGTGTTTTATGGTCAGTCTGTAAAAATGGCGTACTACGGGCGAAAGATCGTTCCCAGCAGCGATGTTGGAGTCCAAGGTGCATCCAGACATCCTCCCTATGCTGTCCCTGAACCATTTCTGTAGTGTTTCCATCTTTTTCTGCCATTTTCCTATGGACCAGGCACCCTCCCCTCATCAGAGCAGGGGGTGCCTGGTGTAATGCTCGAGTCCTCCCATTGACTTCAATGGGGCTCGGATGCTCGGCCGAGCACTCGAGCCTCAGGGGGTGCTCGGTCAGAGCACCCGAACATCCGAGCATTGGGGTGCTCGCTCATCACTATTAACTATAGCTCATCTGGAGAAAAACAAAAGGTCACATTGAAGAAAACCTGCATAATGTTCCTAGTGAAAATATTCGCTTAACTCTTTGAGTGCCAATGAGGTATCCAACCTCCCTGGTACCCAAAGAGTTAAACATCCAATGGCTAGATGGGTATTCAATATATTGAAAAGCAATGCAGTTGGTTCCCCTCTGGCACTCAAAGGGTTAAACTGATATACAATTGTCAGCTTAGCTTTCTCTTTAAATTGTCATTATCTTGTTTTACTAAGTCTCCTTCTATGGTATCATGCATATTGAGGCTGCACAATGATGTCCCAAAATGGCTCCTATCAACCATTCATGGCATCAGAAAACTTGCACTCTTGGCTAGAATGTAAGAAGGAAGTAGTGGCACTCTAGGCTAGAATGCAAGAAGGAAGTAGTGGCACTCTAGGCTAGAAAGCAAGAAGGAAGTAGTGGCACTCTAGGCTAGAATGCAAGAAGGAAGTAGTGGCACTCTAGGCTAGAATACATGAACGAAGTAGTGGCACTCTAGGCTAGAATGCCAAAAGGAAGTAGTGGCACTCTAGGCTAGAATGCAAGAAGGAAGTAGTGGCACTCTAGGCTAGAAAGCAAGAAGGAAGTAGTGGCACTCTAGGCTAGAAAGCAAGAAGGAAGTAGTGGCACTCTAGGCTAGAATGCAAGAAGGAAGTAGTGGCACTCTAGGCTAGAATACATGAACGAAGTAGTGGCACTCTAGGCTAGAATGCCAAAAGGAAGTAGTGGCACTCTAGGCTAGAATGCAAGAAGGAAGTAGTGGCACTCTAGGCTAGAAAGCAAGAAGGAAGTAGTGGCACTCTAGGCTAGAAAGCAAGAAGGAAGTAGTGGCACTCTAGGCTAGAATGCAAGAAGGAAGTAGTGGCACTCTAGGCTAGAATACATGAACGAAGTAGTGGCACTCAAAGGTAGAATGCCAAAAGGAAGTAGTGGCACTCTAGGCTAGAATGCAAGAAGGAAGTAGTGGTGCTCTGTGCTAGAATGCAAGAAGGAAGTAGTGGTGCTCTGTGCTAGAATGCAAGAAGGAAGTAGTGGCACTCTAGGCTAGAATGCAAGAAGGAAGTAGTGGTGCTCTGTGCTAGAATGCAAGAAGGAAGTAGTGGCACTCTAGGCTAGAATGCAAGAAGGAAGTAGTGGTGCTCTGTGCTAGAATGCAAGAAGGAACTAGTGGCACTCTAGGCTAGAATGCAAGAAGGAATTAGTGGTACTCTAGGCTAGAAAGCAAGAAGGAAGTAGTGGCACTCTAGGCTAGAATGCAAGAAGGAAGTAGTGGCACTCTAGGCTAGAATACATGAACGAAGTAGTGGCACTCTAGGCTAGAATGCCAAAAGGAAGTAGTGGCACTCTAGGCTAGAATGCAAGAAGGAAGTAGTGGCACTCTAGGCTAGAAAGCAAGAAGGAAGTAGTGGCACTCTAGGCTAGAAAGCAAGAAGGAAGTAGTGGCACTCTAGGCTAGAATGCAAGAAGGAAGTAGTGGCACTCTAGGCTAGAATACATGAACGAAGTAGTGGCACTCTAGGCTAGAATGCCAAAAGGAAGTAGTGGCACTCTAGGCTAGAATGCAAGAAGGAAGTAGTGGCACTCTAGGCTAGAAAGCAAGAAGGAAGTAGTGGCACTCTAGGCTAGAAAGCAAGAAGGAAGTAGTGGCACTCTAGGCTAGAATGCAAGAAGGAAGTAGTGGCACTCTAGGCTAGAATGCAAGAAGGAAGTAGTGGTGCTCTGTGCTAGAATGCAAGAAGGAAGTAGTGGTGCTCTGTGCTAGAATGCAAGAAGGAAGTAGTGGCACTCTAGGCTAGAATGCAAGAAGGAAGTAGTGGTGCTCTGTGCTAGAATGCAAGAAGGAAGTAGTGGCACTCTAGGCTAGAATGCAAGAAGGAAGTAGTGGTGCTCTGTGCTAGAATGCAAGAAGGAACTAGTGGCACTCTAGGCTAGAATGCAAGAAGGAAGTAGTGGTGCTCTGTGCTAGAATGCAAGAAGGAAGTAGTGGCACTCTAGGCTAGAATGCAAGAAGGAATTAGTGGTACTCTAGGCCAGAATGTAAGAAGGAAGTAGTTGCCTCACAGTGTGAGAGCAGCCCATACGTTTTTCAAGAATTAGACTTGGAAGCCCCTCACTAAAACCTGTAAGCGCTGTACCCACAGCCCAATGAGACTGAACTACTGGACTTCAATCTTGAAGCTCAGTCTCATCTCACAGGATCAACTAGGAAGCTTGGAGGTCCACTTACAGACCCCTGTTCTGTACTCATACGTGCCGGAGCTCACAATGCATGTCTGGCTTTAATGTCAGGTCTACTGCAAGGGGTGCAGATCTGCTGATAGGACACTAGCTACATGACAGTTGCCCTTTAAAGGGGAAAAATGTATAAAATAAACATACAGTGTTAGATGGGTAAAAAGTTGAATCTTCATTCTGAAAAATAGTAAAGATGTTTCTCTTTTCCATATAAATTACCATAAGGGAACATTCGGCATGAATGTGTACTCATACACACACTCTACACACACATTTACAGAAAGCCATTTGTGGAAACAGTCTTCCCGTGGGAATTCCCATGTGTGGGGAAATAGGCTAGTGTCTGCTCATTTTTCACCCATCTCTAAGTAATGGCAATTGTGGAATCAACAGAGATTTTATTTGTTCTCACTGATGCAGTTGTTTTTTCTCAGAATTTCTCCAGTTTTGGCATTGTGCATATGGCACTAAACAAGTCTTCTGCTAGTGGTTACATAGTCTAAATCTGGAGCAGACAACAGCCAACAACTGGAAGGGGATTATTGGAGCTGTAGCACCAAACAGCTATGGAGGTAAATGTTGACTACCCTTGTCTTAGGGCTGCATGTTCAAAAGAAAAGTGAAGTAGTTCTGGGGAAACCATTTGCACGAGAGGGGAGAAATACTAATCTCCGCTATGTGTTGGAGACCCCTCTAGCATTCAAGGGGTTAAAATCCCCATTTAAATAAATGATCATTTTTAGTTCTCCACTACAGTGCAAATGGATTGCTCCAGAACTACTCTACTTTTCTTTTGAACATGCAGTCCTTAGACTATGTTGCTTGAAGCAGCAGACACCATCATAGACAATAACTGGAGCAAATGTGGCCTTCCAGTTTCATTTGGACTACAACCCCTATCATCTAAAGTGACCACATATCATTTTAAATCATGATAGCTTATGAAAACTTAATTCTGGAGAAATGTACATGAATCTGCTCCATCCTTGTGTGTTTAAGTGTTACTGATTTAAATGTACTTGTGGTACTTGTATTCCATCAACAGCTTGAGATCCACAAGTTGCCCACCCATAAATTCAATACATACTATAATCACAAGCACTCTATGGAAGTGTATTGTCCATATCACCCCAAGAAATCTGAAGGGTTCTGTAGAAACATATATGTGTTTGAGAGCTGAGACTGAAAGCTGGAATATGAAGGAACTGTTCAACAAATCCCAACGGCAGATGCTTTGTATTTTGAACAAATAATACACTTTGTTATAGAAAATGCAGCAAAATGTTAGTAAGCATCTGTTTTACTTTTATAACAGCTGCTTGTAATTACATCTAATCATTATATAATGGAATTGAACACAATGTAAGCAAGATATGCATGTATGTATATTTTACAGATTACATATATATGTGTGTGTGATCAACATTTCAAGTAAACACTGTTATTCTTCTCAAAGTCTTCAACTGATCGACAATCAAGAGCCATCTTATAGCAGGGGTTGCCAACAAGCAGGACTGCAGCTCTTGTTGTACTAATAATAATTCCAATAATGCTGACATACTGACACAGAATTATGCATATCTACTAAACTAAGAATGTGCTGGTCTTTTGTCTTACATAATACATATAAAAGTATAGATATAGCGCCAAAAACAGTGTAGGGTACACCGTAAGTGAGATGGAGTAGGGGAATTGAATTAAATGGCTGGAGAGTGGCCCTACTTTATAGGACTCCCACCAAGTGAGTGATAGGAGTTCTAAGGTAGGGAACGTATCCACCTGATTCACAATGGTTTAGTTAATGTACACACTCATAACAATCACAGGGAGAGAGAAAAGGAAACTTTCCCTAGATGTGAGTCAATATGAATGAGTTCAGGTTCTCTCTCTTGCAGTGTGTCCTCAAAGGCAATGCATATAGAAAACATCCATCGATGCGTTGTATATGTAAAGAAAAACAAAAAGGAAAGGGGAGGACAGCGCAAAAAAAATCTATTTTAAATACATTAAATACATTGTATATTATTTTAATACATTGTATCTGTTTATGTTTTCTGAGTCTTTATCTCTGATACTAAAATAGTACACTTAGAGATTTTTTTTGCGCTATCCTCCCCTCTCCTTTTTGTTTTACATAATACATAGGCAATTTTTATAGAAACTTTCAGGTATGCAAACTTGATTTCAAGGTGTCAAATCCACTTTAAAGGGATAGTATAAAGGTAATCTTTTAGATACTAAAAAATAAATCAAATGATGACAGTCTGATCTCTCAAACCTTTATGGTTTGAGAGATATATGCAGCTAAACCCCCCTCCCTCCCCTTGCACTGACGTCAGTGCTCTAGCTGACAGCAGGGGATTCTGGTCCCGGGACCGGCAGGCTGCTCTTCAGCAGAGCCGAAATAGGGCTATTTAAAAATAAATATTTCATTGGAACAGTATACAAAGTGTTCCTTGGTTTGAAAGGGGAGGTGGAAGTTCAGCTGCGTATATCTACCATCTTTTCTTTGATTTATTTTTTAATATCTGCAAGAATCATTTTTGTTAAAATAATCCAATACTGTCCCTTTAAGGAACAGAGTGGTGTGTACAATGCATTGACTCACAATTTCTTGTACAAACCCCTACAAGGGTTGAAACAATGGGGATTTGGGGAATGTTTATTTGTCCCATATAGATAAGCTATATACAGGAAAATGTTTCATTAGACCCCTCTTTTTTTAAACCCTTGGAGGCTAGATACATCTCCAATACATTAACCCAATACAATTTTTTTTTAAAGTGGTTATTGGCTCACCGGGTGCTAAATATATTGCCAGTACTTTAAGGCTGATATAGGAGCAACCCAGCTGCAAAAGAGGGAACAAACAGAAGAAGATAAAAACAATTTTCATTAACATTAAATGGGGCTTTAAAACCTTGGAATGGTAGAGAGGCCTCCAACTCATTGATAATCTGGGAAATATAATTTTAACCCTTTGCGTGCCATATAAGTTGCCAAAACAATGCATTGCATTGCTTTGAATACCTCTCTGGCACTCAATGGGTTAAACATAGGCCCAAAGGTCAGCACAATAGAATTCATTTGTGCACTGGGCAAGACATAAAGGTCAGTTATGTTGTGACTGTCACACTAAGGAAACCAGTATGTTCATAAATATAAATAGGATGTTACGGACTCAGAAATATGGCCAACACATGGAGTATGCATACACAAGAGCAAAACAAGACGTATGACAAACCAAACATATGGCTAATAAGTCTAAGTAAACATTTCAAAGAGGAGGTAAACAGTATGCTTGAGGTAAACTTGATATTTATTGTGAACAGCCTGACGTCTCTGTGTCGCCTGAAACACTGTAGTAAATGGGCGGCTGTTTGTAATACCTCAAGCACGCCATTTGCTTATTTATTTATTTACTTTTGTTTATCTTAATGACCAAATGTTTAGTATGCTACATGTGCCTTTTTTCTTGTTTATGATCTGTCAATTACAATTACAAAAAGGATGCAAAAGTACAGATTGCACTTGTGTGTAGGTTTTTATATCTCACAACATTTGAAATGGTCAAAGAAGCAGGGCCGGATTTACATCTCAGAAGCCTGTAGGCACAGAACTCTGAAGTGTTCCCCCATTGGCTATCTCCACTGGACACCTCCTCAATGCTCCAAATCACCACATTAACACCTATATCCATATTGCCCTCACATTGCCCCCCATCAGCTCCATATTGCCCCCGTCAGCTCCAACTTGCCTCCATCAGCTCTGACTTGCCCTCACATTACCCCCATCATCTCCACATTGCCCCCATCATCTCCAATTTGCCCCATCATCTCCAACGTGCCTCTATCAGTTGTAACTTGCCTCCATCAGCTCCAACTTGCCCCCATCATCTCCAACTTGCCTCCATCAGCTCCAACTTGCCCCCATCAGCTCCAACTTGCCCCATCAGCTCCAGCTTGCCCTCACATTGCTACCATCATCTCCAACTTGCCTCCATCATCTCCAACTTGCCTCCATCAGCTCCAACTTACCCCATCAGCTCCAACTTGCCCTCACATTGCCCCCATCATCTCCATATTGTCCCCATCATCACCAACTTACCTCCATCAGCTCCAACTTGCCTCCATCAGATCCAACTTGTCCCATCATCTCCCACTTGCCTCCATCAGCTCCAACTGCCCCATCAGCTCCAACTTGCACTCACATTGCCCCCATCACCTCCACATTGCCCCCAGTATCTGTTTCCTACCTCCCTGGTGGTCCAGAGGCAGAAGTCTGTGCCTCCTTCTGCACAGACCTGTAGCTGCTATTGCTCACGCACGGTCTTCTCTTTAGGAATGCAGAGTGCTGGGAGATGATGTCATCTCCCAGAGCTCTGCAATACTAAAGAGCCAACAAGGGAGCAACAGCAGGATCTCACCATGTGGCTGGTGGCGGGTAGAGTTACTGTTGCCACAGCGCGAAGCGCTGTGAATGAAAATATGAAAAATAAATAAATAATTCCAATGACAGGCACCCCTCTGTGGGGTGAGCCTGCAGGCAGATGCCTACTCTGCCTTATGGCAAATCCGGCCCTGCAACGAGTGACACTTTTGTTTAAATGGTGTAACTGGGGGAATGGCTGTTAGGGGGGTAATACCTTTTTGTGTAAATTAATAAAGGATTTAGAGCAAGACCAAAGTATTTTATTTACACATATAAACACATATACTGAAGTTTAAACAAACATTAATGTTAGTTTTATGTGGAGCAATGTGATACTCTTATATACACATCACAAAGTCTGATCTCCTAAAAAGAGGGACAGCAGGGTAATAAAGAGGGGCAGAAGGATTTGGGCCTCAAATAGGGAATGTCCCTCCTAAAGAGGAACACTTGGGGGATATAGGTTTGTAATTCTCTTATAAAAGTAAAATCTCTGTACTTAAATCTTTTGTAGAAAAGTTGTCTGGGGCGAATAACATAAACACTTTTTCTCAAACATCCTGTAGTAACATAGTAACATGGTAGATTAGGTTGAATAAAGACACACGTCCATCAAGTTCACCCTTAGCCTCATAACCTAGTGACATGAAAACTGTATTGCTTTCATGCTACCGAATAATTTAGTCTTTATTAGACCTTCCTGATTTGCCTACTAATACACAGTATAACCCTGTATGTTCCCTTTTGAAAGAAATGTACCTAATCTTCTCTTCAACGTATCCATTGTATCTGCCATAACCACCTCCATGGGCAAAGAATTCCACAATTTAACAGACCTCACTGTAAAACAAACCCTTCCTCTGCTCAAGTCTAAACCTCCTTTCCTCTAATCTCAAGGGGTGTCCCCTGGTCCCCTGATCAGGCCTTGGAATAAATAGCTCACCGCAGAGATTCTTGTATTGACCTCTCATATACTTGTACAGTGTGATAAGGTCTCCTCTTAGTCGTCTTTTCTCTACAGTAAATAAACCAAGTTTGTCTAGTTGTTCCTCATAGTCAAGTCCTCCATTGCCTTAATTTAATATGTTGCTCTTCGCTGTACCCTCTCTAGTTCTAGTATATCCTTTTTCAGAACTGGTGCCCAAAACTGCACTGCATACTCAAGGTGAGGTCTTACCAATGATTTGTATAATGGCAAAATAATGTTATCCACTCTTGCTTCAATACCTCTTTTTATGTAAGGCAGGATTTTGTTTGCCTTTGCTACTGCTGTTTGACACTGGTCACTGTTTCCAAGTTTGTAGTTGACAAGGATACCCAGGTCTTTATCTAGCAACGAGTCCCCTAAAATTATTCTACTAAGTTCATTAGTAGCCTTGGGATTATTACACTTCGCCACATTAAACTTCATATTCCATTTGTTTGCCCAATCTGACATTGTATGTAAGTCCCTGTAGAGAGCAATTATCCTGTTCTGAATTAATTACCCTGTATAATTTAGTGTCATCTGCAAATATTGATATTTTGCTTTCTATATCTATTTCTAGGTCATTTATAAACATGTTAAACAGCAGCGAACCTAATACTGAACTCTGAGGTACTACACTCTCCACTTTAACTGTATTGGGGAATTGTCCATTTACAACCACACACTGTTCCCTATCCTTCAACTAGTTTTGTATCCAATTACAAAGGTTATCTCCTAGCCCCAATTTCCTTATTTTATACATCAGTCTTCTGTGTGGCTCTGTATCAAATGCAGTGTAAATCTTCAGTTTGTCTTTCTCTGTGTTTATCTCTTCCTCTATTTCAGTTTCTCTCTTTCAGTCTGACCTTCTCTCTTTGTCTACCTTTCTGTGTCTGTGTCCATCTCTTTCTTTATCTGTGTCTGCCTCTCTCTCTTTTTTCTTCTTGGATGTATTTCTCTGTCAGTGGATAGATCTGTCTTTCTCTCTCTCTCTGTTGATATCTCTCTCAGTCTCTGGACATCTCTCTCTGTCTCTCTCAGTCTGTGGACATGTCTCTGTGGATGAGTCACTCTGTCTTTCTCTCTTGTCCTCTCTTTTTCTGTCCATCTGTTCCTGTCTCTGTCTATCTCTGTGTGTCTCTTTCTCTGAAAATATTTCTATCTGTCTGCGTGTCTTTAATGTGTGTGTGTGTGTGTCTCTCTCTCTATGTTTGTCTCTTTCTCTTAAGATGTTGGGTGTTGAGCTCTAGCCGCAGCTGGAGAACCACATACTACAATCCCTGCTTCGGGCTGTGCTCATTATAGCAGCAGGTGTTCCGCTAAGTCTGGGAACTCTGCCAACTTGAATGATCAGCTACAAATATTAAAAAACAAATATTGTTACAAATGACAGAAATTCTCTTTTCAGTTTGTTGGATTTTAGCTTTCTATGCTCAAGAGCTATCATGAAATAGAAAAAAAAAAAAATGTCCTTGTGTGTGTGTGTGTGTGTGTGTGTGTGTGACTTTGGGTCGTATGTTCAAAGGGATAACGACAAAACATTGTTGTATGAAAGACAAAAATAAGTAATTGAATGCATGAACGACATATTTTCTATAGAGTATACGACAAAAAACTAGTAATGTCCGTTGTGTACGACACAACTCCAGAATTGATTGGCAAAGGGGCGTGGCAAGGGTGTGGCTAAACTATTCTCCAGTGTTGTATAAAGGAAAAGAAAATTTGTCGTAACTAACGACAAAAAAATGTCTTTCAAAAGACAAAATTTGCACATTAAGAAAAAAGTGGAGGGAACGTGTTCCGAATGTGAGTATTTTTGACTTTAGTTAAGACATTTTTGTCGTTAAGACATTTTTAAGACGATTTTGTCGTTAGTTAAGACATTTTTTTGTTCTTACATACGACAATTTCAGCCAGGACAAACGACATATTTCCAGTCACAACCGACACTCTCTAAAGCTATTAATGGTTTCAATGACACTGTACTTTGAAAAGTCGTTACAAACAACAAAATCTATTTCACTACTTCATTGAACATATGGCCCTTTGTGTTTTTGAGTATGGCTTCTTGCCTAGAGAAACTAATAAAATAACTGAAGAACAATTATTGACTAATAAAAAAGATTTGGTAAAAATGACAAGATGGACACTGGCTATGCTATAAAGGAACCAATGATAGATGATGTGGAAAGATCAGATTTTTGGTTAAGAAAACACTGACACATTCATTCATATAAGTAGAAAGTATTTCTGAAATAATTTCCTGTGCAATCAAACTAAACAGTCCCTATGTTCTTCAGATCATTCAGGTTTATGCCCCTGCAAGTAGCCACAATGCTGAACATGTTGAAGAATTTTATGATGATTTATGCCGTTCTACAAACAGGACAATTATCATTACAAATGTGTAATGGTAGGTTTCAATGCTACATTTAGTAAGATCCAAACTTTTTAAAAATTGATTGGATCATTTGGGACTGGAAAAACAGATAATAAAGACAACCAACTGGTTGTATTTAATGCCCTGATTGCAGAGCCTGTTCAAACCTCAAGGTTGCAGGTTTGAATCCTGGCAGGGTCAACTCAGCCCTTCATCCTTAGGAGGTCGATAAATGAGTACCATTGATTGAGTAATAATAAAATCTATTATTCTGCTGCCAATTCAGTTAATTCCGAGAGCATGCTCTGAAAGTCCCACTGGGAGAAAGGTGCTATATAAATACTAGTTATTGTTATTTACAGAAGAACCAAAAAAAATTCAGTCTACAGAAAAAAGGCCCAGAGCAAATGGACATGGAAAAGCCAGAATGGCAATACAGGTGAAATTAACATCATGCTTGCAAATAATGAAAGGATCTTTGCTGACTGCTCAGTCTTATACCGTTTTAACATTGAAAGAGATCCTTGGCTATTGAGAACAAACTCTAAATTGACTGCAAGAAAGAACTGAAAAAAATGATGAGGTCAACAAATGTGGAGATTGGCTGTAACCAGATATTAAAAAATCATAAGAATTTTGAATTAACACTGTCCATTCGCTTCAGTCTGCTGCAACACCTTCCAGACACAGGCATTTCAACCCACAATGACAAAGTCCTTGAGACTATCGTAGACACTGCCCATGCCCTTTCATCTACTGTAGAACAATAGAAAACAACCACAATATCAAAAGAAACAGTTGTCATGATGAAAAAGTGATGAGAAGTGAAGCAAAATGGTAATATTAGAAAAAGGGTAGACTATAAGGAAGCTCAAAAAAGAAGAAACATTCAAGCTCAATGTTGAGCTTCTCAAAAGGACACTGAAAGAAAATCAAGGGCTGAAGAAAGCAAAGGAAAAGTTGGCTACACACAAAAGTCAAACATCTGTATTAAAGCTTGAAGATGGTAAAACTGCAAAAACAAATACTAAAACAAGTGGAAGAATTGTATTCAAATCTTTATAAGGATGATTGACAACAACTGAGGCTAAAGCTGTGCCGGAAGTTTAGGAAGAGAAAGTTGAAGCCGCAATAAAACTAATGAAAAATGGCAAAGCAGCTGGACCTGATAAAGTCGCTGTTGAAATTTGTGGTGGTTTTTCATGGTCTTCCAGGTCTTGGCTTCAACTGTTCCCCTTTCTACTCTTTCATAATGACATTTAGATATCTTTTTATGGTCTTCACCTGCTTTGTAAAAGTCAATTACTTTTTTTTCTGATCATTAGTCACCTGATTAGATGAGCTCAGAGTTGTTTAGTGTAAGCACAACACCCTCAGAGGGCTGAAAATTCAGGACATTTATTAAGTTCTGGAACTGTCATCACCTTATTTAGATTAAAAGGATAGCGATACTTTATTATTACTATCCCCATATTGTACATATTTGCAAAATAATTTAATAGCCCCCAGGTTCATCTCTCAAACCTTTATGGTTTGAGAGATAACCGAAGGCAAAGTTCTCCCCGACTGCAGGGATATCCGGTCTGACTTTCATCATGCGGTTCTGCAGCAGAGCCGCGATCGCATTTGTGAAAAAGAATGATTTCACTGAACCTGTCTTCTACATGTAGAAGACCGTTTCAGTGAAATAATTATTTTTCACTAACGGGATCTCAGCTCAGCTGCAGAGCTGTAAGCCTGTCGTACGACAGACGTCCCCTGCAGTCAGTACACGCTGACTTCAGGGAAGGGGTAGGGAGGGGGGAACTTTGCATAAAGGTTTGAGAGATGAACCTGGGGGCTATTAAATTATTTTACAAATATCTACAATATGGGGCATAGTAATAATAAAGTATTACTATCCCTTTAAGTCCTAATGAGTCAATTAATTTCTGAGATTTTGCAAAAAACAATACTAGTAGATCAACTTGAAGCATGCCCAAACTTTTTCTCATGCCACATTTTCTGTTTTATTTCTTTCAGTCTGTTACATTCAGCTAATAGTAACTGTGTATTACAATCCACAGAAACATGTCAAGTTTAATTTGTTTTCTGCCGAGGAGGTTGTCATACCTTTTTTAAGAAAAAATATTATTAATTCAAAATGTATTAATGCCCATACTTGCCTATGTTACAGTAAATTGCAATTTACTTCTGTGATCAGCCGGTGGCACTGTTTTTATCGTGTACATGAAAAGCTATGGTCTAGGCTCTCCCACAGAGTGTGTGTGTGTGTATGTGTGTGTGTTTGTGTAGTGTGTGTTTGTGAGTGTAAATGTTATAAATAGCTTTTTCATATAATATCAATTTGTATTTTATCAAGAGTGTTCTCTTAAATGCCCTTAATCAAAGCAAACATGTTGGGGTGTAGACACTTTGAGCTTTCCTTTTAGGCCTGCTGAGTCATTCCCTTAATGCAGTTTTTAGATCACCTCTGTCAGCATGTAGTAGCAGAGTTAGCCAGTTTTAAATTGGTGATCTTCTCCACAAACACCCAGCACTGCAAATTAAATGAGAATGTGTCTAGCGATGTCAAGGATAATAATGAAGAAGGAATTTATTTTGGTACTGATATTTACGCAGCATCTGTTGGGTGTTCTGTAACTATTGAACGAAATGCTACAAATCATGTTAGCAATTCCCAGACACGGTATTGAAACTGCTGAGGAAAAAAATCATACAAAACAGAAGAACTTTACAAGCAAATGAAAATATTCAGAGACTAGAAAGACAACAATAATTCTCAAGGTGACTTGGGGCATGTTGATCCTAAATTGGTGAAATTTTTATATTCCACAGTATATCTATAAAAGATATCTGAAGACCTTATTTGGTCAGAGGCTTCACTGACATGTAGGGAGATGGGCAGATCCCTGAAATCAATTTTTGTACTTCTGTGTGTCTGTTTTTTTAAACTCTCGTTCTGTCACAATGTGTCAGCTAAGATTCTATATGTCTTCCTACTTGCACTAATGCAGAAGTAAAGAATAACTTCCCTAAAAAAGTTATTTAGCCCCAATACTTTTTCATGTCAAACTTACACAGTAGTTACATTGACATATAAAATATCACTAATGCTGGCACTGTCAATTAAAAAAGTGCAATAAAATACAAACATGACTTGGGCAATGTTTAGTCATACTGTATGCAGGCATGAACATTATCAGCGTGATCTGAAATGGTCAACACAAGTTCACTTGAATCCATCTTAGATCTAAAGCCTAAACTGAGGAAGTTGTATCTATATATGGTAATTGTGTTACAGTATATGGTAAAGCAGCTGGAGATGTTTCCCAATATCTAAGCAGCTCTAGCAGATTGCATTGGTGAAAGTGAGTAGATTTAAAACACATTAAGGAAATCTGCATTGATTTTAATCTTCAGAATGAGTCACTGAAATACAAAGGTTTATCTGAACTATGAACCTCCCTAGCCTTCAGAGTTGTTATTGATTCAGATATCTATAATAATAAATGCCTTTTCAGATATGGGCTAACCAAACTTAGAAGCACTGAAAATCCTTTACGGTTGACTGTTTTTCATAAGAATCTTGCTTTTCTACCCATAAGGTTTTTTTTTCACATGGGAAACATTAGTACTACACTGAAAATGCTGTGTTACTGCACACTTAAAGGGATAGTAATGTTTCATAATAAAAGCAGCTCTAATTAATCATCATAGTATTTGGACTTTGGAGAGTGTTATTTCAATTCTGTCAGAGTTGTAGTTCCAGAGTAATTCAATGACAAAGTGTCCCCCTTCCTCCCCTTTTACTGATGTCACACTGTTCAGCCACAGCAGAAGGGAGGTGCCCAGGTAGACTGCAGAGAGGGACAATCTTCAATTAAGATAAGGGAAAAACCTGAAAAAGTTGTCAAGGGGGGCAGGGCTTTCATTGTTCTCATAGGAAGAAGATTTTCCCCTGCTGTTATCTGTCTGGTCTAGCAACCAGATTCCACATCTGAGAAGAGATGGCTTACACTAGGTAAAAGGGGCGGGAGGGGAAACTTTGCTAGTGAATATCTCTCAAACCATAAAGGTTTGAGAGATAAGACTTGTATCATTCTTCATGTTTTTTTAATGCCTACAAAATAAAATAAAGTTAAAACGAAGTATTACTATCCCTTTAAGGAAAACATTACCGCCAAGCAAGCTGTTCATACAGGACACTTCAGACTTCCATAACTAACTAACCTGTGGGTGAATGCAGCAACTTCCCTGTGTCCTGTTCTAATAGAAGGTCCAGCAAGTCTTATCTGCACTGAGCTGCCATGTAGCTTGTTGCAAGAGCAAGCTGATGTGGTGGGAGTATTTCTGAATGACTGGTTCTGAACGCCCTTATATATTTTTAATAGCTAAAGCTGAATATTTTCTCACACCCAAAATTCAGAGTTTATGGACTTTGCTGTGTGAAATGTTGTACCAAGCAAAGCAGTATCCTTGCATCCAGGAGGATTGGTAAAAACACAGTAGATTGAGTGAAACACCTATAGCTTCTAATTTCAGAGGGTTCTGTGCTTTGATTGATTTTTTCAAGAAAGTATTTAACCATGAAGTATACATAGAGATTGTCTGCCCTTTACAAGTATATCCTGGGGTTTGAACAGATTCTAGAGCTGGTGCAGTGACTAACTGAGCTATATTTAGCCCTCGTGCAGATCCGCAGAAATATTTGAAGGGGGTGCAAAGCCATAATATGACCCCTCAGGCCATCCCGCCCTACTTCTATGTTTATAGGGAGGGCAGGTGCCCCCCTCCATATGACCATGTTAGCCCTGTGGTTCCCTAATGCCATTTTAGCTAATCATGCTGAAAATTCTTCTCTTAATACCACTTTCACGAGGGAAGGGCAATGGGACAGTTTATGGCCATTTAGGGGTGTTCCTCTATACCTTATTTAACACAATTTATTAAACAAAGTAGTGAGGAAAGGAAAATGCCATTCATGCCATTTTCTGGCACATGCTCTGGGGGCAGGTGGAAGGGGCTTGTTGGCATTAATGCCTTAATTATGGCATGGTATGTTCACAAGTATGCACTACAGTGACCATATTCTGTGGTGTATATTATGAAGTGCAGCCAGTGGCATTAGAAGCTTGTGCCATTGCAGATGCACTGGTGGATTCATAGAGCCACCACACTTTGTCTACATAAGGGTTATGAATAGCAATGGATGTTATGGACATCACATGCTTAGAGTGACTGTTTTTGTCACATTTTCTCCCATCATTTGGTTACATTCAGTTAGAGCCTTTTTCAGATGGTCTCAATATTCAGCCTCAAAATTTCAGACTGTTTGCTTTATTTCTTTCTTTTGTTTTGTTTTTTTCTTTGCCTGCCAATCATCTAAAAACTATGGCATACACAATGAGAAAAACTGGACAGTGCTAGATTAACACTTTGAGTGCCAGAGAGGTACGCAACACATTGAAAAGCAATGCATTGCATATCCCTATGGCACTCAAAGGATTAATGGTGTATTAAACAATACAGAATTAATATATTTTTGTGTTCTCAATACAGAATCCACATGAAGAGATATAGGCTGACATAGGTCTTGGCTCTATCATGGGAGACCAGCGTTAGCACTGGTTTTGTCCCAGATTCCTATTGAAGTCTATGGGGGAATTTGTAGCTAGAACCAATAAGAAAGTTACTAAAGGAACTCCAATACCAAAAATGATCTGGGGATATCCGCACTTAAGTATCCCACACTCAATGCTGTCATCAGTTAAGATTTTCTATTTTCTGAGGCATAAAATCTAGTCTTGCATATTCTCTGAAAAAGCAAACATTCCTGCTTTTTCTAGGAAGTACCAGAAAAATCTTGAGATGACTGCATACCTCCCAAGTGTCCCTCATTAGGAGGGACAGTCCCTCTTTGAGACCCAAATCCCTCTGTCCCTCTTTCCCACCTTGGTGTCCTTCTTTTTTAGGAGAACAGACTATGTAGTGTGTATATAAGTATATACCATTGCTCCAAAGCAATAACATTCACTTAAATGCTTGTTTAAACTTGAGTATATGTGTTTATAAATTAGTCAGTGTGAATAAAACACAGTCTTACTCTAAATCATTTATTCTCTTATACAAAGAGGTGTCAATAGGTCATGAAATAATCTAAAAATTTTCAGTAATGACCTTCACGCCAGGCACTCTCCCAGCAATGCCACCTAAAACAAAAGTGTCCCTCTTTGGCCATTTGAAATGTTGGGAGGTATGTGATTGTTCAGAATTTCTGCAAATGGGCAGAGATAAGATGACAGCCTCTCTGAATACAAGAGCAGTGGACCCTAATCACAGTAAATTAAGAGACTTTAGCTCTTATCTCTTATTACAAGCACAGTTGCAGTCACTAAAGGACGGAGCTTTTTTTTTTTTTTTATTCAGATTCCGGACTCCCTGAACGGCGTACAGCCGTGGGGGGAGCCCAGAATTCCATGACGGTCATAGTACGTCATGGGTCGTTAACTCAGATCTACCCATGACGTACTATGACCATCAAGGGTCGTTAAGGGGTTAAGCTTCATTGTTATGTGTTAGCTTCCTTTAACTGCAGTAGAACACATAACTTAACACTATGAGTGATTGAGAGTTATCCAGTGCATTGCTACACAATGTGTTGGATAACTTGCTAACACTCAAAGGGTTGTTACAGGGGTGTCCGTAGTAATTTTATGAGGGGTAAAGCCCATTTGTTTATATGGGGGGGGGTAACTGTAGGGGAGCCCTTGCCTCCCCCCTTCAGATGCCCATGGATTGTTACCAAGAACTGCAGTAATTCTGGGACAACTGTACTATAGATAACAAATAATAATGATTATTGCTTCATATGGGGATTTTAATTCCCTTAACCCTTTGAGTGTCAGGGTTAAATTGTTAAATTGTCTCCAGCATTTGAGGGGTTAAAAGTCCCATTTAATTCACTGGGAATCTTGAGAATGTTTCTGTGTTGCAGCCGAGTTGCTACAGACTTAAATTAGCCTCATGGTCTGGAAAATGTGTAAATGTGATTCTGATCTATTATAGATCTGACCTGTGTGAACTTCCCAGAATATCTGCTCTGCTCTGCCTGGACTAAGGCAAGGTCAATGTGGGAGTATATGGGTGTTTTATGGCTTTCCTCATCTCCGCACCTTGCTTTACACTACGCACTAATAAGGCCCAGAGGAAATTAGCTCTAAATCCTTCCATTTACCTGCATCTACCATATAGGAGGCATTTAGACTTGCATGAGTTATGAGCTTGCACATACAGAACTTTGCACCAGTGCGTACTACAGGCGTGTATACATAAGCGGACCTGTAGGTACAAGAATTCCAAGTTTACAAATAGAAGTATTACATAGGCTGCACTGGCTAATTTGTTCATTCCGCAGTGTTAGGCAATTCAAGAACAAAATGCCACTTCGTTATTGCTATAAAAGCAGTTGACATTGTATTACGTCATCTATCAAAGCTGTTTTATGTTTTACTTTAAATAACATTAAAAGCTTTTTTTGTGACATAAAGGTTAAAAAAGAAAAACCTTCTATCTTTTAAACTTTACTGTCCATGTAAACATCACCCGTTGCATTTTTAAGTAATTGTATGCTAGAGATTTCTCCAATGAATTGCTTTGCAGTGTATTAGAGACATCTTTAGCATCCAAGAGACTTAAAGGAACATTACAACTAAAAATGTAATTGGTCCAAATACCTTTGTATGTCATATACTTACAGATAGCATCTGTAAAATCTATTTCATGTTAGGTCCCTAAAAATATTTCTAAAGTTGATATTTTATTGCTTGTCCAGGCTGTCCTATATAGACACCTTTGGGTTTATTTTGTTTGGTCTTTTTGTAATGCATATAAATAACCCCAGTTAATTTTTCAGTTAGTGTTCCTTTAATCTCAGCAGAGAAACATGGACATTTAAATGCTTGATTATTCCTCCATAGTTACTAGTGTCTACTCCTTGAGCTATGAAATTAGTTTTCAATAAAATGTGCTTTCATTTGCATATCCCTCTTGGAAATGCTTCTGATTTCGGTTTACGGCCAAACAAAATGTTTCGCCTGATGCTCTGATCTCTGAAGAAGCGTGTGTTTGATTTTAAAGCCATGTGGAAGTAATATTCTTGGTCTGAATTTCACAGCTGAATGCTGGATATTTACTTGTTATGGGCAGATGATTTCCACAACTCACACCCTTTTTATTGATCGACATAAAGTTTGTGGTTTGTGAAGGGCCATTCCTGTGTGAAGATGGCAGAGAACCAAAACGTTTTTCTGCTGATATTCAGCTTGTGGGACTTATAAAGGTTTCTGCACCTAGTAAGATCTTTTTCCAGATTGATGTTTGAGTCTCTTATAGACTCAAAATACCATTTAAAAAAATAAATAAATAACATTAAGTGGAACTGTCACTTTGTAACAAATATATGATTTTGAAAGAGCATTCAAAAGCACCTATATTTGTTAAGCATGTTTTATTTCAAAAATAGTTTGAGCTACTTATCGTTATCTATTTGTTAGGTTATTTATTTAGCTAATATCTGGTTGGCAAGAAGTGACAGCTGGGATTGGGAGAAGTTGAAATTTTAGCATTTGTCTGGCATTCTGGCCACTACTGTTTAATTTGCATAAATGAATAAATAACTAAAGCTAAATATATCATAAACTATTGTTTTAAAGGGGAACTACCACCCCGCAATAACTTAACATGCATTCATTCTTCATCTGGCGACTAGCTGCTTAGTAGCGCTAGTCACCACAAATATTACCTGGTTCCAAAGATTTTGCCGTTTTACTGATGCTCACTTGAGCAGGAAGCACGGACATCTCGTCAAAGTGACATCCGTGTGCCTGCGCTGTCAGTCCCTTTTGGAGCCACTTGGTAATATTGAATGCATGTTAAGTTATTGCGGGGTGGTAGTTCCCCTTTAACTAAAAAATGGCAGACAAATAATGCTGACTTTGAAAGCTCATTCAAAATCATATATTTATTAGAAAGTGACACCACCACTTTACATGAATGGACAAGAGTATGGGATCTAAAATTTTGTGTTGTGAAACGCAAGATAATATATGTAGGATAAAAAAATCCAACGATTTTAATGGTTGTTTGCTGATAGGTATTGGTATAGCATATAAAATTATTTGGGAGCAGTTATCTGATGATTTAAAAGCAGGAAAGCAATGCAGCAAAGCCATGGGGAAAATAACAGGGGACTAGGGTGTATGCATAGAAAGAAGCATTTGCAGTATTCATAGACATGTTCTAGATCAATAGTTAAATATTACCTAGAGTACATTTTATAGTTCTAGAGAATGTAAGGCTGATTGAGCTATTCTTGGGCAAACCAGCTGCACTATAGAGGATCCCATGAATGTTAAATATGTATCCAGTGTATTGTGCAGTCCTATCTATAATTATTGGGGTTCAAAACCCAATTTAAATCAATGACAATCATTATTTGTACACTATGGTGCAGTTGGTTTGTTAGTACAATAACCTCCATAACTTCAGAAATAATTTGTTATAGACTAATTCAAAGAAGAGGTATTAAAATTGTGCATGGTATAGATAACAAAATGTATTAGGAAAGGCTCCAGGACCTTCATCCTTTATGGAACAGAGGGGTGTGCAATGCATTGCAAATATCTTGAACTATCCTCTGACCCTTTAAGTCTTAAAGGAGCAATATACTTTTTTCATGAAAACCTATATGTTATACAACTTTTCCTTCTGAGTAAAAGAATGATTCTGCCACTGCAGTTTTTTTTATTCAAATGTGTTAATAGTTCAAATAATCTGGAAGTGCATTACTGTGCATGTACTTCCTGCAAGGTATAACTATTAGCATGACGCAGTAGTTTCACATTCTATGGAGAGCTTTGTGTCAGTGACTCACTTATCCCAAGAGAATGTAACACAATAACTAACTGGAATCTGACAACTAGAGAACACTTTTATTGTAAAAAAAACAAGGATTTAAACTGTAATAACTCCAAGTGCCCCCCCCCAGACGCCCATGGATGACAGATAAACATTTTCATAGATTTTAATCAGTGCTTTTAACCTTCTGAGTGCTAAAGGAGACCTCTTTAGCTTTCGAGGGGTTAAAACCCATAAAGAATGTTATTTGACCCCCCCCCATGTAGGGTGACCACGTATCCCGGAATGCCCAGGACAGTCCCTTAATTTAAGTCTCTGTCCCGCGTCATGACCCAATCCCCTCCGGGACAATTAATGGTCCCAGAATGAAGTTGTAGGCTGACACTCACTGA